>QCXZ01000003.1:62730635-63330635 GCA_025024175.1 Rhyzopertha dominica | reverse complement strand
ATTTTGATAATCAATTTACCCTAAGTCATTTTTCTATATTGTTCTAGAAAGTTCCATTATTCGAAACTGATTGATCCAGTCCTTAAAAACTAAGCCTCTTGGTGATTTTCTGCGAATTTTGTAGAAAGTTCTATTCGACTCTATTGGACTCTACTTAAAAAATCTTAAAATTTTGTCGTCACTCCCGAATCAGTACTTAACGGTTACTCACTACAATAGAACTCCTAGAAGAAACCTCAAAAATTAATATTTTATTGCTATTCATTTTGTATCTTTATAGGTATGACATTGCAGTTTCAAATGTCGATTTTTTTGGGTGGGCACCAGGGTGGGCCTGGACTTTTTCTGGGTGGGCCTGTGCCCACCCTGGCGACGCCACTGGTATGCCTCAATAATATGGAGACCTCGTGAATTAGATTTGTTTAAAAAATTAGAATCATTCGTACCAATCAATACTAGTTTGAAATTCCTATGTTGGCTTATGGAAAACAAGAAACAGTCATATGGAAGTTTTCTAAACTGTGCAAATGTACAAATGAATTTTGTATGTTGAGATTCCATAATTGATAATTCATACCAATCATTACTTTAGTTTTAAGAAAACATAAAACTTTGTTGCTTTTTATATGTATTTTGATACGTATATTATATTTGTGTTGTTTGATTTTGCATAACGGCTACATATGCATTGTATATTATATATTTTGTATGGGGCTTGCCCTGTTGATACAAGAATAAATAAATTAACTTTTAAGAAGAGTTGTATTTTGAAGACCATTATATGCAAAGAAGGAATTAATGGAAGTTATTCGCACAAAAACGTATGAAAACAATAGAAAATCATTTCCAACAACAATATTACAAATTTATCAATGAATTTTATTAAATTAATTACTTCCACATCCAACGGATGAGGATCGCGAAAAAATTTCCAAAAATTTTTACGTAGAAAACGTAAAAAAATCTGAGAAAAAAAATTAGTGTCTGTATTTTGTGTGTGGTCGCGATAACTTTCGAAAGACTTAACATAAGAACTTGAAATGTGGTACCTATACACATAAATCTCAACTACCCAAAGCGACCTATTGTTTTTTGGGGTAAGTGGGGTATCAGGAAGGGGGTGAAATTGGGAGGTAACAACCCTTTTCGCAAATTTTTTTTCGTTTTAATATGTTATTAGTAGTATAATTGCGAGTATTATTCGTCCCTATAAATTTTCGGTGCAGCAAACTGTCTTTTTAGCATTTATTAGCAAAAAAGCGTCACTTAAAAAAACCGTTTTTCCTAAATATCTCGGAAAATAGGTACTTAATATATTCAAAAAATGTGTTGGAGAAAACATTGTTTTCCTTCAAAACTATGTGAAATACGTACTTTTATACTAGTGAATACTTGGTAGTTCTCTTTGGTAACATTTAATGAGTAGGTATCACGTGTTCATTCCAGGAATAACCGATTGCTTAAAATTACGATATTATCTCAAAAAAATGCTTATGTTTTAATACGACATGTTTATGAAAATATGGAGTTTCGCAGCTCAAACAAAAAATTACCAACGGTCGACCAATAGATCTATAAATCTGAGATGAAATTAATGACCTAGAAATTTACTCTATTTACTCACCCTCTTTGACGCTCTGGACGTATACAGGGTTGTCCCCGGACACCTTCATCCCGTAGCCCTTCTCGTCCTTGTTGACGACAACCCTGACGATGTGGGCCTGCCCCCCACCATGGTTGTCCATGAGGGAAACCGGACGACCCGCAGATCCTGTCACCATGCTCGAATTGTGAGACGGTGACGGAGAAGGTCGCCTAACAGAACCGTTTACATTTGTTGAGGTCCTGGAATAAAAAAAAGCGCTCTAAGATCGGTAAAGCCAGCGGTAGATGGCGGCAGTAAGTTGGGGTTGTGAAAGTATGACGCTAGATGGCGTTGGTAAAATGTAATCACTAGTTTCGATGAAGAATACATTATCACATTTCTGCGATTGCAATAAAAGAAAATGCAACGGAAAACAACTATGTATATGGCCGACGAAATTTAATTTATTCAACATAATCACCTTTAAGACGTATACGTTTAGCTGAATGTTTATACAGTAACTCTAAACCATTCCTCAAGGGTATATATAACTTCATTACTTTTCTTGAGCTTTGCGACTAAATAGTAGTCTGATGGTGCTAAATAAATAATAATTCTGACGTATTTCTGGGGTAAAAAAAATAATTTTATACTCACAACACAAATCAGTACGTTAGCATTTCTACAAGTCATTTAGCAATGAGAAAGAGAAATGATAAAGAAATACGAAAAGAATTTAAAAAAAGAAAGAAGGAAGTAAAGAAAGATACAGAAAGGAAAGAGAACAACCGAACAATTATGAAGAAATGAAATACATAAAAAGGCTGAAAGATGAAGGACAAAATGGTTAACAAAGGGATAAGAAATTTCTACCAATAAGTAAAGCAAAATACAACCAAGACAGAAAGACTTAGATACCTATTGTTATAAATAAAGGTAAGTTTCAAACTATTTAACTGAGGTGAAAATGGGACACATGAATCCCAGAAAATGGAAGAAACAATAAAGAAAGATGATCAATAAAAGAAACAATGAGAGATTGAAGAGTTTAAAAGACCAGAAAGGGTTACGAGATGAAATAACAAAACTGATAAGAAAGTGGAAGGAGAAGGAAATACAGAAAGATGGAAGTCCCAGCACATAACACACCCTGTAAAAGCGAAGCGCCATTTTTCACTGCAGACACTCGATATTAGTTGACGAAACACCCCGTTCCCCAGATTTAGCCCCAATCCACTCCATAAACATTTGAAAAGCATAAGTTTATCGACAAACAGACCTCAATCCAATCGTCCTTAACTTAAAGAAATTACAGGTATTTCATTAATATGAAACATTCTAATTAGACGGACAACCTATTTAACGGATATACACGCAGCTGCACCCTAATAACTTCGAGAGGACTACACAAAGTGACAGATTACCAAAACAAATTCATAATAACAACACAGGCATGTGTTTTACGGTTCAAGACGTCAAAAGTACAGTGCTCTGGCTGTAGGGAGKGTCTAACCCAACAATGCGAAGAAATCGTACGTCGTTTGACATCACTGACCAAAATACTGTTCGCGGGGTAATATGCTACTCCCGTTTTTTCTAAGTATGGGAGTTACCTGTCTAAACAATACGTTTACGCGAAGGAATCTACGACAAACCGGTTAATAAGGCGAATGCATACGAGGTTCCGAAGAATAAACTTGACGTATGCTCATATGACCAACAAGATTTCCCGATAAGCTACCCAACATTTTATTCGCAACCTCCTACGTACCTTTCTTTCACTGCCAGGCTGTTATCCATTGTTTACAGCTAAAGTACTCCACGGTACACTAATAAATAGGCACAGTTCACGACACCACACATTTTGAACGATCTCACACAAAACCATCACTATTTCCGGGTGAAATCATACGAATCGACTTCAGAAAAACTATACACGGACACTCACGACCACGATTAACAAAGTCACATCGGATAAGGCACTATTTTCCACGGAAAACGGAGATTAGCACTAGGTTGACCAACAAGTGTCAGCCATTTTGAGATTTTTCATCGGACTGGGGCGCATGCGCGCTGCGTCTAGCGTTTTGACGCGCGTTGCAAAGGTTTTTCGGTTGCAAAGTATATGTACGGGTTGCACGAACAACGATACTTACATTCCATATTTTATAAATAACAAGGCTACGCGGTAAATCAAGGTTGTTTCGTGTTTTCAGAAATATGCATGCTTTATTTTTGTTATTCTTTGATCAATTCACAGCTGGAGCATAAGATACAATGTAGATAAATGAGGTATCTGTATTAACGTTTATTATAACAGAACGTATCTATATCTCTGGAATCCTGCGTTTATACATGTTGAACCGCAAATTGTACGACAGCATTGCTTAAACGATGGACAATCTTCGTTATTATAGCACCTCGATGGATTCTTGGAACAAACTTTGCGAGCTTCTGGACTCGATGGAGTTGGACATCCAGAAGGATTAACGTCTACAATCCCGCAAATTTTGCTTTCGTCATTTCGAAATTTCGTATACTTACATTCACAGCAGCTGTTGTAGTACCGACAACAGTAATTGTTGACTATATCGCCACAAACCATACATATTTCTTTAATACTATTGTCTTGGGCCACACAAGAAACGAGTACAACCAAAATAACTGTGCACTTCAACATCTTTTTAGTGTATTCCATCAATACCAAAGTGAAATTGACACACAAATAATACAGACATGTTTTCCATACCAAATTTATTTCGTCAAATCAATTTACATAAAAGGACAAATGCACAAATTACGTAATACTTCAATGCGAACGTTTGGCAACCTACATTATCAAGTCTAACGAACGGGTAAAAAAAATCGTATGGTAGTCTTATCCTAAGCTTGGGAGGACCAACGAACTTTTTTATCTTGGGTTTGGTTACGTCGAAAAACCAAACTCTCATATTCAGTGGCAAATCTAGCAAGACAGAATTGTTTCCCAAAGAAAATTCGAACGCATTGCCCTCATCAAACATAAAAGCAGTACCCACAATCTTTTCTTGGTTCTGATACGTTTTTGTGTCATATCTTGCGTGAAAAATATTAACATTGATACTGAAAGTGACATTAAAGCAAACTATAGTGCGTGAATTAAATCTATAGTAACCGTAAGTCGAATTGAGAAGGTTTTCCGGAGTACGTTCGAATATTATTTCCTCCCAATCCGTTAAAATATTTTCATTGGCGTTTCCGAAAATTCCCACCACTTTCGAAACGTTTTGGAACGGCGTGGACCAATATTTTAGTATAGCCAACTGGATTCTCCGACAGGTGGCGTTGGCAGACAGAGCTTTGTAATTCAAACTTAATTTTTCATTTATATGACATTTAAAGATAGTATGCGTTCCGAATTCAACAGGTGTATAAGAATTGTTGCTCAAAACGCAAAAACCGTCTTCGTTTTTTGGAAAAACCAAGAAATTATCGGCCACGTCCAAGTGGTTCCGTTGTATTTTCTTAATTATTTCAGTTGTGTTCGTCGAATTTACAATCGTTATCAAGTTACCCAACAGTATCATTTTATCGTGCAAATAACCAGGATTACCGCTCATTATATTCGAATAGTTTAACGTGTGATTGAACCAGAAGAAATTGGCTTCGAACGTCTGAACGAAGTGATCTTCGTCGCTGATCGGAAATGAGCCGTTTCGAAGGACCAAGTACAAGTCAACCCTAGTAAAACCCTTCGTGCCGTTATGGTAGAAATTGTACCTAACTTTTTGGGTCAGAAACAAGCAATCGTTGGTGTTTTTAAACAAACTGATCCTGCAAGACGGTTTGGAAACGTTCTTCGTCGAATTGGAACATTTCTCAAATTTATCGTCGCAGAATTTGACACTGAACGGAAGGCATATGTCTTTCGGGCAGTATTTTTTGATAATGTCCTTGATCTGAAATGCTAACGGTTAATGATGAAGCAAAATAGGAAATAATCACTCACGTTTACTATCTTTTTGTCCAAGGTATAGTTTTGTAGCGGAAACGCGTTTATTATAGTAACATCCTTGTAGTAATGCTCTGCGTTGAGGGCTGGGTTGCCTTCATCCAACTGTTGGATACAGCTACTTTTGTAATTATTCAAATATTTTATCTGGGTATCTCTCAGACAAGCATCAGTTACAAAACTGGCGGGAAATGCTACAAAAAGAAGATTTGCAATCGAGATACTGGTTTTTTAACTGTCATTTACCTAGTTCCTTTACAACACTGCCTTGTTTTATCCAAATTGGATCCCCATAAATTAAAATCTTGGGTAAAATAAACTCATTTCTAATAGTTCCCAAATCTACCACCGGCCATTCGTATCTATTTCTTTTTTGCATGATCACATCGTCTATATTTCTAATGCGCTGCAAAAGATTACACCCTAGAATTATCATTCTGAAATCGATAATCAAAGTACTCAACCAATTTCTCTTGTACGACGTACTGAGGAGGTGCGTTACTTTTCACTATACAGAACAGTCCATTTTGATGGGCCTCCCATTCATAACCGGTGTTATTTGTGTATATATAATCGATGTATTTACAGAAACGCGTATCTCTGAAACGATTTTGTTCTTCCTCGCAGTGGTGGAAGACTTCTTTTGCTTGAGAGCTGCAATCGCCGTCACAGCAACAGTTGACGTCACAAACATGGCGCTAGGCGGGAAAATTAAAAGAACAAATACTAAAATGATAGGAATTAAAACCTAGGTACCTGTAAGTTGCAGAAACAAACGGAACTAGAAGGCTGTTTCAATTTTTTCTCTGGTAGGTTTGGTTTGACTGTCGTTTCTATGGGTATAGTGGTTAACTTTGTAGGCGTAGTTGTTGCTTGAGTGGTTAAGTCTACGATTGTGGTGTTTTTTCCTAGATCTGCACAGCTATCGTTGACGGTACATTCCAAACTCTCTGTGGTCATCGTAATGGTAGTTAATTCAGTTGTAATGTTCTGAGAAACACCTGTAGCGACAACCACCAATACGATCACGACAAACATTTCGTTTTATTTATATTCAACGCCAAATTTACTAAAATTTCTCAAAATAACCGTCAAGTCAAAGGTGACTATACCCATCGATTCTGTATTCAGTTGGTATCTATCAACTGAAGAAAATACTTCGGCAGGGTTCTTCAGTTGCAAACCACCCCCTAAGAAATACTGCACGAATCTATCCTTAAAACTACCGTACGGTCTCCAAGTATAACAATCGACATTGAAAGAACCTGAACAAGAGGGGATGTTTATGGAACCGTATCCAAATAAATGGCTACGCCCCACCCAGTCTAAATGGAAAACTTGGATGTAAATCTTTGGCCAACCTTTAATTAAAATTTTATGTTTGATTTGTACAAAAAAAAAGTATTATTAGGTATACCTTGAATACCGGTAGTCGCAAATTGCACGTCTATCGGAAAATACCATCCGCATATCTCATCGTAAGGAGATGAAGACACCTGAGTTTGCCCTTCTTTTTTACCAGAGACTAATTTCCAATTATTACCACACTGTATCATCCATTTACAAAACAAACTTTGCACCGGAAAATCTTTTGCGTGAGAAATTTGGCCTATTACATGAACTTCTGCCATCAGAACTAAAGTTTTGAAGCATTGTTTGTTTACAAACTGCTAATCAAGTGGTTGCCTAGCAACCGTGCAACCCTAATAACGTTTTTGTAACCGTGTTTCTTCATCTTGTTGGAAGATGTTAAGCGATTAGATTGAAAAAACGATTCAAATAGGTAGAGAAAGTGTTGAAAAATGCAAGGAATTTGTCAGGTGTAGCCGAAAATCCAATTTGAATTGCGGCTGTTACACATGCGCATGCGTCGAAGTGAAAGGTGTCTTGCGCTTCTAGTTTATACGTTCTATCAATGTCTTGTGCGCAAGTGCGCACCTGATCGTCTTCCCCTTCCCCTGAATCCTTATAAAATGGCCGTTTAGATTAGCGATTGAGATGTTATCAATCGAGTTCTTCAAACGATATTTGTGATAGCAGTGCGTCTTTGTGGTCGTCAAACTGGGGCAGGTGATGTAGACACGGCCTTCCGCGTTTTACTTTTCGTTTACCGACGTGCAAATCCGGCTCGTTCCCCGGCCGCCGGAAGGTTATTTTGCCCACCTAATTTTTGCTGTCAGAAAAATTCGTTATGTTATTTTGAATTTTGACGTGAGAAATATGCGTAAGCGGGCCAACAGCGACGGTTTACCCGACGAACCGGCCAAGAAGAAGTCGGCGACGAACTGCGAGACTTTGAGACAGGGAGAAATCTTGACTGATATTAGCGGGAAAAAGTGGAGACTGGGCAAGACTGTGGGGCTCGGTGGATTTGGAGATATCTACCTGGCCTCGGACAATATAGAAGATGATGTCAAAAGCGATAGCTCTTACGTTGCCAAATTGGAGGACCATTCAAATGGACCGTTGTTCGTAGAGATTAATTGTTACTTGCGCATCGCCAAGCAAGACATGAGTAAGTTGTTTTGTTATGTTTTGTTTTTTGGTAAAACAATGTTTTMTTGCAGTTAAAGAATGGATGGAAACAAGCAATATCCAACACTTGGGAATGCCGCATTACGTGGCTTCCGGTTCGCATACATGTAATGGTGTTAAGTACCGTTTTCTCATTCTGCCACGTTACGAGAAGGATCTTGAATTCATGTTGAAGCTGAAACGAAAGTTCAACATAAAGACAGTCCTGACGATTGCTGTCCACATTTTAGACACTCTCCAGTACATTCATAGCAAGGGTTACGTCCATTCAGATGTAAAAGCGTCAAACATCCTTTTGGGACAGTCGACATCCAAACCTGAGGTCGTTCGTAAGCAGTTGTTCAAGTATAGGGTATGTAATCCACCGAGGAGTTGTAAGTTGAGTGTAACGCGAACGACAAACAAAAGAAATTTGCGTCCGATCAGCAAGATTAGTTACGTGGAAGAATTCCCCAATTTCGACGAGTTTTTGGAGGACGAAGATGAGCCACAAGAAGAAAACAAGCAAGATCAGGTTTACCTGTTAGATTACGGGCTTGCTTCAAAATATGTGACCATCAAGAATAAACACAAGCAGTTTTGTAATGATGAACGTAGGGCTCACGCGGGAACGTTGTTATTTTGCTCGCGGGACGCCCATAAAGGTGCACAATCTCGCAGATCCGATCTAGAATGCTTAGGTTACAACATGATCTATTGGCTTACCGGAATACTTCCATGGATGGACGATACGGACCCAGAAATCGTCCACAAGAAGAAGCAGAGGTGTGTGGAGAACATCGACCACTTTTTGAGGTTGTGTTTCTCCGACTGCCCGAAATTCATGAAAGACTACTTCCAATACCTCCAAAAACTCGATTTCGAAGAAAAACCCAACTACAACTTCTGCAAGAAGCTCTTTAAAACGGCCATCCGAGACTACGGATATTCCGATGATAACGGGCTTGATTTCGACAACAAGGAAGGCTGGGGATGCAAACCGCAGATAAACAAGAAGCATTCAGAGAACCGGAAGATGAAAAAACCCGTCACACCGATTTCCTACAGGTTCCCGTTGCAATCGAATTTGCCCGTAAAGCCGAAACTTAGACAGAAGGTGAAGGATAAGCAGAAGGCTTCCATTTTGAAGTGGTCACGCATCCTAATCGACCCCGAGGGTCTATTGAAGCAGAAAAAGGTCAGGGACCGGAAACTGACAGAAAGCAGTGATTCTACCAACGGCAGTATACTAAATATGGACATACACAAGTTGAATCCAACGTATGCTATGATGGAGGTGTTTAATAAGTCCAAGGAACGGATGAACAACTCTCCTGTGCATAAATCTGATGAGTAAGTAGATTTTTGCTTGATGACTCATAAATTTAATTGAAAAATGTTTAGAACACCGTTACTTTGTCACCTATTTTTGATCACTATTACTTTGTAATTGGTATTTAGTCACTTTAATGTGTAAATTGCTTAAACTATTAATATTTTTTATATTTTCCGTCATTTATGTAATCATCTAGGTTCCCACACAGTATAGAAGGCTACACCCCGGCAATGCTGGCCGTTTACAACCGGATGAAGGAAAATCAGGAGTTCGAAAGGAACCTACAGCAAGACAGTCCAGAACCCTCTAAGAGGAACTATGGCAAGAAGCGCGTCTTCAAACCCAAGCAGTTCAAGCGAAAGGCCCCCGTCGCGTTGTATTCTCCGCCCAGGAACAAGAAAAGGACGATGATCGGTAAGTTACGACGAGAAACTTATAGAATGGTTTCGGTATGATGTCATTTCAGCATCGAAGAAAATCGAGCCAGCTTTAAATACGAGGAGAGAGAAGATTGTTTCGTTGCGGAGGAACTACAGCCTCCGCGGATGATTAACTATTTTTTTTTTATATATTCTATATTATGTAGCAGTAGGTATTCTGGAAGACTGTAAAATATATTTTGTACATTATAATTGACTTCTGTATCGTTATGGTTATCTTATATGTCAGCATAAAACTTTTTTGTGTAAATGCTTTGGAACTGTGATTTCAGTGAGAATGAGCTGCGGCAGCTTGTAAATTCGACTCCTTAAGCTCCAATAAAGTATAGCATAATAATATTGTTTTTTTTATTTTGTATTGATCCATTTCAGATCTTTCAGTGACATGTCAGGATCAGGTATAACAGAGAGGTTAGTATTTATAAACTATGGTGAATATTAAAATTAAAATAAACCTTGATTTTTTTTATCAAAGCCCAGTTTGTCTTTATAATGTTGATACAAAACGCGGAATTGCTATTATTATGTATATATATATTAGCACTGCGAGCCTAAAAGGCCCATGGCTTGGTCTATTTTTGCACTCCACAATTTCCTGTTCTGGGCATCTTGATTCCAACAGTTACTCTTCAAGTACAGTCTGACATCCTCCTCTACTTCATCTCTCCATCTTTCCCTGGGTCTTCCTCTTCGTTTCCTTCCTCCAATTTCACTCTTCAGTATCCTTTTTGGCACTCGTTCTTCCGGCATTCTCACTATGTGTCCCAGCCACCTCAACCGCTGGGCCTTTACGATACCCACTATATTTGGTTCTTTATAAAGTTCTTGCAGTTCATAGTTCGACCTTCGCTGCCACATTCCATCTACCAATTTTCCTCTAAAGATTTTTCTTAACACTTTTCTTTCCCACACGCACAACATTGACTGTTCACATTTTTTCAACGTCCACACCTCACTTCCGAATGTAACTATTGGTCTAACGACAGTCTTATATATTTGCAGTTTTAAAGATCGAGATATTACTTTATTATACATTACATTTCTCAAAGCCATAATACATCTATTACCCGCAAGCAGCCTTGTTCTTATTTCTTCACTTATGTCTGGCTTTCTTGTAGGTAAACACTGTACCCAAATACACAAAACGCTCCACCTCCTCGAAGTTGTACACCTTGCCACTCCTAAGCCTTACTGTTAGCTTCCTTCCCATATTGTATTCTTCATCACTCCACTTCATGTATTTAGTTTTTGCTTCGTTTACTTCCAAGCCCATTTCAGTTGCAGTTGTTAATAAGCGCTCTAACACTGTTCGCAATTCCTGGGAACTGCGAGTTAATATAGCGATGTCATCCGCAAAAGCCAAACACTGGTGCCTTTTGTGGTACACTAGACCCGAGCGACTTATGTTGGCTTTTCTCATGACTTTTTCCAACATTACATTAAACAGAATGGGCGATAACGGATCCCCTTGCCTTAAACCTTCTCCAACTCTAAACTTTCGTGACAGCTTACCATTAAAAATTACTCTATTTTCAGTGTTTTGCAAAGTCATTTTTATCAATCTTATTATCTTGCTAGGTACATCGAATTCTTCCAAAGCTTCATACAGTTTATGCCGTTTCACTTTATCGTATGCTTGTTTAAAATCTATAAACACTATTTCGGTGTGCTTTTGATGTTGATAGCTTTCGGCTTGTATTTCCCTTAAAGTATAGAGTTGGTCTACAATTCCTCTTCCGCCGCGAAAGCCGCCATGATACTCTCCTACTATATCACCCATTCTGTCTCCCAGCCTGCCCTTAATGCAAGCTGTCAATATTTTGTACCCAATATCAAGTAATGCTATTCCTCTGTAGTTTTCGCACTCCTGCTTGTCTCCTTTCTTGTATATTGGGTACAAAACAGCCTCTGACCAGTCGCAAGGCAGTTTTTCTTGTATCCAGATTTCCTTAATGAGTTTATGCACCTGCTCCAGTAAATATTCTCCGCCATACTTAAACATTTCAGTTGTAATATTATCGCCTCCTGGACTCTTATTATTTTTCATGACTTCCAAAACTCTTTTTATTTCATCCTTGTCCGGTGCTTCTTCCTCCACTCTGTTGTTCTATTATTATGTATATACATATTATCAGTTTTTCGACCTAAGGGACAACAATAATTTTAGTTTTCCCATTCACACAGATCAGTATTATCGATTACAGATTATGTTATCGATTATAGATACCAACTACAGCTTCTGACATTACCGATTATAAATACCGACTACAACTTCCGATATTACCAACTACAGATTCCTTTGTTGTGAATTACAGTTTCATTTGCCACTGCTTACATATACTGACGTCAAATTATTCATCAAAAGCAGGGTTTTTAACACAAAAACAATGTTGTCAGGTAAATAGCCAGGAGCTTGTGCGAAAAAGGTATAAAAAAAGGTATAAATTTATAACAAAATTCATTTTATTGAGATACTTCAAAATTACAATAAAGATGCCACTAATACTATATTGTGTTTACCTTTTAAAAATGAGCACTCAGCTTTTGTATGTCGGCAAGGTCATCAATGATTTCCTCTATCTTAGTACCTATTTTCTTCGACACCTAAATTAAAATAACAATTATATGTTTAGAAATCCATGTAAAAAAATACTTACCTCCATTTTTTCATTAATTGGGAGATACAAAAAATTCCATACAAGTTCACCATCTATTATAGATCTGGCTGGGTTGGCGTGTAGTTTCCTCCAGCTCTTGTAGGTCCTGCAAAAATGAAAGTAAACTGTCAGAAAGAGTCATCTTTCAAGATAACAGAAAATACCTAAAAGCCTTTGGATTCAAACCACCAATATGTGATCCCTGAGACACCAAAACGTTCTGCAACATCAGGAGTCGTCTGTAAGTCTTCTCTGCAACGACCATTATGTAACCTAAACCTCCGTCGAGAGTTGCTGTAAAAAAATTCATTCACAGACAATAAATTCAATATAACGTTCCAGCTTACCAAACATCGTTACATGTCTCTTATCCGCACCCAAAAAATGTTTCTTGTCTTCACCTAACTCTCCCAGCTTACATTTCACTCTAAAAAAGGTGTTGATCGATTGGCCTAGGTGGAAGTCTGCCTTTCGCAGCAGTCTTTGCCCTACAATCATGTTCCTTCTGTTTTGAAAGTTTTTACACTTCTTCTTTTTGTTTACCTCCAAAAGACTCCCTGGATTCTGGCTGGTACATGTACAAAACCAAATTCTTTTCACTATCAGACAAAAGAAATCCCAGCGTAGTGTTATCAATCAGGTATTCAATAGAGAAGACTTCGCAAGGCCTGAAATCCCTCGAAACCAACGACAGGGTGCGGTATTCTTCTTGGAAACGCAGAAGAGCAATCGATTTATACACATCTGCCACTAATATCAAGCTTTTTATGGACAGGATCTGATGTGTGTAGATCTGAGTGTCAATGAAGGCCACTCCCACCAAATCGTTGTCTTTCAGTTGCCAAATATAGATCTTTTGACCCACAGCGGAGACTAGAAAGCCCTTAACTTGTGACTGAGCTGTTACAGGACCTTTTTGGTCCTTTGCGTACACTTCTTTAAACCTGTTTTTGGTCAGCGGTTGTCCGGGCTCTGGTACAACTTCTATGATATCATAGATCAAGATCTGTACAAGAAAATTGATATTTTTTTTCATAAATCTTTCCATACATACCCTTCCTCTAGAAGTGATGTCCTCTCCATAATTGAAATTAGTCCCCAAGGCGATGTACCCCTTCAAACCAGACCTTGTTCCTTCATAAGCCAAAGAAACATTCTTTAAGCATGTAACATGTTCCCACTCTTCAAGATCAATTTTAGTGTTGGGAATGACTTCCCATGAAACGGGTGAGAACAGCATAATACTGAATTTTTCTTGCAGGGGGTATGGAAAACTAAAAAAAAAACTTTGAATTAAAAGCTTTTTAAATATCAATATTTTTACCGGTCGCCCTTATCTTCAACAGAAAGTTCTTTATCTTCACCATTAAATTTGTAGTAGCTTTTCGAAGGATCGGCTGTGCTGGTTACCAAACAGTACGTTTTTGATTCCAAATGGTATGTTACGAAATGTGGCGTACAACGTAATGGGACCTTTCTAACAGGCCACGGAGCATCGTAACTTAAATGGGTGGGAAGTACACCTATTCTTAGCTCGGCCTAAACAAAAATAAAGAATGATACAGATATAAAATGGTGAATCGATTAATATGAAACTTGTTGAATTGAATTTTTTTTCTCATGTTACCTAGGAATGTTGGCAGATTATAGTATTTGTTTATATGGTTTGAAATTTTTTTAAACTTAACGGTCTGTATCAACCGCATATTCTAAACATTTTTCATTTGATTAGTATAAAACTTAATAATAAAATTAGGTTTGGGAACAACTCTCAGAGATTACAGATAATAGTAGAGAAAAAATAGTAATATCCGGGGATTTAAATGCTAGAGTTGAAAATCAATCAAGTATAGATTATATATTATTTATAATAATTCATAATCTTAGTAGATAAAAGGAAAAAACAGACACTGATGGAATGTGGAGATAAAAAGTGCAGTAGCAGAAAAAAGAAGTATGGAAACAATATATTGCAAAGCAAACAATAGAGATAAACAGCAGAGAATAAAAGTCAAAGAATTGGTAAAAGAAGCCAAAAAGGGGAGACTTTGGAACAAAAATTAAGGAAACAGCAAAGCAAACCAGAAGCTATTTTATAAAATACTAAAGAACACCAGAAATGATAGAAAATGCATTGCAGGTCAAAAGAAAAACAAGCAAGGGAAAATACTGACAGAAGGCAGTGAAATAATGAACAGATGGAAATAATATTTCGAAGAGCTACTTAACCTAGAAAGTGAAACAAATTGTGCAGAAGAGATGTTAAAAAATCAGAGAAGACCTAGAAATACAGTCAATTAAACAAACTATGGAAGAAAATATACTAAAGTGGTTCGGGCAACTGGTGAAAATGAATAAGGAAAGGAGAAGAAGACATGAAATATGACAGTGGCCGAGGCGTTGAAGAAAAGAAACCTCGCATGAGACGAAGCTAAAAGGATAGCAAAGGACAGGACTTCATATATACATGTATATGAAACTTGTTGGGCTGAATTTTTTAGATGAACAATACTGCACAATTAATAAGGAAGTATTTAATTTTTTATGTTTTTGTTCTTGCAGTATTTTTTTTAGATTTCTAGCATTTCGGTAAATATGTTTTACATATTTACAAATGAATGTAAAAGCTTTTTCTTTATAAGATCTTAACTAGGTTTCACAATCTTTAAACCGTGTTCAGTCCAACAAATGTACCAAAAAGTTAAGAATGTCACTATACCTTTCTGTTAAAGTACAGGAATCCAACAGGGCAGTTAACATTATTAAACGAAGCAAAACACAAAATCTCTCCATCTATAGTCATCGGATGTGTCCGTAATTCCCCTCTAGGAGTTAGAAACAACCAATGAGGATTATGCCCACAAATAAAGACACCATTGTACCCTAAAATTATCCAGTCAGATTTCAGATTTTCAAACCCGATTTAATCAACTTACCCGCAATATTGCTGAAGTACCTCATCTTGGCAATCCTCTCCTGCAAAGCGAAAAACTCGGAATTTTCCGTATCGATTTTGCCCTCGATGTTCGGGGAGTACATGATGTTGTGCTTGAGCTTCTTGAATCGTAATTTCAAGTTGCCGCGTGGAAAACGGAAAATCTCGTAGATATAGAGATCGTGTTCCAATCTCACTAGAAGTAGGGGTCTCGTTCCGTGGTTTCCCAGGGCAACCATCAAGATCTCCTTGACCTCGTATTCCTTCTGGATCAGAGATTCGTTAATTTTCAACGGCGACGACAAACCCGACACGCTCTCCAAACTGTCCACCAAAACTTTGTGACCGAAACACAGATTACGAACTATGAAACACAACTTGAACTCGGGTATGGAATAAATCTCCAAATTTGAATTTTCACGAACCACAAACAACCAGAATGTGGGTTTAATGTTCAGCAGGTACTTTTTCCACCAGTTGTAGTAAACTTTCGGCTTTGGGGGAGGGGGATTTAACGACGGCATTTTGAAGTCGCTGTTGTCCCCGTAGAGCAAATCGTCTTCGTTTTCGGCGTCGGCCTTCGGCTCAGAATCTTGAACGTAATGCTGGGGGATGTGGACAAATTCGTCTGGGATTTTATTGGTAAAAAGCCCGGAGACGTCGCGGTACATGCACAGGGTTGTCACTGCTGGAGTCTGGAAAAAATTTTCATACGTGCATTTGAAGTTACATAACATAATGTTCCATATAAACCCTTACTAAAATTTTCCGTTTAATCGAAAAATAACATGAAAAAGTGGGTTCTATTTATTTTCTTTGAATTTTTCACACTTTTTCGGGGGCCGGAAGGGGGCCAACCCTCCATCTTCTAACACTTAAGTTTAAAATGAGTATTTTTTTCAAAAATATCGAATATCGATTTTTTTTTAATCTTTGGACCTTATAAACAAAAAAGACTCTTTGTTCATGCAGCAAAATTTGACCCTTTCCAATAAAATTGCACTTGAATATTGAGGTTCACATTTTCACGGCTTAACTAAATCATTTGTTTTTATCAGATTGGCCGTGATAAATGATAAAAATCTGTTAGTTGTCACTGTTACATTGACATTTTGATAATACCTTGTGGTCTACGAGCCCTAACACAAAAAAGTTCGGACATCAACTGATTTTTCGTAAAAGTTTGAAAATTTCCGTAGGGGATTCAATATCATGTTTTCCATCTATAGGACACTATAATATGTATTTTTTTACATCATATTTACGACATTGTTTTGAAATAAAATAATATTGATTTATAAAACTAAACTAATGTTGCTAACAATACAATATTTATTGACACATAAATGTTCGGACAATACAAGTCGATAGCTGGTTGCGTCTCCCCTTGCCTTAATCTGCTTTTATTCTGGCAGGTATAATAGTTTTTACAAGCTTTTCGCAATCTTCTGCGGTAAAAGAATCCTATATATTTTGCAATTTTACTTGCAAATCAGAAATGTTGCGATGCGGATCATTTCTTAATTGCCGCTTCATCTTCTGCCATATAGTTTCGATTACATTTAGATCAGTACTGCTAGAGGGCCAGTCAAAGACGGAAATGTTCAGACATCAACTGATTTTTCGTAAAAGTTTGAAAATTTCCGTAAGGGATTCGATATCATGTTTTCCATTTATAGAACACTATAATATGTATTGTGTTGCATCATATTTACAACATTGTTTTGAAATAAAATAATATTGATTTATAGAACTAAGCTAATGTTGATAACATTGCAATATTTGCTGACAGATTAATGTTCGGACACGTTAGTAAAACAAATAAATAGCAAGCTTTGGAAACAAAAGAATATGTTTCCATGTGACTTTTAACTTGACAATTAAGTCGATTAGATATCAACTGACTACAAAATGTCACGCGGTAAAGCAACTAATCGTGCAATCAGAGAATTAATTGTAAAACTGTTTCACCAAGGAAAAACGTTTCGGGATATTGCTAAGCAAATAAATGTCGCAAAGTCCACGGTGTCAGATATTGTGAAAAAGTATAGAGAAACGAGTTCAATTCAAATTTCAAGACATGGTGCTGGTCGGCCACGCAAAGTCACTTCCAGAATGCAAAGATGTCTTGTTCGGATTTGTAAAACTGATCGTCAAAGTACATTAAGAGAAATAATAGCAAAATGGGATGAAGAAACAATGGGAAATGTTTCACGAGAAACCTGTCGTCGCTGGATTCATAACTCTGGTTTACATTTTTATAAGGTATGTATGTTATGTTTAAGCAAAATTTCATATTCATCATTATCATTGCTTAACGCAAAAAAAAAGCCGTTCCTCACAGAAAAACAAAAAAAGAGACGATTAGCGTGGGCAAAGGAACGGACATTGTGGGCTTTCGAAAATTGGAAAAGGATCATTTTTAGTGATGAATCAAAATTTGATGTTTGCGTGGGTGACCATCGATCATGTGTTATAAGAAACAAAAATGAAGCCTTCCACAAAAACTGCCTAAAAAGAAAAATAAAATTTCCATCAGGTGTTATGGTATGGGGAAGCATGTCTGCTAATGGTGTTGGAAAACTGCACTTCATAGACAGAACTGCAAACGCAGTAAAATATCAGAATATTCTTGAAACCAATTTGTTGGTGTCAATTCCAATGTTATCACCTGATGGAAATTTTATTTTCAACAAGATGGCGCCTCCTGCCATACAGCCAAGACCACAAGAAAGTGGCTGCAAGACAACAACATTTCCGATCGAAACTATATGGCACAAGATGAAGCAGCAATTAAGAAATGATCCGCAACGCAACATTTCTGATTTGCGTGTAAAATTGCAAAATATATGGGATTCTTTTACCGCAGAAGATTGTGAAAAGCTTGTAAAAACTATAGCTGCCAGAAAAGAGCAATTATTAAGGCAAAAGGAGACGCAACTGGCTACTGACATGTATTGTCCGAACATTTATGTGTCAATAAATATTGTATTGTTACCAACATTAGTTTAGTTTTATAAATAAATATTGTTATTTCAAAAAAATGTCGTATATATGATGTAAAACAATACATATTATAGTGTCCTATAAAAGAAAAACATGATATTGAATCCCCTATGGAAATTTTCAAACTTTTACGAAAAATCAGTTGATGTCCAAACATTTTTGCGCCAGGGCTCGTAAGAGATATTTAAAAACTATTTCCCTTCCATCATGTTTAAGAGTGAATACCTCAGGAGGCGGKCGGTATTTCAAAAAAAGTTATAATGTAAAATAGTGTTATTTTTACGACAGTTTTCAAATTCCGAAAGGTTGCCCACATAATGTGGACACCCTGGATAAAATATAGTAGAGCAATCAAAAACTATTTAAAAATGCATTAAAAATTTATAAAAAACACTGAAATATACCAATAATTTCGAGACACATTTGAGATTCAAGCAATATAGTCTACTTGTACTTACATTGGCAAGCGTAGACTTGCTGACCACTAGTTTGGCACTACCTCTAGTTTCCCTCAACATGAGCGTTATTACCTGACCGTCCGTTGTCAAAATCGATATGTAAGGATCTGCGCTGGATGCATGCACTATAGGAGAACCCAGATCCAAAGGAATGTTTTGTAACTGGACTGTACCTACACAAAAAAAAATTAAAGTATTTTTCCCAACACTGAGGGAAGAACAAAATACCTTGTAACAATCGAACAGCCACGGTAGTCACTTGAACTATGTATTTGTTGTTGCCCAAATTGGCAGCGTAAACGGTGGGGCCCTGCGTTGAGAATCCAGAGTTGTCTATTTCGTTGATTTCGTGACCAGTTTGTAAAATCTACAAGCAAAAAACATCATCCATGTACCTTAAGCTAGATTAGTACTGTTAAAATTTATTGGCGGTTTATATCAGTTCATTGTAACGCCTATCCGCCTATATGCAATGTTATTCTAATTTTATTGTCTAAATAGAGGTGTACCACAAGGTTCTATTCTTGGACCACTAGTATTCATAAATCTACTTCGAGGTTACTTGGATGCTTGTAGCATTGTACTAGCTTTGAATATGCTGATGATATGCAACTACTTCACAGTTTTTCTCTGAAAAATGTTACGACAATCCTTGTGAATATTAATGAAGACCTTAGGCAATTACGAACATCATTTACAATTAAATCAAAGCAAATCACATTGTACGTTGTTTGGCAGAGATAAAGTTATAAACAACATATAGATTTAATAGATAGGTTGATTTTAAACCTAATGTATTATGTTTATTTTATCATATTGCCAATAAAGTCTATTATTATTAATGCGGTTCAGAACTTACCATACTGCTATCTTCCTGGCTTAGAATCAAAAATGCATGTTTCTCATCGCTCTTACAAACAGTCCACATATTAGAACAGCCGGGCAAAGTAAATGTCGTTACAATCTGTGGCCTTATGGAATATTGCAAGACACACAGAGCCCCATTTTTACCATATCCCGCAGTGGTAACTAGCTCCAAGTCCATGTCGGGAGTAGGCGAGAATTCCTCACTCAAAAAAGCCGGTTCTCCCAAAGAAATGTTGCCACAAGGACCAATATTTAACAAACTATCACACACCTTTAAAAAAAAATCAATAAAACATGCATAAACAACTTAACAGTCTCTGACCTCAAAAACATAACTAGTGATTTGTAGACTAGCTTGTTTCTCGTTTCCATATACTTCCAACTCTTCTGGGTCTTTTAKGTCCAACACGTCGCTGGCCATGCAATCATTCAAGCTATCCATGACTTTTTCAGAATCACCAGTATCAGAATTATCAGATTTTGTTCTTTTGCATGGTGGTTCATCGTTGTCATCCAAAGTAACCACCTGGTGTTTTTCTTTTTCTATAAACCTAAGCAGTAAAGAGTTGCCCAGTCGCGAACCGAGGAATAAAAAGTTGTTTTCGCACACACAAATCTAAAAACGAAGTATTAAGAGTTTGAATGAGTCATGAGAGTGTCAGATATTTACGCAAGTAGTTAAAACACTGGCGGCTGCTTTTTCAAAGTGAAAGCTACGCACATAACGCATGTTATCGGCTAGAAGGGTTAAGACATACAATTCACCACCTTTGAGGGATAAAACCAGAACGTCATCCTCCAAAAATGTCACTTGGGCACAGTCCAAGCTTATAACTATGTCTTCTTGAGGCTCTAAAGAGAGAATAAATATTTTCCCAATGTTATTGCCACAAAAAGTTACTTACTCAGGGGAAAACTAGTAGACTGCTCGGTAACGCTGTTTAAGGAAACACCGTAGGGCGGTATGCTCTGATTTAAGTAAATCAAAGAGTTCACAGCAAATATCAAAGTGCCCCCTAGTGGTTTCTTGATTGGCACAGCCCTAGTACTGTCAAATGGCAAATTAGAGACACTCCAAATCACCGGATGCACTCTCTGTTGTAAATTGAGAGAAATTGCAGCCATAGCGCAAGTATCGTTTCTAACTGCGACTCGCCTAAATAAAAACCATTAACTACCAAGAAACTAAGGAGTTCATTGACGTTTTTTACCCTGAAAATGTTTTCAACGGTTCATATAGGATTAAGAGCGTAGGTTCGTAATAACCATGCAAAAATTGTATGTCGATTATATTGTCAATCTTGTCCATGAATTCTTTGAGCACGATCATGTAAGATGACAGTATCAAAGACTTCCCGCCTCCTGTACCACCGCTCATTGGTTTTACATCGCTGGAATCACCATCATCGATTGCGTTTTCGCGGCGAAACGGCAAAACCACAAGTTTCTTTCCAAACACCGTCATTACAGCACATCGATTTTCCGGATCGGCTCTCACAATGGGGACGTGAAAGTGATGTGTCCAACCATCCTATAAAATCCATTAGCCATCGGAAAAGCAAAAAAATGACAACTAACCTTCATGTCTTCTTCTTCGAAATAATGCAAACTCAAAGTTCGTAGATCGTGGGTCTCTGGATCATACTCTACTATAGACAATTTAGCATCTGCGAAAGCCAGTAGCAAAGCATCACGTGGCGAATTCGCCAAGTTGACGCTTTGTAAAGAAACAACGTTTCCGAACAGGTTATACTGCGCCACACACTCCAATTTAGATTTCGGAGGCCTGTTTTCTGCAAAAAAACGATTATTTAATCATTCGGCGTTTCTGATTGGATAATGTTAATTGTTACCCGCAAATTTTTCATTGCGATTCCTGGGATCTACGTCTGGAATCAATCTGAACACTTTGAGTATGTTGGCACCGGCTGTAACAAGGCTTTTCTCTGCTTTACTGAAGAAGTGGCAGCTAAGCGCGTGCTCCACTCCCGTGGCAGGATGTGTTTGCTTACATATAGAAAACATGTTTCAATATTAAACGCAGCTAATCACACGAAAAGGAACATTATTATGTTAACACTATAAACAAACCGGTGTTTACTTTTATAGGTTAGAATTAGTTTGTTGGCTGTCAACTGTCAAGTAGTTGTCAATGTCAATCACTGACGATGTTGCCAGGTGTAAAAAATTTTCATCAGGAAAAGGTTTTCAATTTATGAGCTAGTAAAGGCTAGTCTGCTTTCGCATTGCATTTATTTTATGTTTCCAATGCCCCGTTTTATACATAAAAATATTGAAATATACAGTTACATACACGATAAACTATCACAACCTCTAAATGTACAACAGTAATCAAAGTACAGATCAACACTGCCTTAAGTCACATGGTTTTTACCGAAATTAAGTGTACTAAACAACATGTCGTGTGCAAACGGTAACAAACTATCAACAACACAGATAGAGATTCAACTAGTTATATACACATCTCGTAATATTAAAAGCATTATCACACAATGTATATGGATTTGAATACTTGGCCGACTAAAAGGTTTTTTCAATTGTATCACAGAAAAAAATTAAATTATCAAGAAAGGATTGGATAAAACGGACGACTGTTTCATTTTCTTACAAACTCAAGAAATGGATGTTTTTGGCAAACTTGATCACAGACTCTAAGCACACAAGAAGGATTTCATTATTGCATTTGTTTTGCCATTATTTTTTGAAGATCTAAAACGAGAAGCGAATTCAGAAGTTTTATGGCACGACGCTTCAAATTATTTCCTCACCTTTATCACTTACTTTTCTTGATGGCTTACCCTCAAGGAATATTTTAACACGTTCGCTGATGTACTGTATCTTCCATATTATTGTGAATGTATGAGAAAGTGTTATATATGTTGCCACATATAATCATGAGGATTTTTATGATCCATACGCAGTATCAAACGGAACAGCAAACGTGTTGAAGTTGTCTGCCAATGCACTAAACAATTTTTAAGTCACTATACTTACACCAATATATACTTACATATTTATATGGCTTATTTACATGTAATAGCAACATTTATTATTAAGCAAAACCCTCTCGCAAATCTCGTCTCGAAATCCACAAACTGATCTAATAAAGAAATAATTTCTTCGATTATATCAGCTTGTGGACGTACAATCTTGCATCGCCCGATAAAAAAATACACTCTCTGATCCTAGTGGAAGCCAAAGGTACTTTTATAAACTTCTGCAACTGTCGGTACAAAAATAATACGCTATACATTCTAAATGCCACGTTTCTGTGGCACATTACACGGGACTAGCGTTGCCCAACGACGGTATTATCGGTTTGGGCAAGTGATGCCTCGTGCTCAGAGAACGTTCCAAGAAAGTCACTTCACTGGAAATGGGATAGGATGTGGCACGTTTCGCAGACCTACAGAATACCACAAGTTACTATGGCACAACGAAATGACGAGAAAAGGTGGGAAGATACAACTACTGGCATTTTTCTTTGACAAATGACACTGAAATTTCTGTCATTTACAAAAATAAAAAATTGACATGTTCCAATGATGATGTTAAAGTAGTGTATCTTCCAACATTAACCATCAATGGAAATGACACAATTTGACAAAAAAAGTGTCTCTTTCTTCATTGATGGTCGCTAAAAATATCTATGAAATTTACTAGTAACTCCTACACAAACACAACATTAACGAATGCAGGCACAAACCATCAATTTATAAGTTTATATTTACACTTTCCATGATTAATGTCATATTACTTGTTCATTTTAATGGATGAAGATGTGTTTTGTTTATATTCTGCTTTAAAAGAACGATTTTTAAATGTCTTTTAAATCACAAAAAAAATTTTTTTAGGGGACAGTGGGGCAAAAATGACGACAGCACAGCCTTCAAAAAAAAATGATGCGTTCAGCTTGTGCGTGAAAAAGACACCACTACGTGTGCTGTTCAACAGTGAATAGTTACCGTTGATTATCGGCTACTAGCTCATGTTTGCTAGACATGACTAATGTATAGCTTGCGCTTGAGAAAACCACTGTTGCGAGCCGGAGAAGACACCACGGTGTCATGGCTGAAACAATGACACCACCACATGCACTTTAATCTATTCTACTCTTGTACGGCAGCGTTGTATGTACAGCGGAAAAAATAACAAAAAAAAACAGTAAAAACTGCTAAAAAGATTTAGATTATAATAAAATACAAAATGTCATGTTCCAAGGAAACAAGGCGTAATATAAAATAAATTGATCCAAGTTTTAAGCTACAAAACAGTTTACTTTCTTTAAAAATTATTTTTAAAACTCACTGGGGTTTTAACACACTAATAAATGAATTAATTGCTAAAATACTGTGTTGTGGTAATTTTTATAATAGCGTAAAACATTATTGGTATTTTTTAAACAAATTTCTAGAACTCTAATAAATAAAAAAATTATTTACAGAAGCCCCCTTTTTCAAATACTTCTTGTACTTCTAAAAGCAACGAACGCTAGAAGTTTACAATCGAAGTAAACACTTGAACATCACAGAACCTAAGACACATCAAAATCAACGCAAAAGCCTGAAATATCGGCTCACCTTCTCCTCCTGTTGTAACTTTGCCCCGGTAATCCGAAATAWCCGCGTRGTATTACCATTCTGGCATTGCCCTGTGCCGGTCTTGAACCACCGTATGACATAAGCGTGCTCAGATGGGCGGCGTAGCCCTCCGTCAAAATGGTCGCCTGGGAATGTTGCTTTTTCGACGCCTTGCCCACGATGAATATCTGCTTCGGCTTCAGCCCAATTGAGGTGTAGACGCTTATGTCTTTGCTGCTGCCGTACGCCGAATGGACTATGACGCCGTGATTCTGACAATTGAATTTTTTTTAATTATCAAATGTTTGACGATTATTTCACTTAATTTCTGTTCTATAAATACCTACATAATCAACAATTGACCTCTCCAAATTGTTAAAATAGGTAGGATAATTATTAGGTGGAGCATTAAATTATTAATTAAGCTTAAGCTAATATTGCAGGTTTGGCTTGACCGATTTCAACCAACGACGTGTCATTTTTAAGAGTTTATGTACCTCTATAAAATGCAATTTTAAGTGTCAGAACACAGTTTGTGTGTTGACCGCAAGAGAGCATTTTCTGAAGTTACTACATAAATATCAATCTTTCTCGAAATTTTTAAATGCAAAGATATAAGGCTATTTACTTCATTAAAAGAACAATTGAATATAGACTAAAATAGTGAAAACCGCACCATTTAAACATTTCAAGAAAAAACGATTTTAGGTAGTAGTTTCAGAAAATGCCCTATTGCGGTCAATACAAAAACTATGTTTTGACACTTATAATTGCATTTTATAGAGGCACATATGCTCTTGCAAATGACACCTCGTTGGTTGAAATCAGTCAAGCCAAACCTGAAATATTAGCAATTTTCAATATTAATATTCACCGGCCCTCCACTCCTTTATTTGACATTTAATCAAAAAATGTTTTAAAAAAACATGGTAGATTTCAGCCTAAACAATCTTAAAATGTTTAATACTGCAGACATTTATTAGGCTAAAAATGATATAAACATTAACTTTGTAATTTGGAGGTGCCAGAGCGCTTCCTAGTGGTCACTTTACCAACTCGAAAATATTTTCCAGCAATTAAAATTGTTTGGACTAAAATTTACCATTTTTGTTTAGAACATTTTATTCTTAAATGTCAAATAAAGGAGTAGGGGCCAGTGAATATTAATATAGAAAACCGCTAATATTTTGGGTTTGGCTTGACCGATTTCAACCAATAAGGTGTCATTTTAAAGAGCTTATGCGTCTTTATAAAAAGCAATTTTAAGTGTCAAAACATAGTATGTGTGTTTGACCGCAAGAGGGCGCTTTTTGAAATTACTACCTAAATATCGATTTTTCTCAAATTTTTTAAATGGTGCGGTTTTTATCACTTTAGTTTTCACCATTTTAGTCTATATTCAATTGTTCATTTAATAAAGTAAATAGCCTTATAACTTTGCATTTAAAAATTTTGAGAAAAATTGATGTTTAGATAGTATCTTCAGAAAACGCCCTCTTGCGGTCAACACACAAACAATGTTCTGACACTTAACATTGCTTTTTATAAGGGCACATAAGCTCTTGAAAACGACACCTTGTCGGTTGAAATCGGTCAAGTCAAACCTGAAATATTAGCGATTCTCTATATTAATATTCACCCGCCCCCCACTCCTTTATTTGACATTTAACAAAAAAATGTTTTAAGCAAAAATGGTAGATTTTAGTCCAAACAATCATAAAATGTTTAATACCGCAGCCATTTATTAGGCTAAAAATGACACAAACATTAATTTTGTAATTTGGAGGTACGACCGCGCCTTCTAGCGATCACTTCACAAACTCGAAAATATTTTCCTCTCGGTCACTTTACTTAAAAAAAAAATTGTCTCAAAGCTCTAGGGCTACTGGTTTATGAGATATGACCGGCCACCTCTCTTATTTGCTCACCCTGTACATCAAAACTACATAGATTTTACTTGGGAGGTGCTTAGCTACTAATGGGAGTGTCTTGCTAATAAAAGGAGGGCTTTATTAATTAATATTGCAGTAAACATTTAATCTAAACAAATTCCACTCACTTATTTAAAACCTACCTGTATCAGATTGCTCAGGTACGCAGCCTTATGTCCTAGGGGATCTGTAGACAGCCCGTCTGCAAAAGAGACCAGCCCATGCGGGAAATTATGCTGGGACAACCACGAAACCACCTTCCTATGCTGCATGTCGGGTCGTCCAGTGATGTAGATGATGAGATATCCCAGTTCCTGCCAGTGCCTTTTAGAAAAGAACCACGTCAGGTCGAAAATTTGAGTCTACGATCGAAACTTGGCTACCTAACAACATCGACAGCTCCCGCTCTGACTTTCGGGTCTCTACCGGTGACTGAGACACTCGCCGTAAAAGAACCATCGATGCTGAAGACTATGCACTCAGTTTTCGGAGGTACCACGGCCAAGAAGAAGTCAACTGCGGTGTGGTCACCTCTTACTACCATCTGTTTGGGTAAATTACGGAAAATCAAGTTGGGAGAGAAATATCAAATCACGGCTTACTTTGATTGGATATAATCCGTAACCTAACGCCTTCTCCTCGGGTATTGTGTGGGTTATTCTTCCGGTTCTATCCGTAACTTCTGTGGCCAGATGGGTCCATTCTCCAATGGGGACATCCTTCATGAGATGGATGTCGACTTTTTCACCTGCTAATGTGATCATGTCCAGAGGTCCGTACATAAATCTAGCGACTAATGTTTGTGGAGCTCCTTCTCTCACAATGACGTCGTTTGCTCTATGGTTGGCTGCTACATTCTGTATCAAAGAAAAAAATGTCTGTATAATGTTATTTTTCATAATTGGCCATCTGCCTTGTCTTTTTTTTATTTGAAGGGTCAGAATAAACTTCTTAATATTTGGACATTTTTTCTTCTGTGATATAATATACCTTTAAAATAAGTTCCAAATTTGTTTTTTAATTGTGAATTTTAGGAAAAAAAAAGAAAGAACTTTTTTCTGCCTTTTGAAATAAAAAAAACAAAGGGAGATGGGCGAATTATGAAAAATTACATAAGAGAAACTTATCGTTGTGCAATTATAATACAGAAAAAAGATACAAATATTTTTTCTCAATTTGAACATTTTCTTGTCCCACCTTAAGCTTGACAGAGGTTCGCTTCCTCATCCATTTTTCCCTGGGTTGGCCCGGTCTAAAGGACATTTCTCGTTCTTCTGTGCCAGCTAAAGAAATACCTTCCAATCGACCAACTTGTCGAAGTATGAAAGCAATCACATCACAGCTCTCCCAGTAACTGGCATGGAACAAGTGTGGCAAAGCGTTTGTCGGGAAGTTTGATAGACCTTCCGGACAGTAGAGGGCATAATCCATCCTCTTGCCACCCCACCATTTTTGTTGCACTGCGGCGTTTAAATATCAGTTTTCACAAATTCTGATTTCACAATGAAATAATAATAAAAAAGCGAAATTTTACATTATTTGCCATGTTCCGACACTCTCTGTGTACCTAACCTAGTTTAGTTCCATGTGAACAGAGTAGTTCAAATGACCCACTTCAAGATTTAGTTTAATGTGAACAGAATAGCTTCCATGACTAGAAAAAACAGATCACACTAAACAAATGAACTCACATGCATTTATCGCTTGAAGAGGAATGTTATCAATAATCCCAGATACCGTGCTCTGTATGGAAACTTCCGACAGTCGTCTGGGCTGAGTCATATCGTTGAAAATTTGCGGATTGCTTTGAAGGATTTCAACTGCGAACATTCGGTCCAAGTTAGAAAATATCCGCCAAATTTCAAGTCGAAACTTACGCAGGTGATACGGTTGTCCATTACCCAAAGGGTATTTGGCATATCTTGCGACATTGACAGGTGGTAACAGGGAAAACCTTGCAGAGAGCAATGGTTCTAATCGGGCCGCCACTGGGTCGGTGGGATGAAACAAATTGTACACCTGCTGGCATGCAGGGCGTACTATTGTACCTAGACATTGAAAAAGTAGCGGAAAAATCGTAGAAAATTCACTCATGACCTACTTGATTTGTCGTCTGTGGCCGATATCCTTCTGTATGCAAGGACCAAAGCCAATGGACTGCCAAACATAAAACAATCGGTCACTTCGAAATCGAACTTCACCTGATTCGATTGTTCGCTGGTGGAGGAAGATCTTCGTCGTGGAGAAGGAGCTGTCAAGTGGCCGGTTTCATTTATCTGTATTTCATCCACTGGAAAATAAGGAGAGAGTAATGTAATGATAAAATTTAGAAATGTTTACGTCATAAGTTGGCTATTTAAAAAAAATAAATGTTCCAGCATTTTTCTTTCGAGGAATATTTTGTTACCTTTGCAACTGATATCGTTATCCAAAATGCTGTTTTCACTGCCATGTCTTGACTGGTACCGCGTGGTCCGACAGAGGGCGTCGTACGCCAAAATGGAACCTATCGAGTCGGCGACTATACAAACCTGTCCGGAGAAACCCTGGCCTTCCTCGGACCTCAAAAATTCTGAAAAAAGACAAAACAAAAGTGTAACTCAGTGCTCAATGGAGCCAGCATTTTTTCCCCACCTTGATAAACGGAATTAGCTCCGTTGATTGTCCTGGACACAGCTTCTTGATAATCGGACGTGGACGATGCCAAGATTGGTATCGCACCGATAGGAATCGAATCGTGCGTTATTTGGGGAACATCCGTGCAAGATGGGGACACGTCGAAACTATACGGACTCAGACTGAAAATAAATAATTTTTTCAGACTACAGATTGTTATCCGGTATGAGCAGAACATGAACATCTTTGATTTGTTGATCTTTTCTCTATATGCACGTCAAATCTTCAGGCATCCGTTAATCATGACATTAAAATCCATCAATATTCAGATGACATGCAATTGTACACAAGCTGCAATATGAACGACATGAATAGAACCATACATCGGCTGAATGTGGTCCTATAGAGACTTTCAGAGTGGTCGAGAAGTCATTGTTTAGTTATTAACCCCAAAAAAATTATTAGTACTGCATATTTCCAATTTAAAGCCTTATTTTGATACAAAAATGTGCTACCACAAAAGCCATGTTAAGTCATATGGATTATTGCAGTATGGTTTATTACCAATTCTTTAACCAGCAGTTTAAGAAAAGACTTCCAGTGTTACAAAATTAATGTGTGAGATACTCAAATCACTTAAATTATAGAGAACATGTTGCAAGACACTATATAAATCTAGTCATATGAAAGCTAGATTATAGAATAATATTACAATATGGTTGCTTTTTGTATAGTTTACTAAAAATCGAGGCACCAGTTTACTTGTTAAACAGATTGAGAACTTGGGGTGTTGAGCATTATTTAAATTTACAGGATGTGATGAATTACTCAATTGCTGTACGTAGAACGGCAAAATTTGAAGCCAGTTTTGATTATGTGGCTTCAAAAATTATGCACTATAAACTGCAATGTATTTATTAGGAAGTTCTGAAAATTGGTTTTGCCTTTTAAACTGCTACATAATATGTATCTATTGTTCAATTTTTTTATTTATTTACTTAAACCAGAATATTACATTGAATTACAATCAGATATAATAAAAATATCTGATGAACTCGCAGCCTATAAAGGTAAACTGAGTTACCTGCACATAGTTCTGGATTGACTTATTAACTAAAACTTATTAAAACTAAGTAAATCTTGAAATTAACTCTCGGTGTACAAATAAAAACTAGATGAATAAAATTTATAGTACATAATAATTTTTACTTAATAACCAATGTAAAATCTCTGTTTCAACAACAATTTGTGTCATATTAATATTTATTAGTTAAATTATGCAATCTGAATTTATACAATATTTACATTCCTAACCCATTCTCATAATTTAATTTTAATTAGTTTCTTTGAGCTGTCTAACAGTTTTAAGTTAATTGGTAAAGCATTATAATATTTCATTGCTATATATTCGCTATTTTTGTTTGTTAATGTTTTATCCTTATTGCGAGAATCAAGTTTTTGTTTCTAGTTTTACTTTTTGATGTTATATAATTAATTTTTAATTCATTGTAATGATGACGGATAGATTCTAAGACAAAAGATTTTTTTATGTTTAATGGTGGGAGAATATTTTATCTTTTAGTAAGACAATTTTTTATGCTCTGTTTTGCAACTTGATTAATGAATTCATTGTATTGTCGTATGCCCCTCCCCAGACCACAATACCGTAATTCACTACACTATGAAATAGCGCATGGTAGATCATTAATAGTTGTTTAATGTCCATTAACTTGTTTAACTTGTTAAATATATAAAGCACATATCTTGTCTTTGTTTTAATGTATTGCACGTGATGATCCCATTTCATTTGCCCATCAATTATTATCCCTAGGTACTTGGTTTTATATACTCCTTTTACAGCCTGGTCGTTGATGTAAATATTTAAATCATCAGGAACACTGTCCTGATATGCACCAAAAGCCATGAAGACTGCTTTATCGACATTTAGGGACAGCTTATTAACTGCTAACCAGTTATTAATTGTTAGAAGATGATTATTCATGTCGAATTCCACCTGTTTTCATGATTGAGCTGTACTTATTACCAGTGTATCATCGGCATATGATATAATGTTGTGTGGTGGGAGAAGTTTCAATAAATCGTTGATATATAGTATGATTTCTTGCGGTACTCCGGTTGTTACAGGCAGAGCGAAACTCTTGGTGACTGAGATTTTGACTACTTGTGTTCTATTTGTTAAGTATGTTTTAATCAAGTCCAAAATTTTGCCTTGGATTCCATAATTTTCTAGTTTGCACAAATGGTCGAAAACGCAAAAAAAAACAAAATTTGAGCAAAAAAAAATTTCTTGTGTGTGTGTGTGTGTGTGTGTGTGTGTCTGTGGTATTGTTTGTGGACACGATAACTTTCGAAAGACTTAATATATGAACTTGAATTTTGGTACACGTATAAATCTCACCTACCCAAAGCGACCAATTGTTTGTGGGGTAAGTAGGGTATCGGGAAGGGGGCAAAATTGGGGGGTAACTACCCTTTTTGTAAATTTTTATTTTTTTATATTTTTTTCGTTTTAGTATGTTATTAGTAGTATAACTGCGAGTATTATTAGCTCTTATAAATTTTCGCTACAGCAAACTGTTTAGAAGATATTAGCAAAAAAGCGTCACTTAAAGATAACGGTTTTTTCTAACTATCTCCGAATATATTTAATATATTCAAAAAATAAAAATGCCATCAGATAGGAAATAAAATTTATCACAAAAAGTGTCTTAGAAAATTTATCCAAAATTTTGACATTTTCGAAATATATCCAAAAAACCTATTTTGGACCCTGCTCGTACGATTTTTTTTAAATTTTGGTATTATATAGAAAATCAAATTTCTGATCAGAAAGCGCTCTTGTAATTTTTTTGTTAAGTTAATAATTTTCGAGTTATTTGGAAACAACTGATTTTTAAAATTTATATATTTTTGCTAATGTCATGAGGACTGTTTGTCTTAGAAAAAATGTGTAGAGAGAAAAAATGCTCAAAACCTGATTACTAATCGTATAGTATAAAAAATAAAAACGTAAATGTAATTTTGACAATTGGATGTGGAAGTATTGATTCAATTTGCAGCGGTTTTAATTTGTTTTTGTTATTATTATTATTATTATTTATAAACAACAACAGAAATAAATGATATTAACAAACATGTAATATTCTCGCTATATTTTTATAATACGGAAACGGTAAACTGGATATTGGAGGCGTGACCTAGGTGTTTTTGAGGCGGGACTTAGTGTACAGTATTAATTACCTTGACAGTATCCCCAGTCCCTCGGTGCATATCGACGGACACGAAACCAGCCTGATGGCGATGTGCCCCACCAGGGTGGGATAGTGCTGTCTCATCACCGATTCGGATGCCCCTCGGAATGTGGTGACGTCGGACTTTTTGGCCGTCATGTCGACGTTGGCGTCTAGAACGCTGCCCGCGTGCAGCACCATCAACAGGACGGTCGTGTTGCAGGGCAAGTGGGCGGGGGAAGTACCCGGCGAGTCGGGGCATGACGCGTCCAGGGAGTTCACCTTGCCGCGTTGCTGGAGCATCTTGCGCCCGCCCCTTTCACTGGCCACGCGCTGCAGAAATGCTGACGAGAAAATACTGTCCTCTGCGGGCCAAAAGACGAAACATTTGTTAACTGTAATCAGTATTGTTCAATCTATCAATCTAGTACTATAATATTCCCATCTGGCGTGATAATCTCTGTTGGATTAGAGCTCCAGACATAAAAATGTTAACGAGTCATTTTGATTTTCTAAAGTTTATTCTACATTTCATGACGTAATCAATGTTTTGTTATTAAGTTCATTTTTCCCAGGTAAATAGCGTTTCTAATATGACAGAGGACTACTTTATCTGTCTTTGTCAATTTTCGTTTTTTTGTGGGAACTAGCCAAGTGTTCATTTCAAATTTTTTAAGTTCGTTTTATATTATATGACGTAATCTGCATACCACACCAAATAAAATCGTTTTTACCAAAAGCCAACACGTCCCAGCCAAATACTGCTTTAAGACATGATAGAGGGCTCTTTTTAATATCCTTGCTAATTTTTATAAATTTTTAGGAACTAGCTAAATATGTATCTTAAATTTTTTAAAGTTCGTCTCATATATTATGATGTAATCTTCAATTATAATAATTTTCACCAGAAACTGATATTATACCAAACACCATTTTGACACATGATAGAGAAAGAACTCTTTTTACTGTCATTACGAATTTTTGTAGATTTGTAGAAACTAGCTAAGTATTTATTTCAAATTTTTGAAATTCACTCTATCCGCTACCTAAAACTCCCCAGGCTCGTATTTTTTTTGTTTTTTTAGGTACAACCTTAAGTTATATGTCAAATTGTAGGTCTTTTCGAACTCTTTAAAAATACCATAGTGAGTCTCCAAAATTTTTTTTGCAGATTATGAAATTTCGCCAATAAAGTTAATTTTTGTAAATATTTTTTAACCTTACCACGTATAATAAATATTGCTTCATAGCTGGATGCCGACTTTTGTCTTTGTCAATTTGTGTCATTACCATGTATGCGTAATGTTTACTTCTTCTTAGTGAAAAATAAGAAAAAACTAGTCACCGCCATGTTTTGTTATATGGCTGTTCACAATTTTTTAAGTGTTAGTTTAGCAGCTTATTACGGTACAAATTATACTTGCATACCCATCGCTGCACACAAAACCCCAAAATTTTGAGTAACTTTTAAATAAAGCAAGTACAAAGTTCGTTCTAAAGAGAGAGAGGCTAGAAAACGAAACTCTGCGATTGTTTGGTTTTCTACATCACGCACTAGCCTCGTCGCAGGGTTTTTGTATTCTAGCCTCTCTCTCTTCAGAACGAACTTTGTACTTGATTTATTTAAGTTACTTAAAGTTTTGGGGTTTGTGTGCAGCCATGGGTATGTAGGCAAAATCTGTACCGTAATAAGCTACTAAACTAACACTTAAAAATTCTGAAGAATCCTATTTACAGAACATGAGGGCTACTAGTTTTTCTTGTTTTTCAAGAAGGAGTAATAACCGCTGCAAATTGAATCAATACTTCCACATCCAATTGTCAAAATGACATTTAGGTTTTTATTTCTTATACTATACGATTAATAATCAGGTTTTGAGCATTTTTTCTCTCTACACATTTTTCTAAGACAAACAGTCCTCATGGTATTAGCAAAAATATATACATTTTTAAAATCTGTTTTTTCCAAATAACCCGAAAATTATTAACTTAACAAAAAAATTACAAGAGCGCTTTCTGATCAGAAATTTGATTTTCTATATAATACCAAAATTTAAAAAAAATCGTACGAGCAGGGTCCAAAATAGGTTTTTTGGAAATATTTCGAAAATGTCAAAGTTTTGGATAAATTTTCTAAGACACTTTTTGTGAGAAATTTTAATTCCTATCTAATGGCATTTTCATTTTTTGAATATATTAAACATATTCGGAGATATTTAGGAAAAACCGTTTTCTTTAAGTGAAGCTTTTTTGCTAATATCTTCTAAACAGTTTGCTGCACCGAAAATTTATAACAGCTAATAATACTCGCAGTTATACTACTAATCACATACTAAAACGAAAAAAATATAAAAAAATAAAAATTTGCAAAAAGGGTAGTTACCCCCAATTTCGCCACCTTCCCGATATCCTACTTACCCCACAAACACTAGGTCGCTTTGGGTAGTTGAGATTTATACGTTTGCCAAATTTCAAGTTCATATATCAAGTCTTTCGAAAGTTATCGTGTCCACAAACAAAACCAGACACACAGACAAGAAATTTGTTTTTGCTCAAATTTTGTTTTTTTGCGTTTTCGACCATTTTAAAGCGAAGGAGCAAATAAAAAATTTTGAAATTTTTTTTCGCAATACAATACTTCCCTTCCGTTGGATGTGGAAGTAAAATATGCATACATGGTAATGACACAAATTGAAAAAGATAAAAGTTGGCATTCAACTATGAAGCAATATTTATTATATGGGGTAAGGTTAAAAAATATTTACAAAAATTAGCTTTAAATACAATACATATATGATAATCTCAATAAAATTTTTTTGGACTCCCACTAAGCTATCTTTAAAGAGTTTAAAAAGACCTAAAATTTGATATATAACTTAAGGTTGTACCTAAAAAAATTAAGAAAATACGAGCCTGGGGAGTTTTAGGTTATCTATGTACCACATCAAATAATATAGTGTTTCATCAGAAATCATTACTCCCAGGTAAATAAGATATATGATAAATGGCTCTTTTGTTTGTCCTTGACAATTTTTTAGACCTTTATCAACTAATCAAGTATTTTTCTTGAATATTTAAAATTCATTCTACAGTTTAATGTATTTAACACATGAAATAAACCATGATAAAGTCTCTTTTGTCCTTCTTTATTAGTATTTGCACCTTTTTAGGTTTAGAAGTCTAAGCCATCAAAACAAGACAAAATCAAGCATATGGGGCATTTTTAATATCAATTTTTGTGTTTCGATCTGAAGAACACTATTAGAATTCTAACAACTCACCATTTTTGTCCGCTGCCGTACAAGGTGAAGATGCATCTCCATCTTCTTCGGTCAACAGGTCCAGAGAACTCCATTTGGCAAGCGAAGAAACATCACCCATCTCTTCTGTCACAGATTCATTGCAAGCCTCGAATTTAAACACGCAAAGATACTCACCCTGACAATCGAAGAACTCTTCTTCAGATCCCGAATCAGAATCCCTCCCCAAGCTCTCTATCCTCCAATTGGCCACTTGCAGGTCGAAACTTTTGACTGACGATGACCCAGGAGAGTGCAGACCTCTGGACTGACACCATTTTTCGTCCCTCCTATGGCGCAATGACATTAAAAGATGACTTAGGAATACAGGACATACGATTTACCTCAAAGGTAGGGACATATCGTTGCCAGAAAGGTCTGCTTCGGAATTCTCTGTCATCTGGATGATAGGGATGTTACTATCGTGCTTGGTTGTTAAGATGGGACTGTCCTCTCTCTTTTCTATGCTGCCGAAGGTTGCTGCTAGAGTCTTTCCTGGATCTTGTATGTTGGTACCATTGTTCAAGTTGTCGTCTTCATCTAGAATGAACAAATCATGTTAAAGAATCTAATAAAAGAAATCCAGTGAGATAGGCACACAATTGGTAGGAAGCATGGTTTAAAGATTATCAAATCAATACATTTTCTCCATTATCAAATCTTTAAGACGTCACATAAGCTAGCAAACATTAAAACGGGGATGTTATAAGTTTCAAAAACTGCATTAGTTATGAAATTGAACACTTTCATTTGCAAGCATCGCCAAATCAAAGCCCTTACTCTCGGTTTATCGTGTGATACATTTCGTCCATGATCATAACATGTGCCTTTGAGAACCCATACATCCACTGGCTAAAAAAAGAAGATTGTACGAAACTAATAAATTGCAGGTGTAATATAGTTTTAGGAACGGCTTCAATCAAGACGAAAAAATGCTAACTCACCAATCTCTTCGTCCACTTGTCCCATTTTCCTCTTCAACGCCAGCTGCGTCTGTCTCTCAATCTCTCTGATATCTTCCATGGTAAGTCCGTGCCATTCGTCCTGCCAAGCCCAGGCTTGTCGGTGTGCTCTCAACATGGTCTTTCTAAGAGCTAAACCCCAACAACGCAAGATTTTCTTTTTACCAACAACATCAATAGACCGGTCAAACATGACAAAAAAGGCATGAATGTAATTAAATGGTTAACTTGGTTATTGTTTTGGTCCAGTACTGGTAGTACTGAGTACACTGTGCTAGTAGTGCTGTGTTAGTAAGGATTGAAAAAAGAAGATTTGTTTTAGCTTTACAGCAATAGTTTTTTTTAAACAGATTAAATTTGCTACAAAGTGAGATCAAATCCATTACTGTAAGTAAAACAGTTACCAAGATACAGTTCTTTAAAGATAGAGCTTTTTTTTACAAAACAAATAAGGGAGGGTGGTGAGATGTGGCATGTAAATATCTATCTGTGTGTGTTAGTTTTCTGTAAACCTTGTGTCTTAACTGTCCTGTGTTTACTCTGTAAACTTGGATATCCAAGAAAGGTACACCATCGTTCTTTTCTAATTACACAGTAAATTTTATGTCAAGATTTTGACTGTTCAAATGATTTAGAAACCAACCTAGCTCTTCTATACCCTAGAACCAAACAACAAAAGTATGATCTACATACCTCTACCAACATTTTAGATTAAACTGAATACTGTTGATCGTTACCTCATCAAAATTTTCCATAAATAAATTGGCCGCTATAGGACTTGAGGTAAAACCATTGCTCAACCTGATTTTTGTTCATAAATATTACCGTTCCATAAGAAATAAGTTGTTGAGATAATCTGGTTATCATGTCACCTAGGGGATCTCTATTAAGTTTGGATTTGAAGATATCTATCGTTTCAGGTATGGGTACTTTTGTAAATAAAGAAACTTCGTGCAAATTAACTAAAATACCATATCCTGGAATACTTAAACCTTTTATAATATTAATAGAATCTGAAGAATTTCTGATGAAACTACTGATTTTTCCTACATAAGGTTTTAAATAGTCAGCACATTTTGCCAATCTGTAACAAGGACTGCCAATTGTATTGTCTATAGGTCTTAAGGGGACATTAGTTTTATGGATTTTGGGCAAACCATAGAATTTAGGTACCCTGCAATCAGAAACAGTTAAAAAAGACATCTACCCATTCGAAAGATTTCAGGTTTTTATCCTACTTCCAATTTTTATTTTTGTCAAAGCCAAATGCCAGCATTTCAACCGCCAGGCAGCCTTCTTCGATGGCTTAACATTAGTATTTTATTAGTAAATAGTGATCTTAAATACAAGTTAAAAATAAAAAATCTGTTGATATCAAAAAGCTATGCTCTACCAAAAATTCATAAGCCAGGTAATAAGTATCGCCTCATAGTCTCAAACATAAATGCTCCAAATTACCAATTAGCAAAGTGGTTGGTTAATGGATTCAGTAAATTAACGTTAATTAATGACCGTTCGATCAAAATCCCCTAGATTTAATAAATAGATTAAAAGATTTTGATATTAAACCTAATCACAGACTAATATCTTTTGATGTCCAATCATTGTTCAATAGCGTACCAGTACCTCAAGCTTTACAATTTTTGGAAGATATTCTTGAACAAAATAAACTTGATAGAGCGGTCATTGACAAATACTTGAAGCTAACAAAACTGTACATTGAACAAAACACATTTATATTTAATCAAAAATTTGGATTGGCAATGGGAAACCCTCTTTCACCTTTCTTAGCTAACATTTTCTTAAACTACCTTGAGAAAATCTCAAAAGTATAAATGAATTTCCGATATTATGGTATAGATATGTAGACGATATTTTTGTCATAATAGACAATAACTTTAATATTAATAATTTTACACAGAAATTAAATTCATTATATCAATCAATAAATTTCACTTTTGAACTAGAAAAGGATTCTTAATTGCCATTTCTAAATTTAAAAATATCAGAAATATCAAAATAACAGAAAACCGACACATACAGATAAGTACATCAAAAACAATTCTTGTATGTCATTCAAGTACAAAATGTCCATCTTTAATAGTTTAATACATAGATTACTAAATGTTCCATTATCTACATAAAATTACAAAAATGAACCATCATATATTTATAATTTAGCCAACTTAAACGGATACAAAAAAGAAATGATCACTAAGTTATTAAACAAAGACAAATATATATTAAATTTGCAACATCCCATGCACCTTAGCCTTGAAAAAAAAAACCATATTCCATAGAAAATTTACATACCATCCTTCAATAGAACATAAATTTCAAAATTTATTTTCTAAATTTTTTATTAATCTTGCTTTTGGGAACAACTACACATTAAGAAATTTATTACGCAACACCCTTGATAAAGACGACCCGTTAAACAAATCCGGAATTTATGAAATTAAATGCTCTAACTGCCCAAAAAAGTACATTGGCCAAACAAAATGTAATCCAAATATTAGATTCAAAAAACATATGTACCACGTAAACAATAGAAATGGAGAAAAATCTGCACTAACACTACATAGTATTGAAATAGGTCACAAATTTAATATAGCCAACATGAAGAACATAAAAACGTCAACACGCCCAACTTGAAGCCCTTAGAGGCCATTTACATGAAACGCAATTCTAGCCATCTGTTAAATACTGATCTCACACCCTTAAATAATCCACTTGTAACAACAGTAAAGTCAGAAATGTAATTTAAACAAATTCTTTTCCCACACCAAGCAACTGTGTATCAATGTTTACCATAAGTCAAAATGTCTTTTAGTATTTTAATTTAGTTATACTTGTTCAGCCACAGAAGGAAGCCGCTTGGCGGTTGAAATCCTGGCATTTGGCTTTGCCAAAAATAAAAATTGGAAGTAGGATAAAAACAAGTGTTTTATTATTAGTATTTAATAACTTCCAAAAAACTCTACTATTCATTATTTGAGGTTTTGATAAGATCATTAGTAATTTTGTTTGAACTCGTGTCAGACGATATCTTTGACAAAGCACGCAAAGTTTTTACTTGAGGTCAGGTAAATGGGTATTTCAGTGAAGTAAAAATTAGGAATTCAATATAGTTCCGTTATTAATTGTAACATAAGCAAATAGTTCCATATTTTGGTTAGTAAAAAAAATGTATTTAAGTACGTGAATATTCAAGTCAAAGTTGAACTATTTTAAAACGCCCTCCACAGGATGTGACGACTTAACTGAAAACGGAAATATGCAACTTGGCAACAGTGTTACTTTGCATCAGTGATGGTAACTTCAGGGAAATTTCCCTACATGTAGGGAAAAATCTTGCTGATTTTAAACTGTGAGGGAAACGGGAGGGAAATTTAAAAAACTGTATAATGTAGGGAAAATCTGAATTTAACATTTTTTGATACATGACATTACATTTGTTTAAAACTTTATTTATTGCCAATGCGTGAATAGCAGTTGTTTAACTGTAACTTGACGATTGCTGTTACATAGCGTTTGAAGCTTGAAATATATTAAGTCCCTAGATTGAGGAACAGTATTACACTAGACAAGAACAAGATATGCAATTTGCAATCAAGGTTGACAGACTGTTTAATATTAACTTTTAAGTTAACATTGTTGCTGGCTACTGGAAAGTTCTAGTTCAAGTGTTAAATTTTTAGAATGCCGCATGATGATATTATTTTAAAAAAGTTAAATATAGTGTTAAATAACATAAAAATTGCTCAGGTATTTATATTTTACTTAGATACCCAATCACAGTTTGCGGGTGGATTGGCGTTAAGCAAAATGTTTGAGGGCTTTGTCATTTATTTATTTTAGAATGTTTTAATTCATACATAGTGAAAAACTTAAACAAGTACAATGAAAAAAATTGAAAATACAAGTAAAACTGCATTGTAGGGGAAAAAGAGGGAAAAKTTCAAGTTAGAGCGGGAAATTGTAGGGAGATTTTWTATTATATAGAGGGAATTGCAGTTTTAAAGGTTACCATCACTGCTTTGCATTCCTTTGTGTCTGTCAAATCACGGTCTGATGTCGGGCGTCAGACAAGCTGATTGCTGATTGTAAACACAAGTGGTTTTCTAAACGTTTCTTGTACCGGTGTTGGATTTGTTGTGTTTGTGTTTGATGATGCTTAATTAATGCAACAGACACAACACATAAAAAACACGTTTACAGATAATTCAGCTCAGCTGTCACTGTACTGTCAGCGGTCAGCTGTACAACGGAATTCCTTAATTTATATCAATTAATTTCTCAAGTTCTAGGCAATATTGAAAGAAATTAAAAAAAACACGCAGTCTTATTTCAATTGGATCGTTCGGATGAATGACAAAAAACAAAAACTTGCTTTTTGCTGTCAGGATTGCGGGTCCAAATCACATAAGCAAAAAACCACTAGTAATCCATTTAATGTGAGTTTTATGGGCCTAAAAAACGACTCACCGACATCATGTATGAACTTCTCTATCTTGGTCTGCATGCCCCAGTATCTGAATTCCACCCTGCAAAGTTTGTAAGCGCACATCAACGACTTCCCGTTCGGAAGAGGCTGGGGCTTGCCCTGGACCTCTTTCCAGTATTCCTCCAGCCAGTTATCGGACAGGGGACCTCTACCGGATTTTTCCGAGTGGTAAAATTTCGGATCCTCCTCTTTTACGTAGTCGGCTCCATAGAGTTGGTCCTTGACGACGTCTATCACATCTGAAAGACGATTTGTTTGGAGGAATCCATGGTAAGTGTTGGAGCAACACTTACCAACGATTCTGTTCCTTAGGTCGCTTCCACTAAGCCCAAACACGTTTTCTTGGTGTCCGTTGTCGGCGTAATAATAAGTTTCGATTTCCAAAGAGAATTTCTCGACGAATGGACAAGTGTACCGAGTTTTGGTGTACGGATAAGCGTTCCAAGCTTCTTCCTCCACCATCAACGCGGTTTTTGGTAGTATACCCTTCAACCATCCTATAAAAAAGTTTGTATCTGCCTCTCCAAAGACGGGAACATCTCCATACCTGGTAAATGGCTTCCGACGTGATAAATTTTCCGAGTGTACTGTCCTTGTCCGCCAGGCCCATCGGCGTATGGTTCGTTGGTTAATATTTCCACGCCGCTGCCCGCTCCGCTGCTCTCCTCTCTGCTCTTTTTCTGTGGGAAGTATAATCAAGCTTCAAGCAAACGATGCTTCAGAGATTAACGTACAAAATGCAGAGGATACAGGAGAGGACGAGTGTTAAAAGATGTACGAAATTAGAAAGTAAAGGCCAGAAATAAAGAACAACGAAGACAAATTGTCAAGCCATGGGCCTGAATGAGAAATGAAATAGCACAGACGTACTATATTTCCCTTCAAAGCTTTGGAGCAATTCGTTTATAAGCACATTAGGAAGAATGCTTTACTGCACATGATATCATGGGCGTACCGAATGGAGGGCAAGGGGGGGGGCAGCTGCCCCCCCCCGGACCTGGGTTGCCAACTCTGGGCCCTTTCAATTTTCCATACATTTAGCTGATTAATTATGCGTGTACACCTAAAAACTGTATTATTTACAAAATTGTAAATACAGTAAAATTTATAGGCAAATGTATTTCACAATTTTCATCCAGAACTCATATTTGACCCTTGCAAATGACCTCTAATAAGTCGTTCTCAAATGGTTTCCAAGCTTAATCGATGCCATGTGCGTTTTGAAGCTGTAACTTCAACATTCTTCTTGTTACGAATCGTTGTCTTAGGGCGGATATAGCTTTAAAAGACTACCTTGGTCAGGATGAGTCATAACACGATTTCTGCTTAGTTCAGTTCTACTTTTTCCTATAAAGATTGTTCAGCTAACCACTGTTATATGGAATCACATCAGAATCTGTTATATATTCGGTGATAACTCTAACTTTTGTACCAAATTTCTAAATTCACATAACATTTTAACAATTAATTCAGAAAAACTAAAAATCCATCCGAACTCACGTTTATGAAAGTCAATTTATTTAATATAAGTTTTAGGAATCCAGTAAAAGCATTATCAGCACGAATTAAAACCCGGTGTGTTGTTAAAAATGCAATTAAATATATTACAGTTTATTTAAATGAAGCTCAATTTGGTTAAAATATTAAGCAGTCGGTTAATTTTTGAAAGCAATGCACTGGCGATCTAAGAAGGTTGACTTGATGCATAATGCTGAGGCAGAAGTTATAATAATGTTAGTTATCCATCGGGTCTCTTTCCCTGGGGAGTAAAAATTACTACAATTGTATCTTTAGCACCTATACGTATGAACTCCCAGCTAAAATTTCTAAAGCTTCTGGTGTGAGAAGTTGAAACTGTACTAAAAGCACATCGGTTAATGCATTAGTCTTTGATATGTGTTAATTCTGAATCAGAAATCGTGCTCCTATTAGTAGAACCTTCAAGGTGAAATTTATGTTCCTTTGGTACTTAATATAATATCATTATACGAGGCATGTTTTTTAAGTAAGTACCGTTTTGGAATTAAAAAAGACGTGCAAAGATATCGCAATAATTTTATCTTACATGAAAGCCTGTACCTTTATCTACTTTTCTACATAATTTCCGTGAATATTGAGGCACTTGTCATAACGTGGCACCAATTTTTGAATACCCTCCTCATAAAATTCTGCCGCCTGACTTGTTAACCACTGTATCACAAATGTTTCGACTTCGTTATCGTCTTGAAGACGCTGACCACCCAGGTGTTTCTTCAAGTGCAGGAACAAATGGTAGTCGCTGGACGCCAGATCAGGGTTGTATGGAGGATGATCTAGAGTTTCCCATTTAAAAGATTTGATGAGATCTTTGGTCCGATTAGCCACATGTGGACGGGCATTGTCATGCAGCAAAACGATACCCTTACTCAACTTGTCACGTCTTTTGTTCTGGATTGCACGACGCAGATTGTTCAATGTCTTACAATAAAACGCTGCATTGATTGTCTCATTACGAGGCAGAAACTCCACTAGCAATACTCCTTTTCTGTCCCAAAAAACTGTGCACATGATTTTCCGGGCAGAACTTGTTTGCTTAAACTTCACTTTTTTGGGTGATGATGAATGTCGCCATTCCTTGGATTGTTGTTTCGATTCTGGTGTGACGTAGGCCACCCATGTTCGTCACCAGTAACAATTTGGTCTAAAAAATCTTCACCTTCATTGTGGTACCGCTCAAGGAAAGTCAATGCACTGCCTAAACGTTGGGTTTTGTGCAAATCCGTCAACATTTTCGGAACCCAACGTGAACACAATTTCCGGTAATTCAAGTTCTCGGTCACAATGCGATACAAAACACTACGAGAATATTGAGGAAAGCAGTCGCACAATGATGAAATTGTAAAGCGTCTGTTTTCTCTCATCTTTTCGTTCACTTTCTGCACCAAATCTTCATTAACGACCGAAGGACGCCCACTCCGTTCTTCATCATGCACATTTGTGCGGCCATCTTTAAATGATCTCACCCATTTCCTTACCATTCCATCACTCATAATGTTTTGTCCGTAAACTTCACAGATCTTATGATGAATATCGATCGGTTTTACGCCTTTATAGCACTAAGAAATCGTATAACAGCCCGTACTTCACAATCGGCGGGACTCACGATTGTCGGAGGCATCTTAAACACTCAGTAAACAACGTATACAATGAAAAATCAAACTGTAATGTCGTCAGTGCGTAGACAAGAGATGTAGGTAACCAGCGTGCATGCGCGGAACGCCGACCGTAGCGCTGCGGCGGCGGAATCGCAAAACGGTACTTACTTAAAAAACATGCCTCGTACATTATGTGGATCCTGGAATTTTATTCTCCCAAATAAAATGTATCAACTCATCTTTTGTTAAACGCGAGAGCTATGTAACTGAATGCGCCTCACCTAACTGAGTTCATCAATAACTGAATTAGTAATAAAGGGGCTTTGTATGATCAGTGTACGTAGAAAACATATTAATAATTTGGGTCTTTATTTCACAGAAGATGTTTTAAATCGCCTTGCAGAAAATCCACGAAAATTATTCATTGAATAAATACTTCATTAGTTACTTAAGTACCTATATCTCATAAAAGTGTATTAATTCTATTTATGTTGATTTACACTCTATAGGACGTGCCTGCTTTGCCCCTAGACCAAAAGCTGGGTACGCCCATGCATGATATAATTCCTATTGTAATCATCAGTATGAAACTACTAAACCATGAATCGAAGAGAACTCTTCCAAAGTATATTGAAGCTGCTTCTATCCCTAAATTAGAAAATATCTAAAGATTTTACTCCTCAAACTGGTCAGAAATCAAGATCGGGCTGGAGATGTTTTTCTCGTTCATCGAACGACCAGTTATCAGTTTTAGCTCATTGTAAAAATAAAGAGTTCACTTACGGCAATCATGTACAGCTGGGCAATCCTGTATTCTTCCACTGTAAGTGGTAGAGGAATGCGATATTCTTTGATGAGCATGGTTGACGAGGACTTGCACTCTTCAGTGTTATTTACGCCTGTATCTACTCTTAATCCACATCACCTGAAAATAGAGCAATCGATTTGTTCCATCCGAAAAGTGAGAACAAAAACGAATTGGTATAATGGTATTAACGACTGGGGAAGCCCTATCAAAGTGTTTACTAGGGTTTCTGTTGACATATACAGGGTCGCTACAAAGTATGGAACCAGCAGGATATTTCAGGTTCTGTTCGACCGATTTTTCTGATATTGTGAATGGGCCTATGAGTAATTAATAAAATGCATTTTCTGGAATTTTTTCAACTCTATGTCAGCTCTCGTTTCCGACATATGGGTGCAAGATGCATTTTTAAATAGATTTAAAAAATGTATTACACTTGTACAATTTATTGCTTCTGAGTTGAGAAAAGTATGATAACAAACTTGGGTCTTGCAAAAACTTCGGGAACCATATTCGTTATCGCTAAGTAAGAAGAAACATCCCAGCAGGTGTCTCCATTTTCCTCGTGACTGGTGATAATTTTCATTCACTTTATTATTTGCAATCGCAATGCCTCAGTTAACTGAACATGATCGCATCAAAATTTTGACGATGATTGGTTATGGAGATAGAGGGCGAAGTTATTTGGAAGCAGTTACACTTTATATTGCAATTGGGTATTATCACTTTTTTTGAAAATTACGTAAAAAAAACAAAAAAAATATTTGTAGGTAGAGAATTTCACGTCTGAAATTCAAATCTTAGGAGCCACCGCCAAAACACTTCTATCCAAGGTTATTCAACTAGTGACGTCAAGTGTCATGTAAACATTACCGAGGAGCGTGCTGTTTAATGGCGTAGTATCATCCTTGTATTGAAAAAGCTTTTGTGTGGTGTTTATTGAAAGGACGGTGTAAGAGGTCGCACCAAAAAGTGATTTGTGTAGTTTTACAAGCATCTATTATGTATGGAAAACAAAACAAGTGTTGTTTTGTACATGGTTATAAAAGTACTTCAGTCAGTACAGCTAACAAAATTTTTGAACCGTTCCTCGAGATTATCAACGTATGAAAAAGTTGTTTAAGGCCCCTAAACGTGATATGCCAAAATCGCAGTTTGTTTTTCTGTTGTGAAGATCATCTTAATTCTTAATGTAAGTTTTATTATTCTTTTTGGGGTTATAAGTGTTTACCATTCAGTTTCCATTTTGTTATAGCTTGAAGAGCTAAAAAACGACGTTGTTCCCCATATATTAGCCAGACCGGAAACGAGCCGCAAGAGCCCCGAAAATAAATGGCAATTTATATTTATACTGACCTCTAAAACAAATGTCAAGTTTAGGGTATATTTTTATGTTTACAAATAGTATGTTTCCAACAACCCACTGTGATCCAATTATCAATGCTACGTTAATTTGATAAAAAGTTCACTTATGCTGTTGCTTTTACGTTCCTCATCTTCACCGCGTTGAACCGGTCGTCGCTGTACACAAATTCCATAACAATGAACATTTGAACATGCCTTCAGAAGTCATAACTCATAAGGATTTCACTTTTTCTTTGCGTATTTTAATCCGTTTGTCACAAAATGAACGCAAACAACGAACTGATTAAATTGACGGGCGGAGGCTGACGCGTGATGCGCTGACCCCAGATGTAAACAAGCGGCCATTTACAAGACACCTGACGTCACGGCCAATATGTTCGCGTTTTGGCGGTCCCTTTAAATATTCACGTTTTTAATATTAAACATACACCTTACGATCCATTTCTTCGAATTTATAAGCTGTCACAGCTGTTTTGTGGATTGGATGCTACCTATTAATATGCAATTTAATAAAATATAAATACATGGCAAATACCATAAAGATTATGAACCAATTACCAGATCAACAATTATTAAAACATTGCAACGTTTTGACGAAACCGGTGGTGTTAAAAATCGTCAAAAACAGGACGTCTAAAGATTGCTACGAGTGAGGAAAGTAGTTTTAATGGCCTTTTAAATGTGCTAGAGAATCGCAAGTGTTTCGTACAACAGCGTGCTCTCACTCACCATAAAAATAAGAAGAAAGAGAAGTTTCATCCATACAAAATTCACTTATCACAAGAACTGAGCGAAGATGTTTTCGATCGTAGGATGGAATTATGCGAAACTGCTATGAACATGATAGATGACGATAAAAACATTTTAAATTTAAACGTCAGGTTCAGGGGTAAGCTGAGTCCCCCATTTCATAACTCATCGTTGTTTGAGAGATCGTTTTCAGTGCAGATTTGTAACTTCCTAATAATTTACAAACTCTTGAACCTGAGAAATTTAMAAGACATCTGCGGGAGTTTTTCAATGATTAATTTTGGTGCCGTACGGGGGGGGGGGGGTGTCTMTGGCATCTATTCATCTGATAAATAATTGTTTTGGGTAATTGTTCTGGGATTTGGGGTACAAATTCGCTCTTGATTAATTTAGTTATTAATTTTCTATGCTTATTATGTAGTCATATTTAACTAGATTATTCTGATTATTATTTCGAGGTGGTTAAATGGAAGAGGAGGGGCCACAGCTTTGTGTCCATCTGAACTTCGCCCTTTGTTTTCTTTCTTTTTTGTACAGTAAAAGCAATAAAGGATATATTATTATTATTAATTATAGCAAGGGAGGTGGTAACTGTATTAGGGCAAGTGTCCTGAAACTTTTAAACATTGATGAAAAATGATTTAGACCAAAATAAATGCACAGCCAAAATGGATTTTCTTCGATAACATCAACTCGACCTTTACGTTTTCAGGCCTTATCGTGATAATGGGTAAACGTTCTCCACGGGAACACGTCCGAGCGATATTTTTAGAAGCACCGCACCGGCAAATTAATGAATGAACAAACGCCCGTGTAATTAACTGTCGCTAAAATTCAGGCTTTGCGCGCCCGCTCAAAATTAAGCACCGTGATCACGTTACGTAATAATTGATGGTGGGAATCTCAGTTGTTTCGTTCTCAAGTATTATGGCGATATAAAATCGAAGAAGGAAACGTCTTAACCAGCGAGATCGAAATCTTAATGATGATTGGATACAGAGATAGAGTGAATTATTCGTTTATTCAGAAAGTAATATTCATCGAAAGAGTGCACGAACAGCTGATTACTGTATGCTGTATCCAAAAATTGTGTTTAGGCATTTTTATAATTTTTTCCGTACACATAAATCAATTAGCATTATTTAGTATTATTATTTGAACTACAAATATTTCTAACCTAATAGCTTTTAATGTATGACTAAATCGTATTCTTTCCTAATGTAATGAGTAGTATCTATTTTTATAACAATGAATGGTAAACATTCCAATTTCAATGCGGCAACCCATACTTTATAATTTTTGATCGCGGTGTGTAATCGTCCTCTGCCCTGTTTCTTCACAGGTTAAAATTTTCTTTTAATCCGGAGGGTCATAAACGTAGTTTCTTCTACCTGTATATTTTTTGTAAATAAGAAGAAATCGGAACTATTCTACTTCTACTATAAACGGTATTGAAAGCATATGTGGTCAAAAACATTGTATTGCCCAAATTGCCACCAAACAGCGTCATAGTAATGGATAGCGTGTTAAATGTCATTTTTTGTATCTGCGTTATTATTAAAATAAAAGGTGTTTTTGTACGTTTATTAATTTCTTGCTATGTTTAGAATCGCTGTTAATAAGATAAAAACTAACAGAGAGAAATGTTCTTGATTTTGGCTCCGAGAGAGCGAGGTCTTTGGCCATGATGTGCCTCAGGCAGTGAGAGCGAGGTCTTTGGCCATGATGTGCCTCAGGCAGTGAGAGCGAGGTCTTTGGCCATGATGTGCCTCAGGCAATGAGAGCAAGGTCTTTGGCCATGATGTGCCTCAGGCAGTGAGAGCGAGGTCTTTGGCCATGATGTGCCTCAGGCAGTGAGAGCGAGGTCTTTGGCCATGATGTGCCTCAGGCAGYGAGAGCGAGGTCTTTGGCCATGATGTGCCTCAGGCAATGAGAGCAAGGTCTTTGGCCATGATGTGCCTCAGGCAGTGAGAGCGAGGTCTTTGGCCATGATGTGCCTCAGGCAATGAGAGCAAGGTCTTTGGCCATGATGTGCCTCAGGCAGTGAGAGCGAGGTCTTTGGTCATGATGTGCCTCAGGCAGTTTTAAACCCCTAGCGCAGAGTGCCCGGTTAACAGCCGTGGTTCCTTCGAGTGGGTGACTTGCATTCCGTGGGGTAATGCGGGCTACTCGAATGACATAGTTCTGGTGGAGAGGGTAGCCTTATTAGGTGCCCCCGATCCGGGCTATTGGAATGCGACCCTATAGGCCTTAGGGTGAGCGTTCGGGGAAGCCTCTACTATTTCAGATTGACACTAGCTAGTTGTTGAAGAGAGAAAACTAACAAGGTATTCATAACCACCACTGATAAAGATGTAATCTCAGGGATGAAGCCATAGACAGGACAAGGATGAGGCCCTGGGGTGAAAACCCCTCTGTGAGTCTTAACTGTATCTGTTTGAGTTTAACGGATGAGTAACTTATGTTTTGTTTTTGCATCTCCCGCGCGTATGTGAAACCGCCTTGTCTGTCCACCGGAGTGACCGCATTGTTATGACCCACGGATGAAGGCGGCGATAATGTAAATTTTTCTTGATTATTCCCGCACTAGTTTTTGTATGTTTTTCAAGCGCTAGTTACTATTCGGAGCAACTGGATAAAATTCCAAATACAACAACTAATAAGGCAACCATTCAAGAGTTTTTAAGAGAAGAAGATTTATATTTCGAAGAGGACTACACAAAAAAAATATTTATTGGAAGTGCTTGGCACAAAAAAAATCGAAGAAATTTAAAATTGACATTCTCGCTTCTGAATGTGGACACACCATTCTACGATTACCCCCATATCATTGCATTTTCAACCCCATTGAAATGATATGGGGGCAGTTGAAACAAAGAATTCGACGAGGGAACACCGGTGGAAAATTTAGCAATGAAATGCTGCTAAAAATTAGACACGAAGCTGAAATAACAAGTGTCGATGCATGGAGAAATTCAGTGCCACCTGTACTGGACATTGAAAATCGGTACAGAGCGAATCATGTACAAAAATTAATAATAGAAGTCAATCGTGATTTTAGCAGTGAAAGTGATAGTGAGTAATTTTTTAGTTTGTGACTCTTGTAATGTGCTTATTAACAAGCTGTAATGAGCATAATCGATACCGTGTATAAATTTTATTGTGCACTGTTGTAAATTTTTTCTAACAAATGTTAATAATTTTCTACTTACTAATTTGTATGGTTTTATATTAAATTTGTATAAATTCGTTATGACATGCAAAGGCTTTTATTTTATACATCGGAAAATTTAAACCCAATAAAGTAGGTATCACATAAAAATAGATCGCGGGTCGCGCCAGTTAGCACCAGGTCTGCATTAAATAAAATTTGTTATAAAAGCTTCTATGATTTATTGATTGCTAAATTATCACAGTGGAATAGTTAAAATTTTAGACAACAAGATTTTTTTGAATACGGCCCATTTAGAAACTTTGAAGCGTGCCACTAATCCCAGTAGTTTAGGACGGCCGACAGTAAGGTTGAAAAACCCTTATTTACAATACAATAGTTTACGACGGCTGATCATCAAGCTGTAAAACCCTCTGCATAAGTCAGTCTCATAGAACGTTGCTTGATACTATAGCTTGCGAACAGAAAATTAACTCATCTCCATTACTAAGAATTTTATAAAAGCTAATATAAATAAATACTTCTACAATTATTAAGGAACTGAATAATCCAATAACACCTTATTACTGTGTTCAATCCGATTGAATTAACATGGAGCAATCTAAAAAGAGGTGTAAGAAGAAACAATAAAAGCCTAAATCTCAGTTCTATTGTCATAGACTTGGTAAGAGCAGAAGTGGAAAAAATCAACCAACCTTTATGGAAAAACTGTGTGAAACACATTCAAGAAGTGGAAGATTTTTATGTATCCGCAGATATTCCCAATTTCGCTATAAAGGAAGACAGCTACGAAGAAAAAACTGATAATGATAACGATTGAAGTGATTAAATAGATAAATAAATATGAATAACTCTCTTACTTCGTTTTTCTCAAGACTTAGCGGATTAGGAGACTTTTTACAACTAAGGGTTCATTGTAACTAAAAAAGCAATAGTTGGGGGATGGAACTTACAAGTGTCATAAAACGAAATTTCTCTGGTAGCAGAGTTACAAACTGATAGTTTTCCGAGAATTGAATAAAGGCGATCCTGATAGAAGACTTGACTTTAGCGAGAATGGTCTGACTACAGAAAACGTGTTGTTTTTTGCTGAATCAACATTTATGTTGGGTGGTGACCAATGACCATCCAGTATTTGGCAATATCTTTAACGGTATATTTAGTATTGCCAGTGTTCTAAATGGTACTGCCGAATAACGAACTCTGATTCTATTTCGAATTTTGACTTTTGCTTCCCTGTCAGTCTTTATATCCTGTTCTGAATTTGTTTTTTCATAGGCTTTTTGTCTTCTTTGTCTACTTTTCTTGCATTATCTGTTAAATACTCTCTTTCTCTCTTTGGTGAGCAGTATGTTAAGTATATTACAAACATTTTGCGTCATGAAAAAACTTACGAATTACTTAATGTTTGTTAAATACAAAGGTTTATAGTGAAAAAAGTCTATTGCTAAAAGCTAAACCCACCTGTTTGAGCCCAGTACAACTCAATAACGAACTATACCGCATAAATATCGCAAGAAACAAGATTTAACACAATAATCAACTCACGCATCATAAGGAATAATCCTAGCTCTAAAATTAGCGAGACCTATAAACAATTCGAAAATAGTTACCCCATCAAGAAACGTCGTCGACGACAACAACAACAATAAACACGCCCCAATAACTCACACCAAACTTCTTCCGACGCCGTTCCCCTCCAAATCCAGGAAGTTTATACCATCATCATCACATAGTTTATTTCCCTAAACGATATTTGTGTACGTCGAGTACGTCAGAGAAGTCGCCATCTGGCAGGCACGGACGCACGTCACCAGGAGACCGACCTACGGAGAAGGCCCGCACGACACTGGGCCCGCGAAACGGTCAAGGTGGCGAGCGCCGCGACGTCGGCGTATTGATCCGGAGACGCTCACAGCGGGCACCTGTTATTCGGGCCCGAAACGGCAGGCGCCTTTTCGAAAACGGAAAACGATCCTCAGGTGGGAAGGATGTAAGGGTCTGGTGGGTGGAATTTGATGGTTCTCTACTTCCTTGGATGAACAACTCAGGATGTATACAGTCTTCCAATTCATAAAAGATTATGTTGGGGGTCGCTTTTTGAAAAAAAAATAATCACATTACATTGAAAGTAAGAATTTAGGATGGCAATGCCATCTGTCAGCATTAACGGGCAAGAACCGACATACATTAAAATGGCATGCAACTGCAACTTCAATAGGACAGCAGGCCCCCACGGCACCTAAACTGCACTGAAGAGCTGTAATGACAGCGAAATAGATCTATCTGCAGTTGGTTAAGGTGTAGACAGCACAGCATAGACATGCATTTTAATGTATGTCAGTTCTTGCCCGCTAGCAAAAAGTGCCGTGGGGGGCCTGCTGTCAAATTGAAGTATGCAGTTGCATGCCAATTTGTCAGGCTACAGGTCACTTCCTTTAGGAAGTAGTGCCCGTTAAGGCAGCTAGGTGGCTTTGTCATCATGTCAGTGTAATGCTGACAGATGGCATTGCCATCCTAAATTCTTAATTTCATCATACCATTGCTTTGGTATATAAGCAAAACCAGTTCTATGCCGTGTTGTCTACACTAGACCTAAACTGCACTGATGAGCTGTAATGACAGCGAAATAGTACTATCTGCAGTTAGTTGAGGTGTAGACAGCACAGCATAGACATGCATTTTGACACATTACAATGAGTTTACTGCAGGTTCGTGGCCCTACCATTGTGACGTAGAATTACTGTAACACACGCTAACGGCAGCCTTTTCGTTGGTAGAGCGGGATCCGTCGGTCCAAAATTTCTATGGATCAGGTACGGGCGCCAMCCATKTTTTACAACGATACTTAAAATTGGAAATCTAGAKCGTGGACTATATAAATAAATAAAGCAATCGGTCTTTTTATGTCCTATCGGCATATATTGAACTGAACCGGGTTTTAGCATTCGGATAGATATTAAGTATTAATAAATATAAATGTGGAAACAACCATGAATCCCCCAAGCAAAACTTTGCGTGAGTTTACAGTATACTCACAAAACAAATGGTTAGTATAAGAAATATTACATGGTAAGTATGAACTGCTCCGTGCCATGATTGATAACTTATCTGATTTCCGTAGATTTACGCTATGATGGAATGGCCGCGCTCTACAGGAACCTGGTGGATGGCTCTTCCGGAATGATTAGATGTGATACCTTCGTGTTCCCCTAGGTTGCAATGTTAGTGACCAGATCGTGAGATTGATGGGCTCTACAGGGGCCTGGTGGATTAGATGGCCCAGATTCGTTTTATGGATTGCAATTGGGTATTATCACTTTTTTTTTAAATTACGTAAAATGATTCTTGAAGTGCATATATATCCCACGCCATGTCAAAAAAAATATTTGTAGGTAGAGAATTTCAGATCTGAAATTCGAATCTTAGGAGTCACCGCCAAAACGCTTCTATCCAAGGTTATTCAACTCGTGACGTCAAGTGTCACGTAAACATTACCGAGGAGCGTGCTGTTTAATGGTGTAGTATCATTCTTGTATTAGAAAAGCTTTTGTGTGGTGTTCATTGAAAGGACAGTGTAAGAGGTCGCACCAAAAAGTGATTTGTGTAGTTTTACAAGCATCTATTATGTATGGAAAAGAAAACAAGTTGTTTTGTACATGGTTATAAAAGTACTTCAGTCAGTACAGCTAACAAAATTTTTGTAACTGTTCTTCGAGATTATCAAAGTATGAAAAAGTTGTTTAAGGCCCCTAGTTTGTTTTTCTGTTGTGAAGATCATCTTAATTCTTACTCTAAGTTTTATTATTCTTTTTGGAGTTATAAGTGTTTACCATTCAGTTTCCATTTTGTTATAGAGGATATGAAAAATTGTATGCGTTTTAAGTTGATAGAGTGAAATGTTATAATAAAGAACGAAGTTGTTCCCCAAATATTCGACTGTTAGCCAGACCGGAAACGAGCTGCAAGAGCCCCGAAAATAAATGCAATTTATATTTATTCTAACCTCTAAAATAAATGTCAAGTTTAGGGTACATTTTTGATTCTTACATTTTTATGTTTACAAATAGTATGTTTCCAACAACCCACTGTGATCAAATTATCAATGCTGCGTTAATTTGGTAAAAAGTTCACTTTTGCTGTTGCTTTTACGTTCCTCATCTCCACCGCGTTGAACCGCTCATCGCTGTACACAAATCCATAACAATGAACATGCCTTCAGAAGTCATAACTCATAAGTATTTCACTTTTTCTTGGCGTATTTTAATTCGCTTGTCACAAAAATGAACGCAAACAACAAACTGATAAATTGACGGGCTGAGGCTGATGCGTGACGCGCTGACCCCAGATGTAAACAAGCGGCCATTTACAAGACACCTGACGTCACGGCCAATATGTTCGCGTTTTGGCGGTCCCTTTAAATATTCACATTTTGAATATTAAAAATACACCTTACGATCAATTTTTTCTAATTTATAAGCTGTCACAGCTGTTTTGTGGATTAGATGCTACCTATTAATATGCAATTTAATAAAATATAAACACATGGCAAATACCCAATTGAATGTGAACAGAGCTCCAATGCTATGGCCCGTACTTAGGACCCTAATTAATTTGTTACGTAAGTATAATATTCAAACACTGACAAAATAATTACCTCGATTGTCGAAGGTTACCCTCAGATAAATGGATGGTTCAAATCTTATATATAAGTACCGAAGAATGATGCAACTTTCTAATAGTTGTAGCAGGTAAGAAATTATTATTCTCTAGCAGAATGTTAACGATTTTTAAAGGCTAACAGTCCCCATGCTCTGCTTTTTGATGCCAGCCACAGAATGAGCGTTTTTTACGAAGGACCGGAGGCTACGAAGATATTGTTCTGGCGATATGATAAGATGGAGGGCCTTTTTAAAAGTGTATATATAGGCAACTTAAGTTGCATAGCAAGGTAAGTGTACTAATTTAGTTATGATTTATTATTATGTATTATACGTTCAGCAATCTTATGGGCGCAATAAGGTATATGTATTATTTGTATGTATGCGATGAACCTGCTACCTTTTTAAGGATGTTATAAGATAATATTTTGTCGGATAGATCGCTGTCTCTTAAAAACACTGACAAAAAATTAATAGTCTGACGTTTCGATTACACCTGTAATCTTTGTCAAAGACGAAGAACCTCAAAATTTGCCTGACACAAGTTCAAACAAAATTTTGAAACGTCAGACTATTAATCTTTTGTCAGTGTTTTTAAGAAACAGCGATATATCCGACAAAATATTATCTTATATTATGGACGTTGAAAGCATTCACCCTCGTATTTTAAGGATGTTGTTTCTATAGCAAAAAGAAAAATGCTACACCATAAATTTGTTATTTACTGCGGCCGTCTACACTTGTTTGCTTTTTATACCTGTATAGGTAAAGACCTACTTTTAATTATGTTCTATGCAGGTATGCATTTGTACAGTCTTTATCCGTCTTGATTAATTTAGCTATTACAACTTCAACATTTCCATCAAAATGGAAGCGTGCTAGCGTTTGTCCTGTTCTAAAAGAATTCGCAGATTTCAAACTACAGACAAATGTCCATTTTGTCAAATTGTGTCAAACTCTTTGAACATGGATTATATTTCAAGCAATGTAAAGAAGTATATTTCCCTCACCAGCGTGGATTTTCTCAAAATTCGTTACAAATCTGTCTTTAATCCCTAGTTATGAACCGTACTTTTTTTTGGTGTTATTTTCTGGGGAGTGTGCAAGATTTGGACGATTTTGTGTACCTAATAAATATTCTCACGTGTAAATCACACGAAACGCTGACTGACCATACTCAATTTCGTGCTAAGCAACGCAGTTCATTATAATAATTGGAACAAATCTGCATATTTGCGTGTGGTAATGTACGTACATTCATTTGCATGTACAGTTGGCCTTCGCATGTCGCTAAAGATGTGACCACCTTAATGAAATGCGCATTGTAAATTATAATTGGCCGACTATATGACTGATGAAGGTAACTTGATATTGTTATGCTGTACGATTGTTCGATAAAGGTAATTTCAGCCTGATTGATAATTTCAGAACTGGCATTCTATCGATAAAGTAACGTATAAAATTGGAAATAATGGTTATTTGGAAAAATTCGGGAAAAAACGCTAAAAAATGAAACGTAAGATTTAAAGAGGATTTATCAATATGAATTTTTTTGTATGGATTGATCGCACGGGAGTTGTAGAACGGCTACTTCGATCGCCAGATTTGTTATATTTTCTTTCTGTAAATTTTAAAAAGTAGAGTATCTGTAGACTGTTCCTACGCATTTTTTGCGATTTGTATTACAAGATATAACCAAGATAGGACAAAAGTACAAGAAATACGAAACGTATACCAAGAAGTTTTCAACCCATTACAATACTTGATATGGAATACTGATAGGAAGCAAACAGAGACACGAAAGGAATATTTTATGTAATTGTTGACTGTTGAGTAGTAAAGTATTGCAGGAAATTAACATATGAATTTCACATGGCGTTAATTAATTATTTTTATGATGTCCCCCTAGAGCAGCAGAAGTATGCAAGGAGTGAATATTCGTAAAAAGAAATATACGAACTAGTCGAGGAAATAAGCAAAAATTTTCACGAAAAAAACAATTTCCTCCCCACAAAACTCGTCCAATAAGGAAAACCAGCTCTGCGATTATTTGCACAGCGTGTGGAAGTCGGGATGGCCCGGAAATTCGGAAGATGCAAACCCGGTCGAAGCTGGGTAAATGTCAAAGGTCGCCCACACAGGCCCGACGCCGGCGTCGCAACGCTACTTGCACAAGCAATTCCAGCATTTTACTGCGGAAAATGGGACGGATTTTATCGCGCGGAAAAATGCATCAAAGGAAAAAAACCCGGCTTAAAAGCTTCAATACTTTTAATGTAAAGTTAAAAAAAAACGCGCCGATAAAATGGTTAAATTTAGTAGGTATATGCGTGTTTCGCTGTACCTACTTCACGTACATTATAATAACACAGGGCGTTGATTTATATGGTCAAAGTGCAAAATCATAAACTGCTCATGTCCTCGACTAGTAGTCGAAAGAACTAAAGGGCAAAAGTATCGATCAAATCAATGACGTCAGCACTGATATTAGATAAGTATGACGTCTATCCACGTTTGTTTCTTTTTCGCTAAGCCAAACCCATAATCTCGCACATGGATACAAATATACGACCTCGAACATATATTTAGAAAAAAAATATCTTAGCAACTTAAAAAAATAAAAATAAATCTATGCCAAGAGAAACAGGCATTAAATATAAACTAATTACTAAAGTAACAATGTAATTTTAGTAATACGCAAAAAAAATGAAAGAAACGTCCTCGAGCTTAATCTTAAGTACCTACACATTTTGAATAAAATTTAAAAAATCTCGTAGCAGCAACTCAAAATTATAACCTAAAAATTCCTATTTCCACTAGACTTACATTGTAATCCCGTAAAATGTCACTAATTATCCACTTAAACTCGATTTTTACAGCCTCCGCTCGAAGTATAACAACGTTACAATGCAACCGTCATTTAAAACACAAATTTAAAAATAACAACGTTTTGTTATGCAAACAATTCGCTACACAACAAACAACTGACAGATAAAACAATTGATGCCCCTCCCCTTGTCACTCGTTCAATACCAATCACGCAAAAACAAAAGCAACTAAACGAATTTCCCAGGAAAAATCAACACATGATGGTGAATTTTGATTTGTCGTGTTGGCGATCGATACGTTTATCGGCATAATAGTTGATTTGATTGAAGGTGCGGGGATTAAAAAATTTTGTGTTGTTATTTCGTTTTTGCATTATGTTTTCCACGAAATAAGTTCGAATTATGCGTCCCGAACGGTTCTATTCTATTTTAGTTGTATTTTCAGCCGTTGCGTTTGCCGGAGGTGGGTTACAATGGCATTAATTGTATTGTTATGTAATTTCCTGTTTTGTCTTTAGGCTCAGATCCCCAAGAATATGCAGTGGATGTCGGACATAATTTAACACTGCCCTGTCCCAGCGTGAAGGACAAAAACGTCGAATGGATCAGGCAGGACCGCAGAAACGATGACACATCAAGAATGTCCGTGCTCGATGACGGTTCTTTGTTTATTTCTGATGTAACCAGGAACGACAGCGGGCTCTATACTTGCCAGCCAGAAAACGTGGCACACGATGACTTGACAACCAGCATAAAGCTGTCTGTTCGAAGTATGTGTGGATGTACATTTGTTTTCTCTGTTTGACATTTAATTTTTAGCACCTCCACCTGCACTATACAATGTAACGGTTCACCCCAGCACGATTTTAGCCCTGATTCTATGGGATGTAAGGGAAAATGGGGGATATCCGATAATAGATTTCACGGCACAGTATAAATTAGCCAACTCCAGCGAGGATTGGTTACCCATAACCCCAAACCATATTAGTCCTAATTCGGTAAGTCTATGTGAGTATTGTTCTTGAGGTTTTTAATCGTAGATGTTGACAGAGGCAAATTGATGTTTATAAATTGGAGCCAGATACTGTCTACGCCTTCAGGATATGGGCAACCAACCATTTGGGTAGCGGAGATGTTACGGAAGTGTTAGCACGCACGCTTGGTAGTTACACAGAACAAGGTATGTGATGTAGCCTAATTTCTGCTTTGGCGAAAAACTAGTAGTACTTCTAGAAGTGGTGGCATGTTAATTTTAGTAATAACAGTAGTAGTAGTAGTAGTAGTTGTAGATGTGTTTTCCCAGTCTTGTAAGGTTATTATGTTGCCAGAATAAAATATTTTAACTGTTTCTATTCTTACCACATATACTACCAGTGCTTCTGCAGCCACTACTAATTCTGCTACCATTATCTTTGCCACTGTTACCTCCTTCCACTGTTCCCTATGACTACTGTGTCGTTTCGTTTTATCAGAGTTGGCTCGCGATTTTCTAGAGGGCGCTGAACAATTCGACACCAGAATATGGGTGGCTGCTGTGGGTATAGTGATGGGCACGCTAGTCATTCTTGGATTGGGCACATGCGTGCTGCTTTACAGGGAATGTAGGGTCCCTGGTGGTAAGTCGTAGGTGTGTTGTGATGTTATTTTCTTTTATTTATGGTGTCGGTGTCGTTTTAAGTGTCATAATCTGGTGTTTCTTCGTTAAAAGTGGGTAGTGTCGTTGAGCAAGATTGTAGTTTATTTAGTTTATTTTTTTTACAATTAAAATAAAGCTACCCACTTTTTATATTTCTAAATGGGATTTTTTATCACTTTATGAAGCTCATATTAATAATAATCTTGTTGATGCAGTTGTAGAAGAACAAGAAATCATAGAGCTTGTCCCAAACATAATACTGAACCCCGGTTTTGACGGAACATCACATACAGAGCAAATCCCAGCCGACGAAAACTCGAACAGCGAGACAACGCTGCGTCTCAACAACAACACGGTTGTGCAACCCAGGAACGTATAGTGGATGAAGTTGTTCCTTCTGGTGGTACAGATGAGTACTTCATGATATTTCCAGGGAATTTGCGGGGGAATTCCCCCATTTGAAGTGATCCTACGGTTGTCGACTTTACAAAACGTACTCGTAGTTGTGAATAACGGTGATGTGTTATATCTAGTCTTATTACGAAGCGAATTGACACGAGTTTATTTTACAAGGCTCGTCGTGGGGTCCGGTGAATTGAAATTCTCGAATCTTGACGGTAGTATCGAAAATATCGATTGTAAGTATATGAAATATTGACAAAATAGAAAGTAACGATAAATTTGAAAATCTTGAGATAGCAAAAAATTAAAAATTTTGATCATATCAAGAATACCGATATTTTGTAAAATAATTTATAACATCGAAAATGTCTATAATATCAACTAAAAATCTACAAAAGTATCTCTAAAATTTGGTATCAATATAATCGATATCAATACAATTTTAATGTTTGGTGCCCATATGTCATTTTTCGAAAAAGTTTGAAAGTTTTTTGTTTTTATACTATTAGAAATATTGCAGATATCGAAAATACATTTTTGAAAAGTGATCATGTACAGGCTGTTTCAAAATGATAAAAAAAGTGTGAAATTTTTTTGTTTCATACAATTTTTGGTAAACCGTTTGGATTCGAAGATTCCAAAAACAAGGACCACTCTTGTGTCTGGGAAATTTTTAGATGATGAATTTTTTTATTCGTTTTCAGTCTTCCTGATTTTTGGCCTTTAGAATGTCATTTATACAAAATTTCCTGGACGTGTTATTTTTTTATGGAATTATAGAGGCTTCCATTTTGAAAATCACAAAAAGTAATGCAGCATACAGCTTTATGCACTTTGATTTTCGCGTACCTGATCAAACACCAAATCATTTCTTTATGTGATAGTAATTTTTCTTTTAGTACCTAATCGGATTTTTATTTTTAGACCTAATTTTTATCATAAGTTACCTTTCCTAGTTTATGAGGCTATATTTATTAATCGGCGTGGATATGTTGCATTATTTTTACGAAACTCCGTGTTGTGAAAGAAATAACAGTTCCATGCTAGATATGTTTATTATTAACAGGGTAAGCCCCTTTTTTTACGTCGGCTTACGTAATCACCGATGGTTGTATATGTTTGGTGCCTAAGCATTAGCAGGCGGATAATTTCTAATATATATATAGGCTTAACGCTCAAAAGTGTAAAAGCTTGACGATGTGCAATAATTTTTTTTGTTTAGTTTCGTACGTTTGTGTGTCGTGAAACGTTATCAGTGCCTGAAGTAGTTTGATAATGGCTTTTGAGCACATTAAATCGTAAGATATAGACTGAATTTTTTTATGTATGAATGAGGAGGGTACATCACGGTTAAGTGTCAGAAGTGTACATCACCCAATGCACCAGAAAGTGAAGTACAGGCTAGAAAAAATTTCATGAAATATTAAAAAAGAATTTGCCCTTAACATGAAATGTTACTTTTTGCCCTAATAATTCGGCACATATTTTTGCCATTGTTTTGGTTAAATTTAAAAAAATTGTTTTGTTACTGTTTTTAACTAATTTTGGCCTGTACTGCATACATACCTATACTGTCTTTTTCCATTATTTGTTTTTGTTGAGTGTACCATTCCAGACTATTCTTATTTTGCATCCAAATAAATTTGACCTAATCTGGTTAGTATTCGTAATATGAGAAAGTCATTTTTAAAACATTTTACTCTTTATCAAAAAGTCTTTTTTACTATTTAGTATTATTACCAATATAAAGTGCATTTAATAATCTTAGCAGTAACTGAATGGAGTATTATGTTTCATGTTGTAATCATTTATCTCATATTACCGTTACAGGGTGTTTGGGTACGAATGTAAAACTTGGTACAAATCTGATGATTTTTATATGCTTCGATGTCAGGATAACGCTAAGAAAAAAATTGTACCTACATGTATTTGTAACATTTACCATATCTACTATTGTAGTAAGCGATGAACGTAAGATGTTAATTTTTATACTTAAGTAGTGTACCGTGATATCCAAGCATTTAGTTAGATAGATGAGCAATCCTTTTTTCTAGTCGCTTTGGTTTAACCGCGCTATGATTTAGATATTTCTCTGCTATCGACACTCTACTGCCAATAAAAAAGTTAGTCTTTGTTGTTTATGTCTTAAAATGGACAGTTGGTAATTAAATTTACCTTGTTTATGTTTACTGTTAATGCTGTAATAATTTGCTCGCACTTCTTTTTCAATAAAGCTATCAAGTATTACATTGTCTAAATATGTTACACTTTTCATTTTGTCTTGAAAAAAGCGCAGACTGTTTGATACAGACCAGAGCTGAAAGTATTTAGTATTTTCGCATACTAAGAAGTATTTAAAATTATTGTATAAATGAAATACATTTGCAATGGATAGAGGCTTTAAATGTAAGGTGCTCATTTTTTTTTAATAGACAAGAACTGAAAAATTGTAAGGGTAATACAAGAAATTGGAAACAATAATAAATTACAATCGGTATTACAGGAAATTGCTGTTGGTAATGCAGAAAACTGGTTGGTAATACAGGAAATTGTTGCTGATGATGCAGAAAACTGTGGTTGGTAATACAGGACACCATATCCAATATACAGATACCCAAAAACTTTGCAGTTCGAGTGTTAGAAAAAATGCAATCCAAAAAATATGAAGACATATTTCTCTGTCTTTTTTATTTGATTCATTCTCTCAATGTTCTGAATTTCACTTACAACACTATTTCTATGGTAAACTAATTGAACTAATTTAAACTCAAAAGTCTTAAACCTATTTATTAAAAAAAACAATACTGTTAAACAATAAATAAACTGGCACGTTCACTGGCCGTTTTCCATTTCTTTCTCTGCTTTCCTGTCCTTTTTGCTCACGTGCGGGTTGTTCAGGATGTAAAAACGTAACGGTTTCACTGCCCATTCGCCCCCCACCCTGTCTATCCCGATGCGTGATGTCCGAACGACCTTGAAGTCGTCGGAAAAGTCCGGATCAAACTCCAGCCACATCTCGTCACTTCGGCACATGTCCAGCTTGTTGCAGTTTTCTTTAGTGATGTTCATTGACATGCATAGTTTAGAAGGGCCGTTGCACAGCTCGGTTTCTTTGAGGCGGTCTGGATTTTTCAGTTTCTTTCCTAAGCACGATTTGAAAACTTTCTGTCAATTTTCTCTGGAAAACCCCTGGAGGGTGATTAGAAATTACCTGAACGAAACGACTTCATCAGATCTGAACCTTGTAGAGGCTCTAGTGCTCTTAGTAACACAGCGGCTCCCTCACCTGCACTTGAAATGTTGAAACAAAAATACATTCCGTATGTCATATAGACGTATGCTGTTCCAGGAGGCATGTACATTGGTTCATTTGTGGGAGTTCTCCTACAAAAAGAGTTGAAACTTGTCACGGCAGTAATACAAAACTTCCTAAATTGTGCTTTATATTTTGAATTTAGTATTTCTTTAATTAAGAAAAAAGAATTTTAAAGACAAAAAAGTGACATCTCCATATATTTTATTATGTAGTTCCCAAATAGTTACAAATATTTATAAACAGTTTCCAGTATTCGATAGATCATTAAATTTCATGTTTTCATGAAGCAATACATGAACTTTATATTGATATTGGAAATTATAGAAATTAGGCACCTATTTCTTAACATGTTGCTTTATATTTTGTAAATCATAGTAGATTTTAATGTTTTATATTTTGCACTTGATGGACTAAACAAATATTTGAAATGTTTCATTATTATTACAGCAATAATTGCCGAATTTCTCTTATTAATGACAATCAAAACGCTTAAACAATATCTGATTGCACAACAATATGTAATCTTTTTTTACCTGCCACCATAAGAGCTAGAAGCTTTGTCTTCAACTCCCAAGTAACATTCTGTCTCAACAATGCGTCCCTTCAAAATTTTGCCATTTATACTTCTGACAAGGATTTTACCCAACAAGAAATTTGCCAAATCATGGCAAGATACATTGTTTAAATCCTCACTAGTCAATCTGTAGGAACTGGCTCTTAAATTATTTAATATTACGCTACGAATCATAGCTGATATTTCAAACGTTAAACATAAACAAACACGATACTAATAAATTAATATTGCAACTGTTTTAGCGAAACAGACACTCGTTATTGTTCTTAAAACAAATAACCCTGTCTTATGGGCGGTACTTTTTAAATATCAGTATTCAGTACTGCCAACAGTCTAGCTAGAGAAACACCTTCATGTTTTAACATGGTTTTAACTTATAACTTTTAGAAGGCCAATGATTTTATCAATGGACTGAGACAACACGTTAATTTTGTAGTGAAAATTCTCTATTAACTAATTAAGCACCACTGAGTAAAAGTGGTTAAAACTGAGAATTTGGTGACAACGCAAAACATTGGCTGCACTGTAATTAACAAGTTGACAGTTAACATAACCTCATAGTACTAAAAGGCAACAGTAATAAACAACAATCAACAAATCAATTAATGGGTTTGCGATTTACGAAAAACAATGCAATCAAATATCGACTCACTTATCAAACCTGAACTCGATGAAGTATCGATAAATGAAGACTTTCAGGAAGTCGTGAAAAAAGAAATCAAAATAGAAGACGAAGAGCAAGGTAGAAGTCATTTAAACGAGCGAATTAAAGCGCGTTGGATAGGGCTTTTACGAAAAAAAGATGATGAAAAAAGCAACTTGGCGTAAGCCAATCAATTGCTCGAAAATATGTTACAATCGTCTCATTTCTTTTCTGCTTTTAGGAAAACCAACGAAGACCAAAAACGAAGTAGTAGAAGGTAAAAGAATGGTTAAAATCTGTAGTGGAGATAAGCAAACATGACATTATTTTTTTAGGCCACCTGTATACTTAGGTGATTACAGGGAAAGTGACATGGAAAATCCTGAAATGGCAAAACGCATGTTTAAAACTGTTAAACACACATTGGCTGTGAAAGATAAGAAGATAAAGATACTGCGTCTCAAAAACAGTCGGCTAGAAAGACGAATTAATGTATTAAAAACAGTGCTGAACGAGAGCGCTAAAAATTCTAGGTTAAATAACTAAGAAATAGCAGAATTTTTGTGTAATGCAAAAATGTGACATTTTTCTTAAACATATTGTAGTTTTATGATCTTTTTGTATTTATTTATATTTTCAAAACGGTTTTCCCTTATACTTTTGTAAGTTTAAGCGCAAATTCAATAAAACTGACATTAATAATGCACAAATTTTGTGTGGCTGATTTCAAAATAATGCATTTTGACCCATACACAGAAAGCAGTCATAAAATTTAACTTTAAAACACATTACCTTCCGTTATATGAATGGGACGCTCTGTCTTCGCCTCCTAGATAGCACTCAGTTTCTATGATACGTCCTTTCAGTTTAATGTTGTTGACTCTTCGAACGAGAACCTTCCCCAGGAGAAAATTGGCTAAATCGTAACAGGAGACATTGAAGGCTTCCCTTGGAATTCGATATTGATTGCACGGACCACTATATTCTTCATCAACTGGCATTTTTTTACTATGATAGCATTATATGTTTATACGCACACTGGACTGCAATTCTAGGTAAAATTTGTTGTTGCTTTTAACAAATACTTTACGTAGAGTAATAGTTCAACAGCAGCTGCAGTAGTTCAAACGTGATGTTAGCGGCATGGCGTTGAAGTTACCTGCCGAGCAGTAGCAATCTGTATTACCGATTGGTAAGCTTCGCCTAGCCACCACCAACCGTTCAAAAAAAGACGTTTTGCTTTAACGGTCGTACTAATTTGTCCGGGWGCGGTTTTAGCTTGCTAGACAGATTTTGTTCGAATCTATAACGATTTTAATGTGTTTTTCTGTAAGTGTATCCGAGTTAGCCGTTCTGCTTGTCAGATTGACGACAATGTTTTTAATGTAGTGACAAATTCCCATATAATATTGTATTGGTGTTTATATATATTTTAGTGGAGTATAGTGCAATGGACTGATGTACAAATTGGATGAAGACTTAAAAATGGTGAAGACCAAGCGTGATATGAAGTCCCCCCGCAGGAGACTGTCTGGGGGTGTTTCTCGCCCAGTGAGCAGGGCAAAACCAGCTCCTGCACCCATAGGAGGTGCGAATGTCAAAGTTGTGGTACGTGTTCGTCCCACAAATCACAGAGAGGATGGAGATAATTACAGGTAAAATCACCAAGGCCTCTGTTTTTTTTTCTGCTATCTCTTTTTGTGTTGTTCTTGTAGGAACGTTGTTAAAGTCATAGATAACCAGCTGCTTATCTTTGACCCCGTGGAAGATAGCCAGCCGTTCTTTTACCACGGCATAAAGCAAAGGGGGAGAGACCTGCTTAAGAAGGCAAACAAAAATATGCAGTTCACGTTCGACAGGGTATTTGGATTCGCATCCACCAACGAAGACGTGTTCGGAGACACGACTAAAACCCTAATCAAATCATTAATGGACGGGTACAACTGCTCTGTCTTTGTTTACGGAGCAACAGGTGCCGGAAAGACCCACACAATGTTGGGTAACGACGGCAATCCGGGAATCACCTTTCTAACCATGGCCGAACTGTTCAAGCAGAAAACTGCCTTGTCTGAAGAAAGAGAATTCGAACTGGCCATGACATATCTTGAAGTTTACAATGAACTCGTGCAGGATTTGCTGAACCCCGGCGTTCCACTGCAGCTGCGCGAGGACGGAAAATACGGGGTCACGGTAGCAGGTGTCAAATTTATGATGGTGGAAAGCGCAGAGGAGCTCTACGAGCTGCTGAGGAAGGGAAACCTGAACAGGACGCAGCATCCGACTGATGCGAATGCGGAAAGTTCAAGGTCCCACGCAGTTTTCCAGGTCTATCTGAAGATGAACATCAAGACGACTGGGGAGGTAAGTTTTTCATGGATTAGCTTTGTAACACTTGGATACATCAAAAGATGTAACATTTCGCAATGTTTTGGATAATTTAGCTTAAAATATTTGTATTTACATCCACATTCACCGGTTTTGAATGGTATTGTAAAATATGCCTTAGAATCTTCAAAGTGTTGAGAAACTTTTCAATAATTTCACAAACCTCAATTGTATTACAGTTTACGGTCACTAAATTCATAATAGTAGCTACACTCACATCACTTGCTATTGCCTAAAAATACAAGAGGATTTTTGAAGTTCCCTATAAAAAATAATCAGTTGTGTCAGCAACTATACATACAAGCAAAAAAATTTCTCAATAACATCCACATTCAAAATTAATATAAGAAATATAAAAATAACTTAAACACATTAATAAAAGTAGCAAAAAGGATTACTACATATACATATGATAGTAATAAATGGCTATGGCACACAGTAAAGACAATCACAGGACAGACAAAAATCTATGAAAAGATTCAGAATGTGCGAACAGACTCAACTGAAGAAATAACAGATAAGGAACAAATTACCAACCACTTTAATAACTATTTTGCCAATGTAGGTAAAACTTGCGCATCAAAAATAATATGTCTTGATAAACCTGAATTCTTGTACGTAAACTCAAACCAGCACTCACTATTCTTAAAACCCACATAATAAAAAAACAAAAATTATAAAAATATCCAAAAACAAATGTAGCGGTAGGAATAGATGGTATAAATGTGAAAACCATAAAAGCCCTTGCGCCAGATATCACCCCCATATTAGCTATACTTATAAATAAAATATTTGCTACCCTTATAACTCCAATTTATAAAAACAGTAATAAAATTAAAGTGAACAATTTAGTGGAGCGTTAAAAACGGTCTCTCAGGGACCAGATGAAATTCAATGATTTTTGCTGGAATGTGTTGTAAATAACGTAAATAAAAATCTCTACCTATTTAGAAGTTGTACATTTGATTTTAAAATAGTAAAAATTATTAATCATGCACCAATTTCAGTGATAACAACCTTAGCAAAAATAACTGAAAAAGTGTTAAAGATGCAATTAAATAATTAATACAAAAATACAGATATGGCCAGGTGAAAATCATAAATCACTAGCAGTATTTCTAGATTTAGCAGAAGCTTTTGACACTGTTACGTTAAGCTTATAAACGTATTACACCCCTCAAACTTTTCGTAAACTACCTTTCAGACAGAATACAACATGTAAAAATTGATAACACACTAAGTGGTAGCACAAAAATTAAATATGGAATACTTCAAGGCACGGTATTGGGCTCTATCCTCTTTACTTTATACATAAACAATATATTCACAATACCGACTACAGGTCATATAATATCTTACGCTAATGACACAGTTATACTTTTTATAGACAGAATTTGTGCAGATTTAAAGAGCAAGGCAGAAAACTACTTACAATGAATACAACTAAATCAAAGTTTATTTCCTGTTAAAATTGGATATTCATATTGAAAAACTAACAAGTAAACTAAGAAGTATCTTGTACAGTTTAAAGATTGTTAGTACAGTACTGGTACAGTTAGTCATTAAATAGGGAATAATAGGGTGGGGAACAACCACAAGAAAAGTGATAAAAGAAGTGGAAGTGATCCAAAAAAGGTTTATAAAATTTATTTATAAAAAAGTTTTGATTATCTTACAAATGCACTTTATGCTGAATCTAAATTATTAGACCCCCGGCAACTCTATGTTTACAATGTAATTGTATATCAACAAAAAATAAGAGAAGATTGCTTTACAACATAACTATGAAACGTTACAAAGACATGCTGGGCAACTACAAACACAGAGACTGAACAAGAAAAACTAGACAAAAGAGTATATTCTGTATGGAACCCAACCTTTATAACTTGCTAGATAAAAACGCTAGAAATCAAAAAAGTTAAAGACTGATTAATAAATAAAAATGGAGTTTATTAATAGTTTATCTGAAATATTTGTACCTGAACTGTACTTAATTAATAGTTCTTCAAAAGAAAATATTCTTAAAGTGAACTTCCACTTTATTTTTCAATTGTAAAGCTTTCGGCTACATGTTAGCCATCGTCAGTTAAAAGGAAACTAACAGTTTGACAAAGTCAAAAATCAGAAACAAGCAAACTTGACTGCAAACTGAAATGCAACCCACATGCCAGTAACTCAAACGAAACATTAATTTAGATCAAACAAAGAATTTAGAATAGGACAATTGAAATTACAAAAATCATTTAGAATAGTAAAATTTTGTTCGTTAATAATTTTATAAATCTCTAAAATTTCCAAATAATTTAATTTAGATGATTTAGTACACAAATGTAATGAATTTAGATTGTCTAGCGTGGCAGTGAGTTTATTTATTAATAAATGGTTAGCTAACGAAGAATTTGTTGTAACAATATCTGTATTTTTATACTTTTCAAATTGTTTCAAATGTTCTTTACCTCTAGTTAAAAAGGATCTTCCGGTTTGTCCAATATAAACTGAATTGCAATCATTACATGAAAAACTATAAACGCCTGAATTATTTAAAACTGAAATTTGGTCTTTATTATTTAATCTGTTCCTCCAAAAGACTGTTTAAAAATTTTAAGTAACCTTCTTAATCAAAATTGTAATTTATCTTTATTACATAAAAATAATTTGCTTTCGTTAACGGAGTTTGTGTTAAATCAAAATTTTTTCTGTTTCAATAATAAAAATTTTATACAAAAATTGGGTTTAGCTATGGGTTCTTCCCTTAGTCCTTTTTTAGCTGAACTTTTTATGAATAATTTAGAAAAAGATATTTTCAAAAACATTTGCTTCTCTCCTCACATTAACTTCTGGTACCGTTATGTAGATGATGTTTTGTGTCTTTTTACAGGTAATTCTTTTGATCTAAATAACTTTCTTACTTTTATAAATTCTTTACACACTTCTATAAAATTCAGCTATGAAACAGAAATTAATAATCAAATTTCCTTTTTAGATTTATTAATTTCACGTAACGAATTTTCTTCTTACCTTTCTTTTGAAATTTTTAGAATATCTACTTGTACAGACAATGTTATTTCTTATTTTTCTTTACACCCTTATGCACACAAAATGGCTGTTTTTCATTCACTTTTTAATCGACTTTTTAAATTACCTCTGTCATTAAATGCTTTCGAAAAAGMATTGGGTGTAATACTACAAATTGCTTTCAATAACAATTTTCCTAATTATTTAATAGAAAAACTTTATTTTAAGTATTTGACAAAATTTAAATTTTCTTTCTGTACCACTTATTTGGATGAAAAAGTTAAGGTTTGGTTTCCTCTTAAGTTTGCTGGTCAAGTCTCAGTTAGCCTATCTAAATTACTTTCTTCTAATGGAATAAATATTGCTTTTTCTACCGTAGGCAGTGTGTTTTCCCGTTTTGTCTGTAATAAAGACCAAATTTCAGTTTTAAATAATTCAGGCATTTATAGTTTTTCATGTAATGATTGCAATTCAGTTTATATTGGACAAACCGGAAGATCCTTTTTAACTAGAGGTAAAGAACATTTGAAACAATTTGAAAAGTATAAAAATACAGATATTGTTACAACAAATTCTTTGTTAGCTAACCATTTATTAGTAAATAAACACACTGCCACGCTAGACAATCTAAATTCATTACATTTGTGTACTAAATCATCTAAATTAAATTATTTGGAAATTTTAGAGATTTATAAAATTATTAATGAACAAAATTTTACTATTCTAAATGATTTTTGTAATTTCAATTGTCCTATTCTAAATGCTTTGTTTGATCTAAATTAATGTTTCGTTTGAGTTACTGGCATGTGGGTTGCATTTCAGTTTGTAGTCAAGTTTGCTTGTTTCTGATTTTTGACTTTGTCAAACTGTTAGTTTCGTTTTAACTTTTGTACTGACGATGGCTAACATGTAGCCGAAAGCGCTTTACAATTGAAAAATAAAGTGGAAGTTCACTTTAAGAATATTTTCTTTTGAAGAATTAATTAATAACTCCACTTAGAGAAGATGGATCAGTTTTCAATTTTTAATTAATAGTAATTTATAAGTTGTTGAATTTCATATAATATAGTTTAAATTACTTCTTGGTTATAATAGCATAAGATGTTTATTTCTCACCATTATGGATTCTAAAAAAATTATACTCCCACACAAGCTATGCTTAAGTGAGTTATTCATGTATTTATGGTCACTTATTTATTATCCTGTGTAATCTTAATTGATAGAGCGTGCAAAATAAGGATCATATGTTTTTGATTATGATCTGGTAGTTCGCAAAAATATTTATGTGGTACAAGAGTTTAAATAAATTATTATTAGTGTATACTCCACAAGATTATAAACCATTTCTTTAGCAATGTCTAAAAACCAGTAATATATCTATCTTTTCTTCACTGGTATACTGTATGGCCATGACAACACTAAATTGGCAGAGACCCTGTATAATAATGTCAAAACTAAAAAAATTAATTTCCCGTAGGTTCGAGTATCAAAATTAAGCATGATAGACCTAGCTGGCAGCGAACGTGGTTCAGCAACAGGGTGTGCAGGTGCCCGATTTACGGAAGGCGCGAACATTAACAAATCTCTGCTCGCTTTGGGCAACTGCATCAACAGTTTAGCGGACGGACAACGTCACGTCCCCTACAGAGACTCCAAACTGACGAGGCTACTAAAAGACAGTCTCGGGGGCAATTGTCAAACTGTCATGATCGCAAACGTTTCTCCGTCTTCCCTCTGCTACGAAGACACATACAATACATTGAAGTACGCCATGCGAGCCAAGAAGATCAAGTCACAAGTGAAGAGAAACATTGTGAACTGCGAGAAGGGATTGGAGTATTATGTGAAGTTGGTGGAGGAGCTGAACAAGGAGAAGGAGAAGCTGAGTGTTGAAAAGGAAGATTTGAATAGGGAAAATGAAAGACTGAAAGTGCAGCTCTCTACGTGCAAAGCAGACCCAGAAATTACTAAAATCATAGAACCGTCGGCTCCATTAATGCACGATGTTGATGACGAGATAAAAAGACAGATTTGTGATATGTATAAGGAGAGGAGGGAACTGTTAGAAAGGCTATGCAATCTAGAGAACAACGAGGAATCCTTAGAGCTCAGAATGTATGTTGATAAATTCATTAAAACAGTTTTGACAATTTTTTTTTTTCAGAAAAATAAAAGAGTACGCCGATTCCAGACTGAGCGACCTCTGCATCAACACTCCACAGAAGGGCAGTGCCAGGAAGAAATTGGAAGGCACAGTTGAGCGTTTGAAGAGGCAGAGGAGAGAAATCAGAGTGGAGATTTCAAAACTGAAGGATCAACAATGCAAAGCGGACGAGAAGGCAACTAAATACCTCGAAAACGTGCAACTGTCAGAGAGTCTGCAGCATTTGGTTGCCGATGAAGACGCTAAGCTGCAGCACATCAAATCACAGTATGAGGTGGGTTCAAGTTCAAACTGCTGATGGCGCATTAAATTCAAAATCTTTTTTGACTAAGCACACTAATTTTTGGATTTACCGTTTACTAGCTACAAGCAAAAAACTGCAAAATTTTGAGGTTATCTTGAAGTTTTTCTTAAATTTCTTGATGACTGTAAGAGTTATTGGAAATATGTTTTCAGATACTGATAGAATTTTAAATTTAGAAACTTCTTATACCGAAAAGAATTATTTTTGAGCTACCATTTACTGGTAATAAATGAAAAACTATGAAATTTTGATGTTAACTTGCATCTTTACTTGTATATCTCCATGACTGCGAGAGATATTAAAAATCTGTTTTGAGTTACAGTTAGATCTATAAATTCCAAATCATTTTTGTTTAGAACATTTTATTGTTAAATGTCAAATAACAGAGTGGGGGGCGGTTGAATATTAATATAGAAAATCGCTTAAATTTCAGGTTTGGCTTTACCGATTTTAACCAACAAGGTGTCATTTTCAAGAGCTTATATGCCTTTATAAAAAGCAATTTTAATTGTCAAAACATAGTTTGTGTGTTGACCGCAAGAGGGCGTTTTCTGAAGTTACTACCTAAATATCAATTTTTCTTGAAGTTTTTAAATGCGAAGTTATAAGGTTGTTTACTTTATTAAATGAACGATTGAATATAGACTAAAATGGTGAAAACCGCACCATTTAAAAATTTCAAGAAAAATCGATATTTAGGTAGTAATTTCAGAAAACGCCCTCTTGCGGTGAACGCACAAACTATATTCAGACACTTGAAATCCCTTTTTATAAAGGCACATAAGCTCTTGAAAATGACACCTCTTTGGTTGAAACCGGTCAAGGCAAACCCAAAATATTAGTGGTTTTCTATATTAATATTCACCGGCCCCCACTCCTTTATTTGACATTTTATTCTTAAATGTCAAATAAAGGAGTGGGGGCACAAAAATGGTAAATTTTAGTCCAAACAATCTTAATTGCTGGAAAATATTTTCCAGTTGGTAAAGTGACCACTACTAGGAGGCGCTATGGCACCTCCAAATTACAAAGTTAATGTTTATATAATTTTTAGCCTAATAAATGTCTATGGTATTAAACATTTTAAGATTGTTTGGACTCAAATCTACCATTTTTGTTTAGAACATTTTTTTGTTAAATGTCAAATAAAGGAGTGGGGCCGGGTGAATATTAATATAGAAAATTGCTAATATTTCAGGTCAGGTCAGGTCAGGTCAACTTGACCGATTTCAACCAACGAGGTGTCATTTTCAAGAGCTTATGTGCCTTTATAAAAAGCAAATTTAAGTGTCAGAACATAGTTTGTGTGTTGACCGCAAGAGGGCTTTCTCTGAAATTACTACCTAAAATCGATTTTTCTAGAAATTTTTAAATGGTGCGGTTTTCACCATTTTAATCTATATTCAATAGATCTTTTAATGAAGTAATTAGTCTTATATCTTTGCATTTAAAAATTTTGAGAAAAATTGATATTTAGGTAGTAACTTCAGAAAACGCCCTCTTGCGGTCAACACATAAACAATGTTCTGACACTTAAAATTGCTTCTTATAAGGGCACACAAGCTCTTGAAAACGACACCTCGTTGGTTGAAATCAGTCAAGTCAAACCTGAAATATTAGCGATTGTCTATATTAATATTCACCCGTCCCCCACTCCTTTATTTGACATTTAAGAAAAAAACCTTCTAAACAAAAATGGTAGATTTTAGTATAAACAATCTTAAAATGTTTAATACCGCAGACATTTATTAGGCTAAAAATGACACAAACATTAATTTTGTAATTTGGAGGTACCACAGCGCCCTCTAGAGGTCACTTTACAAACTCGAAAATATTTTCCAGCAATTTCTCTTGGCCACTTTACTTAAGAATTTTTCTACCTCAAAGCTCTAGGGCTACTGGTTTATGAGATATGACCGGCCACCTCTCTTATTTGCTCACCCTGTATAATGATTATGGATGTATCGTTTATGAGCTACAAGTGGAAAACTATGAATTTTGAGGTTATCTTGCAGTTTTTTTTTAATTTCTCAACAATTGTGAGAGTTACTTCGAAATATATTTTCAAATACTGGTGGAGTTTCCAATTCGGAATCTTCCTACACCCAAAAAGTTACTTGTATATCTCGATAACTGTTTTGAAGGACACGTTGATGTTTTTCGTTTATTTTTGGTGCATTTTCAGGCTGAGAAATTTAAGAAGATCGCCATGCTCCAGGAGAAGGAACGCAAGTCCAGGAACGCCCTGCACGAGCAGATGTGCAAGATGATTCGCTCGCTGTATCTGCAGGCGAAGGGACACGGCTACGTCACCGACACCTGCACCAACGAATACCAGGGCCTGGTGCAGCAGCTCCGCGGCATGAACTCCGTCACGTGGAATGAGGAGGCGGGCGATTCGTCGAGTCGAGTGTCCACGCCGGACGAGGGCCGCAAGAGAAAGCACGTCGATAATCTGCCGACGCCGACGCACCTCGACAACACTTTCACGTTGGCGTCTCCGAAGAGTCCACGCGCCCTGGCATGCGCGGAGCAGCTGATGGTTAAAGGTGGGCTGATTCATCATTGCTTTTCCGTCATCGTTACGGAAATATTGCACGGTATCATTGTCACTTACTCCGTACTTAGGCAACAGTGATGTATATAACGCTTACACATTAAAGTGGGAATACTCAGCTCTGATTGTGTTTTCTTTTTGTCCTTTTGCAGTGTACAAACCACCGCCACCGAAACGTTTCGCTAAGCAAGGCTGTATGTCGCCCCGTGGTAAAGAGAACGGTGTTAAGAAAGCTGTCGGGACGATGGGCACAGCACAGAGATTTCCCACTKAWAGTAAGTAGCATTTTCTTKTAGATTAGATTAGATTTTTATTCGTCCTAAGACAATTATAATACATTTCGTAGGACACGTCACAATGCCAGCAATTAATACATATATCAGTATAAAAAAAAATACAAAATTACATCGACATTTATCATATTCTGTCACTCAGATATCAGTGGATAAATGACAAACATTTTTGCTGATTCAAAAGTAAAAAGTCTTTATATTCCACAATAGAGTAAAACACATTATCTACCATTAAAGCTTTCATACAATTTTTAAACTTTTTTTCGTTTAACTTTTTTATTTCACTTGGCACTATATTTTATATTGTATAGCTGGATTCCCACAAAACTGGGACTAATGTTATACAGCTCTAGCCTCGCCAAAAATGTTCTCAGGGAATTATTTCTTGTTGAGCGATTATGCACATCAAGATTGGAAGTGAACTTTTTATTATTTTTATGAGCATTCAAAAGCAGCTCCAAGGCATATATGCAAGGAAGCGTCAACAGGTTCAATTGCTTAAAAGCCATTCTACATGAGTGTGTCTGAGGAAGAGACTTCATACATCTGATAAGACGTTTCTGCATCACAAACACTTTAGAGATACATGGTGAAGACCCCCAAAGCAAGATTCCATATGCCAATCTGGAATGTGCCTGCGCATAGTATAGTGTTTTTAACTGTTCTAATTCCAAAACGTTTTTTAGACTTTTTAATTGATAATATATTGAAGTGAGTGTTTTAACCAAAGTGTTACAATGCTCATCCCACTCCAGAGTACTCTGAAGTTGCACACCAAAGAATTTTGTCACTTGTTCAGCATTCAGCGGAACACCACCCACAGACAAATTCAACTGCGAGTCCGAGAATCTCCGTCCAGCACGAAAACGCATAAAACTTGTTTTTGCTTCATTCAATATAAGCCCATTGGCCTGGCACCAATCAGACAACCCACTGACAACTGGGTATTATTACTTTTTTTTTTAAATGACGTAAAACGAATCTTGAAGTGCATATATGTATATCGTATGCCATGTTAAAAAAAAAAACAAAAAAAAAATACTTGTATGTAGACAATTTCAGGTCTGAAATTCGAATGTTAGGACTCACCGCCAAAACGCGTTATTCAACTCGTGACGTCAAGTGTCATGTAAACATTACCGAGGAGCGTGCTGTTTAATGGTGTAGTATCATTCTTGTATTGAAAAAGCTTTTGTGTGGTGTTTATTGAAAGGGCGGGGTATAAGAGGTCGCACCAAAAAGTGATTTGTGTAGTTTTGCAAGCATCTATTATGTATGGAAAACAAAACAAGTGTTGTTTTGAACATGATACTTCAGTCAGTACAGTTAACAAAATTTTTGTAACTGTTCCTCGAGATTATCAACGTATGAAAATGTTGTTTAAGGCCCCTAGACATGATATGCCGAAATCGCAAAGTTTGTTTTTCTGTTGTGAAGATCATCTTAATTCTTACTGTAAGTTTTATTATTCTTTTTAGGGTTATAAGTGTTTACCATTCAGTTTCCATTTTGTTATAGCTTGAAGAGGATATGAAAAATTATATGTGTTTTAAGTTGATAGAGGGAAATGTTATAATAAAGAACGACGTTGTTTTCCATATATTCGACTGTTAGCCAGACCGGAAACGAGCCGCAAGAGCCCCGAAAATAAATGTCAAGTTTAGGGTACATTTTTGATTCTTACATTTTTATGTTTACAAATAGTATGTTTCCAACAACCCACTGTGATCAAATTATCAATGCTACGTTAATTTGATAAAAAGTTCACTTATGCTGTTGCTTTTACGTTCCTCATCTCTGTCGTGTTGAACTGCTCGTCGCTGTACACAAATTCCATAACAAAGAACATGTATTCAAAAGTCATAACGCATAAGTATTTCACTTTTTCTCGGCGCATTTTAATTGATTGATAAAATGAACGCAAACAACAAACTGATAAATTGACGGGCTGAGGCTGACGCGTGACGTGTTGATCCCAGATGTAAACAAGCGGCCATTTACAAGACACCTGACGTTACATCGCGTTTTGGCGGTCCCTTTAAATATTCACATTTTTAATATTAAAAATACACCTTACGATCCATTTTTTCGAATTTATAAGCTGTCACAGCTGTTTTGTGGATTAGCCGCTACCTATTAATATGCAATTTAACAAGATATAAATACATGGCAAATACCCAACTCTCATACTTTCGGACTCCACCTGTTTGCCTCTGACAAACACTGAAGTGTCATCAGCATACATGATTATATTCTTTGCCACTGTTGATAGGCTATTTATGTACAAAGTGAAAAGCCCCGGCCCAAGTATTGAGCCTTGCGGTACTCCAATTTTAACATCAATTGTTTTAGATTTATGTGTTTGCATAATTCAAATTTCAATTGTTAGAAACATAAGCATTTCTCAAAAACTACTAGGTTGTTCAATAAGTTTTGTCGTTCGATAAGAGAAGGGCGTTGCTATTAGCCCAAAATTTTTTTTTTGTTGGTACGCTCTTCATATGCACGTATGTGAAGTCTCATTTCAATCTGTCAATTCATTCTTTGTTTACAAGCCATTTAGTGTCGCCGTGTCAGAATTTTTTTACAATGGAAAAAATTGAATATCGTGCAGTGATAAAATTCTTATTTTTGGAAGGTGTAGCACCAAAAGAAATTCACGAACGAATGTTAAAAGTGTATATTGATTATTCTCCTACAATTAGAACAGTAGAAAGATGGGTTGCTGAATTTAAACGTGGTCGTACAAGCCTTGAAGACGATCCACGTAAAGGACGTCCAAAAAGCGCATCAACACCAGAAATCATAGCCAAAATACAGGATATGGTTTTGGAAGATCGTCGATTGACTGAGAGAGGCTCTACACATCTCATTAGGCAGTGTGAGCCATATTTTAAGTGAAATTTTGGGTTTTAGAAAGCTGTGTTCACAATGGGTGCCGCATTCGCTAACAATGGATTCATCATTCATTCATCACTATGGATGAGACTTGGGTCTATCACCATGATCCTGAATCAAAACAAGAGGCTAAAGAGTGGTGTGAACCTGGTTGTTCGGCTTCGAAACGAGTTCGTGTCCGGAAATCAGCCAAGAAGGTTATGGCATCAGTTTTTTGGGGTGCGAAAGGAATTTTGTTTGTAGATTACTTGCAAACTGATAAAACAATTAATTCTGAATATTATTGCAATCTTTTGAACCAGTTGGAGGGAAAAATTCGTGAAAAAAGACCCGGTTTGCAGAAGAAAAAAATCCTTTTTCATCAGGACAATGCACCGTGTCACAAGAGCACTTTGACAATGACTAAAATCCATGAATTAAAGTTCGAATTGTTGGAGCATCCACCGTATTCACCAGATTTGGCCCTCAGCGACTTCCATTTGTTTCCAGAACTCAAAAACTTTATGCGTGGCAAGCGTTTTTCATCAAATGAAGAGGTCATAACGGCTGTTGAAGCATATTTTACAGACCTTCTGGATTCTCACTTCAGGGATGGGATCCACAGATTGGAGGATCGTTGGAGCAAGTGTATTAATGTTCAGGGAGATTATACTGAATAATAAAGTGTATTTTGAACCATAAAATTGCGTTTTTCTTATCGAATGACAAAACTTATTGAACAATCTAATATAATGGTAAGTTTGTAGTGATTTTCGGAGAATGGTAGATATAATTTGCTGCAAGCACAAAAATTTATTACCCATTATCACAATAATTTGAGGTTTGCACAATTTTTTTATTTCAGATGACAGGAAAAACATTCGCCGAAAAATGGCCCGACCGATGAGCAGACCCTTGTTGTCACATTCAAAACCGAATCATCCCGGTCCCTCTGGTAGCTTGCCACGCAACTAACCACAACGTTTAGACCGTAAAATTTGCTCTTTCCGCTCTCAGATACGCCAAGAGTGTTTTATTTTTGTAAAGGAGGCCTTACTCTATACTAGTTTATTATATAAAATCACATGTACAGAAAGAGAAATATTTTAATTCATGTCGGCGTATCTCCGCACAGAATCGCTTATAAATCTCTCTAGCGTGTGGTCGAACGCCCTCGTCCTCACTACAGGAGTCAGCCGTGCACGGTCCACCAGCACCAGCAGTCCCACTAGCAGAATGGTGAACAGCACTGTCATCGTCACCACAACGGGGCCCAACGCCGGACCGGATACCAGGACAGGATGAAATGCATAGGGCGTCAGCTCGCACGGACATCGATTTAAAAACATGTTTATACTGTGTACTATATGTTTATATGTTGCTTTTCTATTGCTATATTTTAACCTTGAATACAGTTTTTGTGCAGCACCGTTTGTTCTTGAATGCGACTCTTTGTGTGCATCGTTCGATGTGCTCTGGTGGTCCTTTTGTGTACCTGTCAGATACGGTTGCTTGGGTGATGTTATGCTGAATGGCTTCTGTTGTGCATTATGATTACATCATGCATTACTTCACAATAAAGTGACCTGAATTAATTAATAAACGAGATCTCCCAGTTTGCTTTGAAGATAATATTAGACACTAAAAATAATATATATAACAGAAATATTTTACGGCTGATTATTTTCTGTAATTATTTTTTCAGTTCAGTATTGGTAATTAGTTAATTAAGGATAATTTAGTCCATTCGGCATCTCTACTTTAACATGAAGTGCTTATTTTTGATGGCAACTAAATATTGGTAACTTACAAAAGTGAAACAAGCTAGCTATGAAAATAATAAATTCTGAGATAAATCTGTCATTGCTTTGTTATCATACTGTATAATTGGTTCTTAAAATTATTCCAGCAATAAAACAATAAATAATTAAGCACTACGGCTGTCCTATAAAAGAAAGGTAAAAGTCCAGTCGTCCATAATTAGGTTCTGATAGGAATAATGAAATATTAGTAAAACTGCACAAAACGCGGAAGAAATACTTTTAAGGCATGTATTTAGATTAAATTAGTCAAGGGAATAATGTCACAACTGAAATCATAAAAGTGGTCGGAAATTTTATAAGGTTTACAAATAATAATTTAAAAATGTATTTGAGAAAATCGTTCACTCTGTAGGCAAAAAAACTACTGCTGACATAAAAACAAAAAAATCCTTGCTTATGTTCAAAATCTAAGCTGTCTTGATGAGTAGAAGACCAGTATAGCTGATACTATGATGAAAACAAAAAAACATGAACACTAAACAGTCGTTTATTACATCACTTTAAACTGGTTCGGGAACATTCAAAAGTTTCCTAACTGCTAATCCATAATTACACACCGTATATTCACTCTCTCCTGAAAAAAAAACAGTTGGTACCAATAATTACGGAACTGCAATTTCAAACGGCATACCTTCATTCATAAGTCCATTCACAGCAGTCGAATACGACGCCGAATTTGGTATATCCGAATGTGACTTGTTAAACAAATTTTCCAACGATTTTCGGGATGGGCTGACGTTCCAGTCATAGAATTCCATGTCTGCCTCTGATTTAGTTTCTTCCCACGGTTCTTTACGCTAAAATAAACCAAATAATTTTAAAATATATATAAACGTTTTAGGTTTGACTATAAAAAGTTAAATTGAACATCCACGAAACGTCAACTTTTTGATATTAGGTCAACCAGTCAATATRAAGTTCGATCTGGMACTTTTAAGAGCAATTTGGTACTTACCCACGATTCATGGTACAGAGCCGTCAACAAATACATGGCGTAATCATAATTCTGCTTTCTCGTGGGACACCTGTCCGTAACGATTGTCAAAACGTCAGTCGTCTCGTCATATCTATCGCCCACCAACCGTAACATCTTATCTTTCGCATGTTGATCTAACGTCAATGCCGACAGCTTTACTTTAATAGTGACGATCCTCGACAAAGGTTCCCTGATCGTCGGAGACGAATGACAGTAATCCGACGTAGAAACTTCCAGCGGGAAATACTTCTCGCTAACCTCGTCTTTGTCCAAAGCCTCCGGCCACTTCGTGCAGAACTTCTTCAGGGCCTCGCACTGTCGTTTGATCACGGGCGGGGTGAGGTGCAAAAAATTAGGGATCTTCATCAATTCCAGATTACCATATTTGTTCGGTGGGGCGCCTTTTTTGACCCAGCCCTGATACAAAGGCAGGGGCACTGAGGCGGGGTGGAACGTTCTTGGTCCGGGCCAGACATTGCCCCAGTCTTGATCAACAGGCATTTGTTTCTCCCTGGAAAGCAGAAATAAGAAGCGCTTCATTTTAGGGGGTGATTTCAGTACCTTGGTGGATACACCACTTGTTTTCTAGGTTGTCTCTTCGGGGCTGTGCTGGTTTTGACGTTTTTCAGGTTTAGTGCGCGGAATTCTAAAACAGACACGTTTAAAATATTGCAAAAATGTTGGAGTAGTTTACCTAACCTGTATCGCCGACGTTGCTGCTAAATGCGCATCGCACACCTACAAATAAATGCTTATTTTCTGCGCCAGATAGTAAAATACGTTCCAGGGATAGCATTTTAGATGAACTTAAGATGTAATATAAATATTTACACTTAAAAAAGCACCATTTAACTTTGGAGTGACAGTTCACGTTGACATTACTGTGACAAGTGACTTTGACGTTAATATAATAATGAGATAGGCATTCATAATGAATCCTTTAAGTGAACGAATCCTTTACTTCCAAAGCGTCAATGCAGTTTAGGGAATGAAGAGAGTACCTATATTAGAAGAACATTGATCTCTTAGAGATTAGTGTTCAAGAAGTATAATAAAAAGCGTTGCAATTTGCAATAGAGCTACAATGGTAAAAAATCTATAATCCAGTTGTGATTGATTTGAATCGAAATGACTGAATCGAATCTGTTCCTTTTGACGTGACGTACGAGAACAGAACAAATGTCAACGTAACGTCAAGTGGATGACAAATAGCGCGGTGTGAGTGACATACATCGCAGATCAACGTTATTTGTGTAAAAATAAACAATTTCGTCAAATGCTGTAGCCGTTTAGTAGCTTGTACAGGTTCTATTAACTACAAAGATCAAGATGATAAAGTTGTTCTCTCTGAAACAACAAAAGAAGGACGGCGAAGCTTCGCCCAAAACTGGCAACCAGAAGAAAGCCTCTGCAGCACAGTTGCGCATAACAAAAGGTAAAAACTCTTCGATTCCGTGAAGCTTACGTACTTTGTCCATCGTTTGCAGATATAAACGAACTGAACCTGCCGAAAACGTGCACCACAGAGTTCCCAGACCCAGACGATCTACTCTCGTTTAAGCTGATAATATGTCCAGACGAAGTAAGTGTGTTCATTGAAGTTTCACCATCTAACTGGCGTCTTTTAGGGCTTCTACAGGCTGGGAAGATTCGTATTTAGCTTTAAAGTTGGCCCAAACTACCCACACGAGCCACCCAAGGTGAAGTGCGAGACACAAGTCTACCACCCGAATATAGACCAGCAGGGCAATGTCTGTCTGAACATATTGCGTGAGGACTGGAAACCCGTCTTGACGATCAGCAGCATCGTGTACGGACTTCAGTATTTGTTCCTCGAGCCGAACCCAGAAGATCCGTTGAACAAAGAAGCGGCGGAGGTTCTGACCAACAACAGACGGCTGTTCGAGCAGAACGTACAGAAAGCGATGAGGGGCGGGTACGTCGGCGGCACGTACTTTGAACGCTGTCTAAAGTGATGGACCTTTTAATTATTTTTTTTTGTTAACGGATGTGATTCGAGTGACTGCTGCGCATACCCAGTTTAATAAAAAATTCTGTTATTAAAGTTGGTCTGGAAATGTGTGTCAAACAAAGTTTGTAAATGTTTTTCAGCGATGTAACGACGGCTTACGTTCTTTGGGGGGGATTAAACTTCTTGCGAATTCGCGGTACTTTTCTTTCAAATCGGAGAAACTTATCTGGTAGCTCTGAAGGGCAGCAGCTCATTTTAGTGTTTCCAACTTCTGTATGCAAATTGCTCAAAGAATTGAAGCTGGATTGTTTATTATTATTTTGACTTTATCAAAGAAATTCTTGAAAATTACACATAAATCTTAAAATTTAATACAGGTTATCTCCTAAATTATTATACGTGCCTACAAATTTCCAGTCACATTAACAGATAATGAGAAATTATTGACAAAGTGCAAGATAATTTCAAAATTTCATGGTTTTCTACAATAAAAAGACTCACGATTACAAATTTCTAGTTATTTAAGACAAATTTTAATTATCATTTGTAAAACGATTAAGCCAGTAAAAGTTGCTTAATTTAAAAATATATGTATCAAAAAATTGTTCTTTCTAGCCTGTAACTTTTGAATGGCAACTCGGAATTCTTCTATCATTGAAAACACAGAAATTAAGTTTGTAACATATTTGATTGCTTACTCCAATTCTCGACAAATTAAACAAAAATAGTAAGCCAGATGATGCAGCAAGCAACAAAAAAATTGTAGTATAAGGTATATTTTATGTAAATCTGATATTATTTATAAAATTATTAATAAACATCTAATTTCATTTGATAGGTACCATCAATTGAAAAATCAATACCTACCACAAAAGATAGAAGTCTCTACTTAACATCTGCACATTTTCCTGTGAAAAATACAAAAAAAAAGAATAACACAAAATGTAATTTATTTAAAATTGTTCCAACTACATGTATTACGATTTCATCTCATGAAAAACCATAATCTCATAAATTATAATTGTATTAAAATTACTCCTCGAAATAAACGGGGACAATTATATTTTGGTGCACGTTACTAAATTATACATTTAATAAAAAGGCACTTAAGCAATGAAATTACATACACGAGAAATTATACACATAAATTTAAATCACCAGTGTTAGAACGTCACCTGATTCAGTCGCTTAACTGTTTTTGCTTTATTCAATTAATAAATTCATGTGCTCATGAGCCGAACGATGCATTGCCAAAATTGAACGTCGTAGGAACTGCCTGCTGCGTAAAAACGAACCCTGCGAAACAAACACACGTTAAAACCTAAACCAATGCTCTGCAAAATTAACATCCGCACCTCCTTGTTGTTCTATTTTTTTACTTTCCCTCGCTGCCCTACGTTGATCCGCTAACACGTTAATTTCCATCAACGATTTCTTCTGTTGCTCTGTTAAATTCGCCGTCAACACGTTGTACCAATCCGTCTCGGTATTTTGAAGCTCTAAACAACGTATACATTCAAAACATCAAATTGACCAATAAACGCCGTCGACTTACGCGTCATAACTTCCTTAAAAACTATGTATTCATCTACATCACAGTCTTCCTCGTCTAATGGAGTACTATAGGTTTCTAGGGCGGTCTCTTCGTTCGGTTCGTAATCCAAATCGGAGTCGTCCGTGTCTGTAGCGATGTCGCTGATCGTGCCGGTCATCGGAAAACCACCGGCGACGCCTGCTGCCACCGCCTTTCGAGATAAGCTCTCCAGATATTCTTGACCCTGTTCGTCAATGTCGTCCTCGTCTGAACTTAGTACCTCTTTAAAACAAAAAAAAATATTTTTGCTTATAACTCATTAATTATAACTCCCATTTCAAAGCGCTTAGCTTTAAAGGAAGCAGAATTACAAACATGATCACATTCTGTAAACAAAATAGGGTCGTCTCGCACATTAGAATTTGATAGTTTTAACCTATGCCTTTTATTGCTTACATCATGAATACTAGCGCCACGCATCTATTTTGTTTTCAGATGAATTCAACTCGTAACAAACGACGGTAGAAAAATTACCCTGTTTCAAACATTTCCTTAAATCCGCCAACAACTATGCAAAAGGTTCCTAATTTCCGTCATGCACAATTTTACAGCTCCCTAGGAAACTAGGTGCTGATTGTTGTCAGTTTTATAAAGAGCCAGAGAAATACAAATAATGCAATGGGAGTGAGAGAGAGGGGCGAAGATATAAGTATAACCGTCAACGTCAATATTATAATGTAAACATAGGAATAACCTGTAACCCTTCATCAGCAGTATTATTCTTACAACAGGGAACAAAACACATCTTAACGTAAGCCGTTCTGACATTAAAAAACACAACAGATTACCCAAATACTTCGACAACATCTTGCTCCACCTTTTAATCTGACAAATACGAAACTCGAAAGTTTGACCAAACTATGTAAACAAAAACGCATGGCTAGAGTTGTTAGGGTTAAAGTGCTTTTGTATTTCAGCAAAAGGCCAGTGAATGCGCTTATTATATTGAACTGTTCATTATAGATAAACTGACTGAAGGATGAAGTTATTTTCACAAATACGCCTTAAGTTGATCTAGGTATCAATGTCACAATGCCAGTTTACGGGTACATGCATCACGGTATCGCGAAAATTTGCCCACATTGGCAACACGACGCAGTTAAAAAAAAAAWATAAACAAATATTACTTGCAATGCCGCTAGAACMCTGGTGTTTCTCGCTTTCGTTAGCATGCGAACTTTTTACGTCATCTCCGTGGCGGAATATGGAGGCATTTGAAGCGGATATTGAAAAATCCGTACCTTCACATTTTTTTTTTCGGCAAATAAGAACCAGAAAAAATCGCAAAAAATGTTTTTGTTTCATTTTCTATGTACATTTTAAATGTAAAATAAAAAAAAAATTGTGGGACGACCCCATTCCACTATCTCATGTAGTTTTCGAGAAAAAAAAAAAAACGAAAAACTGAAAAATAATCTCAAAATTTTTTAGTTTTTTGCTTGTAATTCATTAAATATAACTCCGATTTTGATATGTGTAGCTTTAAAGGAAGCAAATTACAAACGCTATATCATTCTGGAAACAAAAACCACTGCCTCATGTAGTTTAAAAAAAACTTATTATTTCTAACTCTGATTTTGATGTGTGTAGCTTCAAATGAAGCAGAATTACAAACTTTATCGAATTCTGAAAACAAAAATTGATTATTTCATGTAGTTTTCGAAAGAGACGAAAAAATGCAAAATTTAAAGTTTTTTGTTTAATATTCATGAACTGTGAATCCAATTTCGATGTGTTGACTTCAAATGGAGCTCAATATACAACACTACTCCAGGCTGAAAACAGACTTTGATTATCTTACACAGTTTTCATGCAATCAACAAATAATCTCAAATTTCTGTCGTTTTTTGCATGTAACTCATGAACCCCAACTCTGACAATATTGTGTGGTGTACCAGAAAAAATTTGAGCAACTTAAAATTTACCTTCCACCTCTCCCTCGTCCGATTCGCTCTCCTCCTCCTCTTCGACCATCTGCTGCGCCTTGGTGGCGTAGGCCCTCTTCAGCCCGTCGAACAGCATTATGAGCGCGGGAATCACCCTGGACGCCTCTTGCGCCACGATCTCCGGCCTCCCCGGCATGCTGATCAACGTGCACAGTCCCAAGACGCAGAGCTTGCGATCGTGGATGCCCAAGAAACAGTCGACGTCGTGCAGCCACTGCTTGATGAAGTGCATCTTGAAATTGGGCATCTTATCGAGAACGGAGAACAGCATCTGGGGATTGTAGTAGAGGGCGGCGATGAGGACCTGGAGGCACATGGCGCGTAGCTCGCTCGTGCGGACCTCTCTCAGGAGACGGGTGGCGGCCAGTTCCACCAGGATCGGGGCGGCGTTGTCTATCCTGCCGCGACACTGCAGCAGCATGACCTCCAATAGTTTGGCCGCGTGAGATTCCGGATCCTCCCCGCAGTCCTTAGTGAAGATCTCCTTGCACATGTTGTAGACGGCCAGGAGTCGCTTCTCGTCCGACAGGAAGGCATCAGTGTCCACGGTGATGTAGTTGTGAATCGTTGGCATCATGTCGGTGAAATGGTCGATGCCGTTCTTCATGAACACCTGTTGAACAGATTGCAAAACAATTCAAAAAAATAGTGGTAGTGCCCCATCCATAATTCGAGAGATAGGTCATTCATAAATATTTATAAGAAAGAAACATATTTATTTATAAAGATTAACAAAAATAATAATAATACAGGTCACAAAAAAGCAGAAAACAATTCTGATGGGTGAGTGACCGCAGAACAAATAAATAATGGTGTAGCTCACAGTAAATTAACTCTCCTAATCTAAAGTAAATCTTGCTTATAAACATTTACATACAAATAAAACATATAAACCTCTCTTTAGCTTATGAGAAAAAACAACATAATTTCCAATAATTTACTAAAACTTCATTATGTACTAATAATATATAAAACAATATAATTATATCCTAGCTATAATTTTTCTGAATCGAAAATAATTTTTTTTTTTTATAATATGTCAAGATATCTATAATAATATTTGCAATTTACTAAATACCTTATTACGCACTAATTATTTTTCAGTTATAAATTTTCTTACTTCTACTACAAATTTTTTTTTATTTCCTATATTTCTTAAATCATCTGGGAGCATGTTATATTGTTGTACTGCCCTATAAAGTGGTGTATCCTGTGTGGTTTTTGTTCTTCTTAGCCTAGTTTTTATATAGTTCATTTTTCGTGTGTTGTAGATATGTTGGTTTACTTCTAGCTCTATATTACTTTTAATCGCATTTTTAGTAATATTATATATGTATTTTGCTTGTTCCACTTTTAATGTAGTGTTTAGATTACAGATATTTGTTATGCTATATAAAACATCGGCATGAGTAAAGTGACTCAGATTAAAAAGATTTTTTACTGCCTTATTTTGTACCCTTTGTACCCTACTTAACAAATATTTAGGGGCGTTTCCCCAACACAGTAACATATATCTCAAATGACAGCAGATGTAACTATTATAAATAATTCTTTTACATTTTTCCGATAGTAAATTCGAAAGTCTTTTTACAGCACCTATGACAGGTGCAAGCTTTTTACATATATAATCAACATGAGAACTCCATTTTAGTTGTTCGTCAATATGTAGACCCACATAATTACAGTTCTTCACTTGCACTAAACTCACACCGTTCATATAGAGGCGAACTTTATCACATAGTTTATTTTTATTTTTTATTATCATATATTTAGATTTAGTTTCATTAACTGCAAGTTTATTGTGACGCAACCACCCACAAAAATGCACCAGATCTTCATTTGCTTGCTGTTGTAGATCCTTCTCTGTTTTCCCTGAGTATACCAATGTAGTATCATCAGCATACATACCATTGCTTTAATTTCGTACCTATCAAAAATTTTGGAAAGATGCGTCAGGAGCAGATTGTTTGAATTTATCCAATAAAAATAACATTATGATTGGTAATCATCAATTTGGATTTAGAACTGGATGATCTATAGAGGATGCTATCGCAATTTTATCCAGAGAAATATATAAGTGTTAAATGCCTTGTAAATCGGAATGCTTGGAACACTAGAACAAATCAGCTGGTACAGTCCCTTTAAGGGCAACTAGTATTGGGCAAAAATGTTTTGATTATGTAGGTCCTAAAGTCTATAATATCATTCCAAAAGATATAAGAGAAATTTTACATTTTATCAACTATCAACCAAGTTGGACATCTTTAATAATGATTCTCAAATAATTTCCGTTTCTAAAGCCCTTTTTAGCCGTTATCAGAATTAGTTTAAGGAGTCACGTCAAAAAGTTATCGATCCAAACTTATTTTTTTAAACAGCACACTGTATTCTTTTATTCAGCTGAATAGAGCTTCAAAATTATTTGAAAAATACAGCATACTTTGCCATTTATTTTGAAATGCCCACATTTGCTTTAAGAAGAAGTTGAATTTTCACTTATATCACAAGGGAGTGAGAATAAATTGCAAATAATTCAACAGAACTTCAAGAACTGTTATCTGGCAACAGTTCAACCAACTAAAAACAGTTTCCTTAATTTTACCATTGATTTTGTCAATTGACTATGTTAAATCTGTTCTTATTCGTTTTCGCAAATGATTACAAAGGTCAGATTTGAGAAAAAGTGGTAAAACTTTTATCTTCAAAATTACTCGTCCTGCAATAACAATTCAGGTCTCAGATTGTTGTAAATTTGATTTCCAAAAAACCAGTCCAACTAGGTCGAAAATTTTATGGTTGTTTATTTTTAATAACGACATACATGGTCATCTGGCAGGGTTGAAAACTTAAATTTCACATTACTTTTGCATCATAAAAAATGTAATAAGAAAGCAAAAAATTCTGATTTGATGGACAGTTTTGATGTTTAATAGGACTACTTATTTAAGAGGGGCATTTACTTGGAGCGATCGGGCAGAAATGTAAACTAGGCAACCCATATTACCAGCGGGACATGGGACGTAAGAGGGTAGCCGATAGGTTGAAATCACGCAAAGATGGTATGTACGAGCAACAGACGGGCTAAACTAATATTCGGAAAATTGCTGACTGTAATGTGTGCATAAAAAAGTAAGCATGATATCAGTAACTTACTATGATATTATACCAGGTTATTCAAAATATGGAATAACCCATTTATTTCTGTAAATATGAACATTTCATTCTAACTGCATGTCGACTATGATTTCTGGAGGAACTTTTATAATAATTTTCCTTCCGCCTCCCCATTGCTTCGGCAGACAGTAAATTAATGTGAAAGAGCTTTTAACAGTATGTCATGTGTAATTAGACATACAATCTTAGAAATTCAGTCATATCGGAATAGATCGTATACCGCTCTATTATTCCCGACAGGTTTGTATTTTAGCCTCTCTGTTCACTGGATACCACGCGACGGACCTGGTGGGGATGGGTATTCGCATTTCGCTCTCGTGACGGACTTGTGCGAAAGGGTTTGCGGCTTTAGATTTTTGGAATGTTTTTACTCATTTATCGTGCTCATGTTTTTGGTAGTGTACAAAGAAATATGTAGCTACAACGTGGAGTTCGAATTTTTCATTTATGTGCCTTAGTTTTCGAGAAATAGCTCGCCAAAAATACGCATTTTTAAGCAAAATATAACAACAAATATTTACATTACCCTACCAAATTCAGAAAAAACTCGAACTCTACGTTGTAGCTACATCTTTTGTCATTGCGACGTCGAAATTTCACTTCGAAAAAGTTTCGAATAACTCGGTAAAATGTAAAACGGTAGGTGCTTAAAATGTCCCATTTCGCTCTAGGTAAGCGCCCCTCTTAATATGAAAATTTATAATTTCTTTGTAAAAAGATTGTCAGAAATTTTTAAGAAAGCTATTATTATTACCTGATAGAGCAACTCGAAGACCTTCCACATGTCGGGCGATATCTTCTTTGATGTCAAATCGAAGATCAGCGCCAGGGCTTCCTCGTAAAATTCCTGCGTCTCGTTTTGGAGTATGTGCGCGACAACCTGCAAAACCGTCGGTTCCAACAGCTGTACAATCTCCGGACGTTCCTCCATCACAGTTAACAGTATCTCGATCGTGCTCAACAAACCCATGGCCGTGATGGATTTCTCGTCGGACCCCTCGTCAGTGTCGAATATCTGAAGACATGTGGCGGCGAGATGTTGACAGATTTCCACTGCCATCGGTGCCAATTGGTTCGGGAAGACGCAAACCAACTTCTGCATCACCCCAGTGACATCTTCATTCTCTAATTCTCGAATTATGGTCAGCAATTCCAGCGCGWTCTGTTGARCTTGCGGCTCGATGTATTKATGCGTCTTCTCTTGGTAATCGAGCAAAGATTGGWGCGCGATTGCCGMCTCGATCTTCACCGGCAAGTCCTTGTCGTACAACAGCGATCTAATGATCAACTGGACCGCCTCCACTAAAATCTGCTCCTGTTTGAACGTGAACTCGCTGAAGTAATGAAAAACCCAGCACGCCCTGGCTCTCATGTGCCCCCGCTCGTTGTTGAACTCCGGGAAGACGTATTTGATGAGAAACTGGTCTAGCTGCTCTTTGTACAGCTTCTTTTTGAGGAGGATGTCGGCTAAAGTGCCCACCATGTGTAGAGCGCCGTCTTTCTGTGCTGGTTCGACGGCGGGATTGTTGAGAACCTGGGTCACCATCAGCATGGTTTTTTGGAGCATATCTTTCCGTTTTTTGCACGCGGAATGGAGAAGGGTTTGAGCTGCTGTTACTGGTGACACGAAATCTTCAAATACGTCTGAAAGGAGAGGAAAAATTACTGGTACAAGTACGAAACCTTATGATTCACTTTAGAAAAATAATTGTCAATATGATCTAGTTAACAGTTTAAAGAAATCATTTTCAAAATCATCAGAGAAGAACTGGAAACAGAGTCGATTAAACAAACTATGGAAGAAAATAAACTAAAGTGGTTCGGGCACCTGGTGAGTATGAATGAGGAAAGGCTACAGAAGACATGGAACATGACAGTGGTCGAGGCATTAAAGAAGAGAAACCTCACCTAAGACGAAGCTAGAAGAATAGCAAAGGACAGGACTAAGCGGAAGAAAATAATGCAAAAGACAGTAAATTAATGAGAGACTACACCCAATGGGTAAAAAAGGAAACTGATTATATATGTAACTCATTAACTGTAACTCTATTTATATAGGGTGATCAATTAAGGCTGGACAGCGGCTGTATCTTGGCAACTAAGCGTGCTAGAATCTTGCGGTAAAATTTTTTTGAACAAATGTGCCACCCAGATTTCATTTAAAATATTTTGAAGTACATAACTTTGCCGCTAGGTGGCACATTTAATATGATATATCAAAGAATAGTTGCTTTCTCCAAAAAGTTGCAATGCAATGTTGGTCTAAAATAAACTCATTGCAATCTATGTTTATTTCTTAATAAATTTTGTTCGAACATTTTTTTTCTGGTTGCTATGACAACGACGATGGGAGGGATAGAAGTTTCAAATCTTCAAAATGGCATAACTCAAGTATGGTTCAAGCAAATTTAACGAGTGATGGCTAGTTTTAAAGTGAATTTTATGTGTTTCAATACAATCATAAATAACTTATAATTTATTGCAACTGTTTGACAATAGTTAGCGTTAGTTATAAAATTTTTATATTTGTTCAAATATCTTTAAAAAATCAAATGCAACCCTATAGACTTTTTTACTATTATAGCTCATTAATAAAGCAAGATAAATTTGAAAACTGGAAGTCGATAACTTTGTTTGTTGGTTATAGTAAAAAAAACTGCGAATCCGTCTTTGGGTTCAGCTATTTTTCATTGGAATAAAATGAGGTTAAATTAAAAAAAAACTTTTACTCATAAATTACGAGTTATTAGGTTAGGTTAGACGGTGATTTGCCAGCAGCGGTGGACATTTTGAGGATCAATAATTATTTTTCGCCACCTAAAACTCCTGAGACTCATATTTTCTTTATTTTTTAGTTATAGCCTTAAGTGAAATGTCAAATTGAAGGTATTTTTTAACTCTTTAAAAATGATGTAGTGAGTGTTCAAAAAATATTTGCAGATGATATTTTACAAATAAAGTGTTTTTTGTTGTTTTTTTATCTTACCTCGTATAATAAATATTGCTTTATACTTGCTAGATGCGGATTTTTGTCTTTGTCATTATCATGTATGCCTCATTTTTACTACTTGTTAATGAAAAACAAGAAAAACTCATGGCCACCACACTCTATTAACTATCTTTATAAATTCAGTACCTAACCATCAGCTACTGTCAGTAAGCATTTGGTATTATATTTTTTATATTGGAAACACCAGAGAAAAGTCGTTATTTATGCGTAAACGCGTGACCTTTGTTTAATATAACCTAATTTTATTTCAATTAAAAAAAAACTGCTGAACCAATCGACGAATTTGAAGTTTTTTTACTATACCCAAGAAACGGAAAAAGATATCGACCTCCGGTTTTCAAATTTATCTTTCTTGATGAATGAGCTATAACAACCAATAAAACGGTCTATAGGGTGTTAAGTACCACAAAATATTTAAGTAGAAGTACCGCACAGTTCGGGATATTTGCCGGCGTGCAACAGTGAAGACGGCGTGGATTTGTTTATTTTTTTTGAGATGAAAAAAATGGGTGCCAGGTGAATTCACAATTTCCCAAATACCCGAAGAAGAAAGATAAATTACACCCTTAAATTCACCAAGTCGGGGTGTTACACTTTCCATATACAGAAAACCATTTATGCGATAACAAATATTTATTTTGTGAACAGTACACTAGATTCAATGCGTCACAGCAGTAAAACAGTCAAGACTGGTATAGGTCTTCTATTATAAACTTGCTAGAACTGTATAATATAGGCATGTAGGGATGCGACGCAGGCTTACGTAAGCGCGCGGACACGTTTACAAAAAAAAATACAAACTCGAAAACCTGGAGCTTGTTATCAGTGTACTAGAAGAAATTAATCAATGTTCTGATCAACAAGTCAAAAAATATGCTACGCTACAGGGCGTACCAAAAAAAAACCTACACAAATTCTTATGGCGCTGATCCTGTTAACTGTTCAGCAAAATTTGTGTTAAGCGTTGAATGAAGCTATATACCATGTATAAATTAACTCCAATATTATATCCACCAATGGAGTGAACTTTATAATAATTATTAGTTACGTTACTAATCTAAGTTTTATTCAAAGTCTATTTTAGCACTTGCAATGGACCAGTTCAAAATAAAACACTCGTAAATAATAGAACAGTCTGACCTTTATCCTGGCGGCTACGTACTTCCCAAATCGGCACAAGGTAGACGAAAACTCCGATACCCAAACTAGGAATGCGAATTTGGACCTAAATCGCCTGTGATTTACGGAGAGGCTGGCAACTGTGGAACTTTCCAGAATATGCGAGCAGCAGTTTAATATTTCAACTTCAAACAAATGCTACCAAAAAAAAGGTCTCTAGATGGTAGGAGACCTTAATCCCGTTAATTTATTAATGGTGCACAAGCGGCGGTGGAAACTGAATCCCGCTAAGCGGTTTGGCTAAAGTTGCCTCCAAACAAGACTCAAAATTCAACCCCTAATAGCCTTTTAATGTGCAACAAGAACTACTCCGGAATCACTCCGAACAATAAACAAACTGTTAAATCTTGTATGCACTGATTTCAACCAACACTGTTGTGAAAATCAGAATGCCAAAGAATGCATTTCCGTAGCCGACAGAATGGAACCAGCTTTTTCTTGATCCGCAAAAACTTACCCGTAAAAACGCTGTTCTAAGCGGAATGAAACGTTTTAGCCGAGATCGCTAGGAGGCAGCAATTACCAGGATAAAATTAAAATAACAGGAAACTTTTGACATGCAGCAATCGTCAGAACAAAATTAAAATAACAGAAAGTTTTGAAATGGATGTCACAAGGGTTGCATTTGATTTTTTAAAGATATTTGAACAAATATAAAAATTTTATAACTAACGGCCGCTATTGTCAAACAGTATTGAAACACACAAAATTCACTTTAAAACTAGCCATCACTCGTTAAATTTGGTTGAACCATACTTAAGTTGCCATAGCAACTAGAAACAAAAATGTTTGAACATAATTTATTAAGAAATAGACATAGATTGCAATGAATTTATTTTGGACCAACATTGCATTGCAACTTTTTGGAGAAAAAAACGATTCTTTTTTATATCATATTAAATGCGCCATCTAGCGGCAAAGTTACACACTTCAAAATATTTTAAATAAAATCTGGGTGGCCACATTTGTTCAAAAAAATTTTACCGGAAGATTCTAGCACGATTAGTTTCCAAGATACAGCCGCTGTCCAGCCTTAACTGATCACCCTGTATATAATGTAATATAAGTGGCTTAAAGTTTACATAATCTAGTTAGTGACATCTGAAGCCAAATACAAAAACCAAACTTACCAAATTTGATCCTAATGTACTCGTGTGGATCTACCGTCCACAATTCATGATCCTCAGCAGAATAACTCATCAAAGGAAACAGCACGTCCTGTATAATCGCCGCCATGTGCGGCTTCAACAATTTCCACGTGTGGGCATGCAGAACCGCCTGATTCAGGTAGTTCAACGTCTGCTGGAGGACCCTGGGGGGCAACCACGAGCCCCCCCTGTACGTGTCGAGGTTCTTCAACAACACTTCGAGGATACCGCCGCTGAACGTCTTCAGGTACCACTCGGAGAAGGCGTTGTACTCTTTGGTCACATTGCCGGGCGACCCGTACCTCTCGAACATGCGGTACAGGATGTGGAGGGCCCACTTCTTGCTCTTCCACCACGGGAGGTCGGCGCGCTCGTCCTCGTCCGGTTCCAGCGCGGCGGGCGGCACGGGTCGCTCCGTTATGCGACGGCAGATCTCCATCCAATTGGAGAACGCCTCCCTCGTTATTAAATCGAGCGGTAACGTGTACTGGGTGAGCGCGAAGTACACCTTCAAGCCCTCCTTTTGCAACAGAACGGACTGTTCCGATTGGTCGTCGAGGATACGCGATATTAGCATGTAGAGCTGCGGCAGGAGCAGGTTCATCGCTTCGTGGAGAGGACCTCTCGATTCCGATTTCTTGTATTCGAAGTTCTTGACGAGCTGGTAGAGGCAGAGGATGGCGCCGTGCCAACCACTGGGTTCCGGGTTTGATAGGTATATGCTTATCTGTTATTGAGATGTTTGTTAACGAAATTACTACCACAAAAAATTGATTGTTTTAAGGATAACTCCAGTATGATGTGGAAAACGTTAAAAAAACTTGTAAATACAAAAAATCAGTGTGACTACAGTTGTGTTCGTTTTTACTGTGATGATCATATGATTTTGGTAAGAGATACTATGGAGATTGCGAATAGGTTAATAATTATTTTATAGAAAGTATTGGTTCAATTGTCAGTGATATAGATTACAATGATTCATGTCAATTTAAAAACAGCAATATGTATCCAAATTTCTAAGAATTCAGCCGAGTGGACATGAGTCAACTAAGGAAAATAGTTAATAATCTGGATAATAAATTCAATGTGAATGATTGCACTAACTCTAGAATCCTAAAAAGAATATTTCAAACTATAGGTCATGTTATTTTGAATTTCATTAACACTTCACTGTCTGGTGCTTGTGTGCCCAACTTCATTAAAATTAGTACTATATTTCCTATACCAAAGGTGGCAAACACAATCGAGTGCTGCGAATTTAGACCAATTAATACTTTGCCTGTCGTTGAGAAGATATTGAAAATGATGGTTTACAGACAACTCTTACAGCACGTAGAAAAATATGAAATATTGTTGCCTTATCAATCCGGATTTAGGCAAAATCACTCTTGTGAGAGTGCCCTCCAGTTGACTCTCAGTAAATTTTATGCAGATATTAGCACTAATAAGTATATTGTTTGTGTTTTTTTCGATTTGAAGCGAGCTTTTGAGACAACTGACAGGTCGATATTGCTCAGAAAATTATTTCAATATGGTTTTCAGGGAAAGGTGCACAAGTGGTTGGCAAATTATTTAAGTAGTAGAAAACAGAGATAGTCAGGATTGGAGATATAGTTTCGGAAGAGGCGGTGAGTGAATGTGGGGTACCTCAGGGGAGAGTGATAGGGCCTCTGTTGTTTACATTATATATTAATGATATTGATTTGTTTGTTGGTCGTGATTTTGTAAATTTATTTGCAGATGATACATTACTTGTTGAAAGTGATTGTAATTTAGATGCAGCAATAGCAAAAATGAATAAAACTCTTGCAAAGGTAGAGCAGTATCTAGCTTCAAACAGATTAAAGCTTAATGTATCAAAGACTAAGGGTATGATTGTGACTACTAAATACAAATATAAATTTTTAGATTTAGATAAAATAGATTTGCATATTTGCAATTGTAGAATTGATATTGTAAGGATATATAAATATCTAGGTCTCACAAGTGACTGCTTGTTATCGTTTGATAAGCACTTTAACTACATGCAAAAGAAAATATCTAAAAAGTTGTTCTTTTTATCAAGAGTGGGTAAATTCCTCTCTATGGAAACGACCATTAGAGTATACAACCTCATTTTGAATTCTGTACATCGATAGTGTTCCAGTTCAACCTTAACAAGATGTCTTGCTTGCAAAAACTTCAAAATCGTGCAATGAGAATTACCCTAAAGTGTACCAGGCTCACGCCGATTAAGACTATGTTGATTGCTCTACAGTGGTTGAATATTGCGGATGGGGTGCTGTATCTTACGATGGTCTTTATATATAAAATAATAAATAATCTCATGCCACCTTACCTAACAAAAATGATAGTTAGGGCACATGATGTTCATCAGTATGAAACTCGAAATGCTGGTGATATTTTTGTGAATAGAACTTACGCAACTGCCTCTAAATCTCTATTTTTTAAGGGTTTTATAAAATACAATTCACTGCCACTTCATGTTAGATCTGCTAAATCTCTTAGATGCTTCAAATCACAGTTGCTGGTTTATATTACGGGCACTGGGTAGCGTGCGAATATTGTTTAATTTGTTTTGGGTTGTTTGTTTTGTGTATTCATGTTGAACATTAAATAAATTAATAAATGTTATTTTCCAATGCATCAAATATAGCCTTGTGCTAATTAATAAAGTGTATTATTATTATTATTATTATTATTATTATTATTATTATTATTAATATTCTTGATGCACTTTTTACTATATGAAGTACAGTGGCAAAGTTGAGCTATTTTATTATTAAAAGCTCTTTTGTTACTGTTGTGATTTGCATTATGGTTAAACCAATTAAAGCTCCGGAAAACGTAATTGACAAAGTTGCAGCACAGTTCATTGAAGAGGACTTTTAAATTTTTGGCGATTTTATAGAATTATTATTATCATAACCCATCAGAGAAAAAAGACAGCCCTCGTACCTGATAATGCAAATCAAAATTTATTGCGAAAAAAAAGCCAATATTCAGGGTTTTCAAACAACCATACTTTAACTTCAAGGTGCAGAACAAACTATGTTTACCTCCATTTCTATCAATACAGGATATGCATTTATGAATTTATATGTATATGTTGAACATATTCACAAAACAGACATTCTGAGCTTATATATTACATATCTTACTAGCAAAAAAAAAACATGAACTTAAGACCGCAGTGTGTTTTGGACAGCGAGAGCACAATATATTTAAAGCTGAAGTTACCGTTAAATTCAACTCAAACTACTTACATCTTCCACAGGTTTTTATATCATTTCGTACTCGTAAAAACCATCCACTCACCTTATCTACAATTTGTGTCCATCGTCCGGGAAAATCGTGCTTAACCATGTTATTTACGCAAGTGCACAGCTGCAACCTAATCAGATCGGGCGCGTGCACCACAGCGTCCACTATACTCTCTCGTATCAAGGAGCGGTCCTGTTCGTGCAGTGAAAAGGGCAACGGTTGCCCTGCCTCCGCTTCTCTATCTTGCCAGTACTGCGAAATCAAGTTTTTCAAGTATATTGCTCCTGCTTGCCTAACTGGCATCTCCAGTTCGCCCATCATCACGACTTGCAGCAGAGTGGGCGCGAATCCGATGATTTTGTATATCTGGAAGGACAACAACAGTAAAACCATGCCAAGCACATGTTTCCACCAACCTGAGATAGCTGGTCTTCGGCTTGCTGCCGCTGATTAGGGTCTATCGTTGCACGCAGCAACTCTATCAATCTCCTCGTCTCCATCACTAGGCCCCTTCGGAGTCTCCGGTCGAACACTTGCGGTCTTCTTGCACTATTTTCAACGAAAATTTTATGATAGAAACCGATCTCGGGGAGCCTCTTGGCTGTTAACTGATTTGACAGATGGGTCACGTGACCGCGCACCGCCAATCAATCACGGGCGCTCTTCAATTTTCAAAATGGCATGTTGAGACCCCAGCGATTACTCAAAAATGATCTCAAATTGAAAATATGTCATCAAGTGCTAGTTATTGTAACGCAAAAAGGGTTTTGGAAGATTCCAAACGAGACGACAGATTTACGGGCGTGTTTCTTATAACCTAAACCTGTTCCCACGTTTTTGGTCTAGGCCATGTTGCCAACTTGAGTCACAAAACAAAGAAATTCGTTCCTATTAAAACTAATGTTTTAAAGATATTTGACTGCTCAGTGGTTTTACGCTTCTACCAATCATTTTGTCATAGAAAAATTAACATTTAGCATCCACCATCAGGCATTTTAGGTAAATCACAAATACTCGGACATGTGATTCGATATTTGCATCGATGTCAATGGATATTTGTATCGTATATTTGTATTTGAGTATATAATATTATTATATCTTTATTTTTAATTTGGCCTTATTTAGATTGTGCTAAGGAAGCTACTCATAACTCTGTTCATTAAGATATGACACCTTTGCCTGTATCGAGTATCTGAAGTATCGAAAGTATCAAATGTATTTAAAATATGGAAGTATTGATATAATTTAGGTAAGTATGAGAAGCAGGTATTGCAGCATCCGTAATATTGGCGGTATATCAATACCTATGTAATAATGGTATCGCTCAATCCAATTTTTTATATATAGTATAGTGTATTCTTCACTAAACTGAATAATGTATCTATACTACTTTTCAGTTATTCAATTTTGTTTTGTAATTAATTAACATTTTGTTGAGTCTACAGCGTTTTCCCATCTATTATCGTGGGGTTTTCCTTTATTAACATGTCTTATTCGAAATATTTTTCATTCAAATTATATCGGGATATCTGGCAACGTCGCGTCGAGCAGTTGAGGTTGAGGTTAGGTAGACAAATTTTTTGAGAAGTTCAAAACAGCCGTCACGTTTATGTCTCGATTAGATTTTTTTAGCATGCAACAATTTAGTATTTTAAGGATCACTAGGAAATATCTAAATCTACGACGTATAATCCGTAGCTACTCAAGAGATTCCGACTCTTATTATGACGATGACGATGATTTAGATGACAGGGACGAAAAAGAAAGACGAGGAAAATACAGAACCAGGCATGTGGAAAAAAGAACTGCAAAGAAGCCAGGAAAAGGACTAGAGAATAATCAAGTGTTAGGAAGTGGAACAGAAAAAGTACGAATAAAAGTATCTAGAAAGGAAACGGAAAAGATACCAGGGAAAAAACCAGGATTAGGGAAACATGCATCGACAGTAGTAAGGTATGTCAATTGAGTAAAATTGAGCAAAATATTAGTGTAACTCATCTTTTTTGTAGCGGATCATGGGAAACCGTAATAGGTCTCGAAATCCATGCTCAAATCATCGGAGAAACAAAGATGTTCTCTGGGGCTTCGACCAGTTTTCAAACGACAGTGAACAGAAACGTTTCGCTTTTTGATGCTGCCCTACCTGGCACATTGCCCGTTTTGAACAAGCGTTGCGTCGAAGCGGGGGTCATGACGGCCTTAGCTTTGAATTGTCGGATAAATCCAGTATGCAGGTTCGACAGAAAACACTATTTCTATCCAGATCTACCCGTAAGTCATCTGCCGACGTTCGGATAGCACAAATTAACAGTTTTCACTAGGCGGGCTTCCAAATAACCCAACAATTCACTCCGCTGGCGTACGATGGGTTTTTAGAATGTCACTTGTTCAAACCGGGCGCCATGGCAAAGGTGGAAAAAGTGAGAAGCAGGATAAAACAATTGCAGCTGGAGCAGGACAGCGGGAAAAGTATTTATGACGGCAGGGAGAGCCACATAGATTTGAACCGAGCTGGGACGCCATTGATGGAGCTGGTGTTTGATCCCGATTTGAGGAGCGCAGACCAAGCTGTTGCACTGCTAAAGGAACTCATACTGATTTTGACGAGATTGCAGACTTGCACTTGTAAAATGGAAAGTGAGTTTGATTTTTTTGTGTTACCTAATTTGGCGTGTCAGGTAATAAATAATGACTCAAATTGTGAGATTAGATTTTTAGAACATGTGACATTTTGACATTTTTAATTTGTCATGACAGAGGGAGCATTGCGAGTTGACGTGAACATCTCAGTACGGAAACCTGGACAACCCCTGGGCGTTCGAACTGAAATCAAAAACATCGGCTCAATGCGGGGAGTGGCCGGTGCAATCAACTACGAAAGGGACCGACAAATCAGTATTTTAGAGAAGGGGGAGAAGGTCATCAATGAGACGAGGGGTTGGGACGCTGCATCAAAGACTACTGTGTCCATGAGGGACAAGGAAGACAAAATGGTTTGAATTTGAAACATTTTGTTTTGTTGGGGTGTAAGTTTTTTTTTTTTTTTGAAGGATTACAGGTACATGCCAGAGCCTAATCTTCCGCTGTTGTTTGTATCATTGGGACCAGCAAACTTGGGGTGTGTAGATGCGGATGCCTTGAAGCGGAAAATGCCGGAACTTCCTGAGCAGACGAGAACTTCTTTAGAAGATACTTATTATCTGTCTCCAGAACAAGCTGTTATTCTAGTGGTGGGTAAAACCATCGAATTTGACAACTAAATCAATATGATTGAATCTGTCTTCAGCCAATGAAATTGTCAGCCTATCATTAGATTCTAGCCAATCATATTGCACTGTCTAAGCCAGCCTATCATTTTTTAACCAATCATATTGAATCTGTTGGATTCCAGCCATTCATAGTACACTTTCTAAACTAGCCGTCATTTTTTAACCAATCCAGTTGTGTTTTATAGTGATGACACTTCTGGGGTAGTTTATTACCTTATTACCAACACTTTTATGTTTCAGAATGAAAACGCCCTGCTGAATTTATTTATGCAGGCAGTAGAAAGGAATAAGATTGACACAAAGCTTTTGGCGAATCTACTAATTCACGACTTATTAAATCAAGTCAATAAACGTAATCTTGAACTGGAACAAGTGTAAGTTAGTTGCTAATAATTTTCCTTTCTTGAAACCATTTCTTTTTGTAGAAACATCCCAGTCGATAATTTGGTAGAGATAGTAGATATCTTAGGAAGGGGAATGATAAACAGGAATACGGCAAAAATGATTATTAGCGAAATGTTAGAAGGAAACATGAAGAAACCCATTGAGGTTTGTTTGTCCCCATCAAAGTCGATGAAATTTATCACAATTTTTCCTTTTTAGATTGTGAAGGAACGCGATTGGGAACAAATATCAGATGAAGAGAAATTGAGAGATATTTGTCGGAAAATTTTAGATGAAAATGAGAAAGCTGTCACACAGTACAAAGCAGGGAAAGAGAAAGCATTCAAAGCGCTTTTAGGATCTGTAGCTGCGAAGACAAATAAACGAGCTAACATGGAGAAATGCACGACTATAATGAAAGAGCTACTTGATAAGCCATGAAAAATCTTTAGCAAAGAATGCAATTTTTCTGTGATATTAGTACAATAAAAATTAGACAGTGTTTTGGGTTTTGCTTTACAATAAAAATTATATAAAAAATAAACTAAAAAAAAACTGCAAACAATACATGTATAATAAAAATGCATGTCTATGTTGTGCTGTCTACACCTCAACCAACTGCAGATAGTACTATAACATACATGTATAATTAACCAAGTGACCTTTATTTTTTATACAGAATGTTGTTTAGAAAAATACAGTTAGGCATTTCCCAGAGAAAATGAGACATGTTGTATAAATCATCACACTAAAGTGTGATGCTACCATTCACAGCACTTAAGTAATAAATGTTTATGCTTTTACAACTGCAACAATCAAAAACGATTCTTATCCTATCTATTATTTCTTAATGAACAAAACAACAATAAATGTCATAATTACAAACTAGTTTTCTTGGTTCCTTTTTTCTTTTTGTGCATGTGACTATTATTACCTATTTCTTCTGAAACATCTTTCTTTTTCCTCTTTCCAGGCTTCTCATTTATACTTTCTATCACTGAATCGTCATCATACTCTTCTATAACCTCTACTACAGCACGTTTAACATAATTGGGCTGTTGGATATGCTCCTCTACTTCTCCTTTTGCTTCGTCTTCTTCTTTCTTAACAGTAGGAGGAGGGATAACACAAAGACAAGTCAAGCGACATCCAGTGTCGAATTTCAACACTTCCATTAATGATAAATCCCAGATTTTTACAGTGCCATTACTGGCAGCAGAGATTATCCATTTTTTGTACTTGCAGAGTGATTTGACGCGAGAATCATGCGCCGATTTAACTTCAATCTTCCCGCTGTTGACATTAACACTGGCAATTGTACCATTTTCACAACCTACCAAAAGCTTCTTCTCCGACAACCACAGACAACAGACTACCTTACTGTCATGCTGAAACGAGGTTAGAATACCACCAGTTTCAATACTCCACACTTCTGTGTATCTCCCACCAGATAAAACAAATTTAACGCCACACGGTGCCCACGTAATACGATCCAAACTTCTCGCATCCTTGCTTTTGCTGTTCAAATTAATGGCATATGCCTGCCTGCCTTTAATCAAATTCCAGGTGCGTAACGTATGATCGCCGCCCAGGGAAAGCATCAACTTTCCTGATTTGTGCACAGCAACATCCAAAATGGGCAAACCTTTATGCGCTTTTTGCCATATCTTCTCTAATTGCCAACTTCCAACCCTCGTTATAGTAATGGCACCATCTGCCGTTCCGCATAATAAATGTGAGTGGTTGTCGGTGAAGCGGAGGCAGTTTATCGAACTGGAATGCTGCGTTAACATGCAATTCACTTGTCGTGTATTCAGATCGTACACGAAAATCCTGTCGTCCGTTCCCCCAGAAGCTAAGTACGGCAACGACACGTCCATGCAACGTATGCTGCCGCTGTGGTCATGTGAAGCGAAACTCTGGCATGTTTTTGACGCCTGGAAAATTGAACGTTAAAGCAGTGGTGAGAAAACGACGGGTTTCTTACCTCTGAACAAAATGTATAGCCTAGAAGGAACTCCTCGTATGTTCCTAATACGATTTCAAAAGATGTTTCAGCCATTATATTCGATTTTTTGTCAAAATAAGCAGTTAAAAGTAACCCTTCGATGTTTCACGTGTTTTGAGAACGTTTTGTAGGTTATGTTTATCTGTCATTCAACAATAGTACAGCGTTGCCAACTGTGGGATTGTAATTTCCCCCATTAAGATTTTTTTAACATTACCCTTTGATTGGCCTAATTCAATAACGTTCCTCTCAAACGATTTTCTTTACAAAATAAACATAAATTCCTAGACGAAGATATTGTAACATTTTAAGTCAAAATGTCAGCTCTGCGGTGACATTTGGGTTTGTATGATTGATATATTGTGTTTTATTAAACAATATTTGTCTTGCTAACAAATGTTTTCACTGTCCACTTTCAAATACCAAGTAAATAATATGAATCCGAGACTAAATAACGAAATTATAACAATTGAATCTCAATAAGAGATGTAACTTGCACTTTTTATTAACAAATAAGATGTAATCCAAGTTGATTTGCAACGTTAACCATCTTTGTTTGACATTTACAGTCCGGTATTATGCAGGTTAAAAAAAATCAACACAGCTTAACTTCCTCACTGTTTAATTGTAAAAGTGAGTCCATTAGTACTTACATAACAAAATAAGTATGATCTACTTCTTGTATCCACACGAACGTCTGCGTCCTCGAGCCCTTTCGAACTTACGTCCCTTTGAACGCACGAAGGGCTTAGTGTGAGAATGAGGCACACCAGGAGCTGGCCCAAAGTGTTTAACCGCCTCTCTGGCGCTGCGTTTTCCCTGCAGCAGAACAGTTTTCTTTCCAGTTGGAGATTTAAGCGCCAACTGATCGAAGGTGATGATTTCCCCACCTAAAACAACACATTCACAGCTATCTACAAGAAAATCACTTAAATAAAAGGTTTAAAAATCGATATAAATCAGTGCTTCTCGATAGAATCACTGTTTACATTCATAAAACAATCACTTTTCATCATGTAACATGAAAGTGTGGCCGTATATTCATTCCACCTACCAGCTTTCAGTATCCTAGCTCTCGCCTGTTCAGTAACTCTCAATGCACAAACTGAAAGCTTCGGTACATCCCAAATACGCACGTCGTTGGTCACCGTTCCAACAACGACAGCTGTCAGACCTTCGCGGCCTGGTTTCTTCATCATACGGATGATCCTGGACAAGGATATTGGGGGCCGATTGCTCTTACTCATGAATAACCTTTTCAACACTATCCGGTTGAATTTCGAGTTAGTACGACGAGCCAGGTATCTATATAACTACAGAAAACACGTGAAAACGCCTTGCGAACGACGTTTGTTAACTTTACCTTCACGAGCAAACGTAAATACACATCCTGGCTCTTGGGTTCCGTGCGCCTAACCTTACGGTCGTGTTTATGATTTATGTCAATACCCTACAACAAAATAACATCCATATTATCTTCAGAAAGCATTTTTGCGACATTAATTTCATATAGTGGGAAATTTTGTAAAATTTAGGGCAAGATGATAGAGATAAAAGCATTTTTCGTAAATTTGCTTACCATGTTTGACACACGATATTAAGAGAAGGAGCCCGACACTAGCGACACAGCGCGCTTGCGGCCATACAGTAATCAGTTGAGGTCTGTGGTTAGGGTTACGTCTTTCAGGTGGGAAATGTCCGATACATATTGAAATAGATACGACGTAAGAGTACTTTTTAAAAAAGATTTTAATTATGTCAATGGTGTTTGTTGTGTCTGTTGTGATCTAAAATATACATATTCAATACTCAAAGTTTGAAGGTAGTTAAAACTGCAATAGTTCTAACCGACTCACATATAGCATATAGTTATGATGTCAAATAGAGGTGTTTGCTCATAGTTGCCAGATGTTCTATTTTAACACGAAATCTATTTGTTCTTCATTTCCAGTTTATCAAATCTCCACGTTAACCATCCATAATACAAGTTGGAAGTTTTAATTTGAACGTACCAATAGATGGCAGGTTTAGTAGCGGCATGAAGTTACAGGAATTTACTCCAGCAATAAATAAATATGTACTGCATAGCATACCACTGTGCAACCCTTTTCGGGACTTCCCCAAGATATATCTAAGTCTGGGGCTCCCAGAGTATAAATTAAAGGTTATAACAGTATCTGTTGTGTTCCTATGTCAGTGTAGTGTGATATATTTGTTTACTAGTACAGTGTATTAAATTTAAGTTTTTACTGAAAGATGTGTAAGTAATTACTATTATTTACTGTCTAATTCAACAGATACCAAAGCATGTTGTACCGTTTGTAACAAAAGCATTATTTTATCAGCATCATCCAAAACAGCAACAAGCTATAGCAGAGTTTATTGCTAACCTGCCTGATTTAATTATTTTTATTATAATTACTTTGTTTATTTGTTTTGTAAACACACATTGTATATTAAATAAATGAGAATTTAAAAAATAAAATGACTTATTTAGTGGTTCAAAAATTTATTCTATGCATTTTGACAAAAACAAATATATTATAAGCACATTCTCTTACTGAAAAAGATTGCCACAGATCTATAATAAAAGGATTTCAATCAACTCTGAAGATTACCTATTTTGTTGTGATAAATAATTGCTGCACTTTATGAATTATCAGTTTCAGGAATACTTTTCTCTTATCTTTTATAGGAACTAAACAGTTGTCAGAATTATCTAAAGCTCTTATACATTATCATGTGTAGCATATATGATGTTCATTAAGTGATACAACTCTTTAGCATTGTTACTGGCTGCAAGAATGGCAAATGACGGTGAAATTACTGTTTTAACAGACAAAATCAAACTTGATAAGAAATTGATTTTAAGTAACAGCAATTTTATGAAAGTTCTGGAAAAGGCAGATGAGCGACCTTTGAAATGGGACCATGTAAAAGACTGTGATCCTTTGCCAACACCCTACATAATGGCGTTGTTTGCCAAATTGGCTTATGAAGATAATCCAACACCACCAGAAGGTTTGTATTTTTAACCATAATAAATACCTTCTGCTTCAGTTACTTTATTTAATTCATTACAGATTGGGAGCTGCTAACAACAGCATGTAACAAGGACACCACTAACGGATATTTCGGAGTGGTGTTTTGGAATTCCAAACTGCAGCAAGTCGTAATTGCCCACAGGGGTACCATCCCAACGAAAATGGGGGCTTTGTGGAGTGATTACAAGGGGGTCTTCAAGAACAAATTTGTCCCTCAGATAAATTCGGCTGTGACGCTCGCACATTATGTAAAAGAGGCACTGGGAAAGTCAATGCAATTGTGTTTTACCGGACATTCTTTGGGTGGCTGGTTGGCCCAAATTACCACTCTGTCTGCAAAATATTTGCAGCCATACAAGAATGGTGAAGATAAATTTTTTTGCTTTGTAAAAGGCAGTAAGGTGTGCCACCCCCACACTGTTGTTTTTGAATCACCTGGTTGTTCAGAAATGTTGACAAAAATTAAACAACAATGTGATCTTAGATATAGAAGTTACATAGACCTGGAGAGGTTGGATATTTCCACCTATCTATCAGCACCAAATTATATTAATGGCTGTAATATTCATATGGGCGTTGTTTACCGTGTGATTACAGATATGAGTGATGTAAGTAGCTTATCACTTTGGTTGATGAAAGGTCAGTACACCTTAATTGCACACAAAATGGATAAAATGCTGGAAGCTCTCAAGGGACAAGGAGAATGGGACGTGGTTCTCGATTGGCCATTGCTTCTGGTAAAGGATGAGAAATCAAGTTTCTTCGTCGGTGCAAGACCAGTTAACAGTTTCCACATTGAAACAAAAGCAGAATTGCCTCATGATGGGAAAGATATACGTTACAACACTGTACCATACAAAAAGAACGAACGCAGTCTAAGGGTTTTCTCCGAGGAAGAACTGAAGCTACTGGAAAACCTGAAAGCCCTGCACAAACAGAACCTTAAAATCAACTTCTTCTCGGCCATCAATTCAAGATTTTGCTATTTGTTCATCAATAATCGAGATTGCAAATTTGACATTGACATGTATGACGTCAAGTGTGAGAACCTGCGAGATTTGCTCATGGTGTTCAAACAACTGAAACGTTGTGAACCTGCCTACATACAACGTCTGCTGTTGGACGAGAAGGACTGCACAAGCATCATTTTCGAAAATGAATCCAGGCAGTACCTTAAGAGTCTTAAGGAGTACGAATACGAGTACAAAGATGTCTTGAATTTGACGGAATTTTTGAGGTCAACCAGTGCAAAGATACTACAAATAGTTTCAGAAGATTGTGGTTTCGAAATGTCACGGGTTTATAAATTAATGAAGTCGGAGGAAAAGAAGTTATTTCTAAGTGGAGAGCAAGTTACTTCTCTAGCAAATCTTTTTGAAATCAGTGATATTTTAAGCAATCAGTCCTCTCTTCCTGTATTGGTGATTGAATTTTCAGCAGTCGATAATTTTGATTGGATCAAGCTTTTGCGAGTGCTGAGAAATACGAATACAAAACTGATACTCGTGACTGATGAGGAGAAAATTAAAAATGAAGGGGACGTGATCACTGTAATTTCTAGTGGTTTTTGTTTCAAAGACTTCACTGAAACCACTCAAGAAGACATTATTAAGCGATTGAGTGCAGATATTCCCATCTTAAGCAAGATGGACGTGTGCTACGACAGAGTGTTTGAGAAAACTGACAATATTAAAGATATATTAGCATCATCAGATCAGATTTCAACAGTAATCAGTGGAAAAGGAGCTGAGAAGTTTCAAAACAATCCACATGTTATCAAAATTGCGCCTTCTTTAACAATTGAGCAGTTTAAAGACTTTTGCAAAACACGGAAAAACGAAACGATTGCTTGGTTTGAGATTAAGAACAATAAAGCGACTTGCAAACTCATCTACAGCCCTAGATATTACATGGCGAGAGCGTTTAAAGACACCCATTTAATCGACTTGGATAAATTATTAAACAAGGAATGCGAAGATGAACTGTTTGTATTGTATCCAATTGGAAAAAGTCTCAAACTACCAGACAACAGTTTTATGGCGAATGATGAAATCGAGGCTCACAACAAATTCGAAGGGCTTGAGGAAGTCACAGCTCACTTGCTGCAAATCATCGATAAGAAAAAATTGAAATGGATTAAGTCACGTGGGAATTTACAAAACTTGTCTTCTTTGGCGAAACTTATCGATGAACACGAAATACAAGAAGAGGAACTAAGTGATTATTTCGCAAAACACAACACTCTGTTGATTGCTGATAATCCTGGTACGGGAAAATCTACCAGCGTAGTCAGCATTGTGGGTAAACTGACTCGAACTTGGGTCATTCACGTCATCTTACGCAACCATTTGGAGAATATAAGAAAAGTTGGTCTTGAGAAGATGACTCTGAAAGGGGTGGTTGATTTTTTATTAAAAACCCTGGAGGAGCATGATTTGTTTGAGTCTACAATAAAGGAGCAAATATTAATGGATAAGTTGAAAAACGATTCTGATTATCCGGTAACCATCTTTTTTGATGGTTTCGACGAAATAAGCGGGGGTTTCGAAGAACATGCCCAGAAAAGCTTATTGGCGATTCTCAAATATCTCAAAAGCCACACCAAAGCAAGAATTTGTGTAGCGACAAGGAAGCACGAGCTGCAAAGCTTGCAAAGTGATCTATCAACTCTAGGAGTCGCACTAAAACCTATAGGTGAGGACCGCCAAAAGGAATTCTTGAAAAACTTCTGGGATATCCGTTTGAGACTCACCATGAAGCAATACGGCATGGAAGAGAAGAAAAAAATGCATGTTTACACCGAGGTTTTGTACATGCAAGCCGTGGAAATGTTCGGTGACAACATGAAGGAGTTCATGGGGATTCCCCTGCAAATGAGAATGCTGGCTGAAACTGCCATACCTAACCATCACATATTCAAGATGAGTGAAGAAGAAATCCGGGCACAACAATTCGATGTGGAGGACGTTTTCAGGTTGTATCAAAAATTTATCGAGCTCAAGTACGACATATATTTCAAGGAGAAAGCGAAAGTTTACAATCCTGACAGTCACAAAATCCACAGGTGTTTGAAGTGCATGAATTCATTGCACCAAACCGTGGCCTTTAAAAAAATCTTTCCGGATTTAGCCGAGTCGTTTCTGGGAAGATCGAAAATTATGTTGAAAAAGAACGATCGTGTCGAGCTAGACAAGGTTGGTCTGATTCAAAATAACGAGTTCAGTCACCCCACTTTTGCGGAATTTTTTTGTGCGGAGCTCTTCAAGAAATGGCTTTTGAAGGACAACGAACAACGCATAGAGCTGATGATTTCGGAGATTTTGTTAAGGCTTCCACGTAAAATAATCCGACTGTTCTTGAACAGTCAAATTAAAGATTTGGTAAATTTCAACGCTGATTTCTTCAGAGAAAACGTAATGAAACTGTGGACAGAGAAGAGATACAAACTGTTGAATTATAAACATGAGGACGCGTTCCATATATTGATCCGTGAAAAACACTGGGCACTGGTTTCTTTCCTGTTGAAGGCATTGAAAAATGATGCCGTAAATTTACTGAGAAAGAGGAACAACGAAAGAAAAACACCTTTATATGTTGTTGCCGAGCAACGCAACAGAAGTTTGTTAGAAGAAATAATACAGTCAGTATCATCAAATGAGTACGAACAGTTGTTATGGGCCACTGTTTTCAGAAGCCCAAGAGATGAAAATGACAAGAACATTCAGTGGCTCTTACACAACGAAACGACTCTCTCTTATGAGTTCTTCAAAAACAAATGGGCTCAAATCGAGGCACCTCCAACATTACAAGATCCAAAATTACAACCATACCTATTAACGACAACAAACGACAAAGGATACACAGCACTCCACTTGGCTTCCAAGGCAGGGAATTATGAACTAGTAGAACAACTGGTGGCTAATTTCATACAATATGGCGTAGATCTAGACCCCATCGAACAAGAAACATGCCTAACACCGTTACATCTTGCCGCAATAAACGGTCATTTTGACATCGTCAAGCTGTTAGTCAACAGGGGGGCCAACCAGCACGCTACAGATATGTACAACGTAACGGTTATCGCGTACGCCGCGAAGTTTGGTCATTTAAACATCGTGGAGTACTTAATAGAACAGAATGCTGACTTTACTGTACCTGATAGGAATAAAATATCGCCTCTGGCGCATGCAGCCAAAGAAGGGCATTTGAAGGTCGTGAAGTATTTGAAAAAAAAGGGATGTGATATTGAGTCTGTCGATAAATTTGGCATGTGCCCCCTTAAGTGGGCCGTTAAAACGAGCAAAACAGGACACTTGGACGTGACAAAATATCTGATCAATAATCATGTCGATTTAGATTCAGTAGACAGGCATGGAAGAACTGCGTTACACATAGCGGCGAGGATACAAAATTCAAAAGGTGTGAAGCTTTTGATTGATAGTGGTGCAAGTACTGCTATAAGGGACTTAAACGGTTTAACAGCGTTGGACGTAGCGAAAAAGGGGACCAATAAAAAGATAATTGCCTATCTGCAGCAACAAAACGCTTAAAATGATAGTTTTATAACACATCCCCGGGCATACAAATTTAATCTTTGATAAGATAAGCATCAACCAATATGTGTAATACTGTTTGTGATATCTAATAAAATGATGACACAACTAAAACTGCAACGATAAGAACTACCTATTCAATTCTCTTATCTGCATTATTTTCTGAAAGAGCAAGTTAAACAGATTAAATTGCAGTCTTGCAGTTTTGGTTTGGTTGTTTGTCACAACATCCACAAAACTGAAAAATATTTTCCAAAACATTTTGGGCATTAAAATATACAATAAAGCTATATTTTCAGATTTACAGATTCAATGGGTTACAAAGCAAGAACTGCTTAAGGTCCCCTACTATTTAATCAAAAACAAAAGGTCTTTTCTTTTGCTTGATGGCAACAAAGAAATAAAATAGGAAAATGACCAACACGACAACACTGTATTTTGGTATAAGTTTGTTTTCGAGTGTTTTTGCCACTGATCTCTAAATAAATATTTAGAGATCAGTGGTTTTTGCAAACCATCGTTTCGATTCCACATCGATTCAGTTTTAAGTCGAATATATTTTGCCATCTCTAGATAGAATTAGGAAGTGTCAAACGTCAAGCCTGTCAAGTGCTGAAAAGTCGCTTGTCAGTTGTCATTGTAAATGGTTGCGGATTTTGCATTTGATGATGTTTGTTTATTTGTTTACATCACAATAAAGGATGTATTTTAAGAACGACCAGCAAAAGGAATGTGTTAATTGCTAGTGTTGGTGTCCTTATTGTGATTTATTGTTTACAAACTGAGATAATTCCGTGGATGGTAGAAGCGACATAACCTCAAAATCATGGATTACACAGAGACTGATATGATAAACTCAACCAGCGAGAAAAACGACTTGTATCACACCTCACAGGGTTTATTGTCAGAAAGTGCTGATGTTACCAGGCGCAGAAGGTATTCGTAACTAAAAATCCATTGCTTAGTTGGTCGTAAATTGCTTCTTTCAGTTCGAATCGTTCAATCAAGCGTAGAAAGTTTGACGACGAACTTGTAGAGTACAGCTTGGGACTGCCAGGAATATCCAACATAAAAGTAAGTGTTTCTTCATGAATAAATCAATACTGATCGATTTTATTTGTTTGCTAGAGTGGCAGATCACGAACACAATCCCAACATTTGGAATACTCTCCGACAGTGGTTCAGCAAGCTCCGCAACCACCGGCTCCCGTCGCCAGCACTTCAACAGTTGTCGATCCCAAGCGTAAGCCATCGGGCAAGTCGATTTCGAGCAGCAGCAGACGCAACAAGAAGGGCCGACAGCAGAATCAGATAGCGACCAAAGATTTGGGGCGTTGGAAACCGACCGACGACTTGGCATTGATAATCGGTGTGCAGCAGACGAACGATTTGAAAACCGTACACTTGGGGACGAAATTCTCGTGCCGATTCACAGTGCAGGAGCTCCAGCAGAGGTGGTATGCGTTACTATACGATCAGGCTGTTTCGAGGGTGGCCGTTGCCGCTATGAGGAATTTACATCCTGACATGGTGGCCGCTGTGCAGGATAGGGCTTTGTGGAGCGCGAAGGAGGAGGAATTGTTGAGTACGATCAAATCGGTGAGTCGTAGATGGATTTCAAGCTTAATATTTTTGTGCGTGTATTTAATGCAGTGGTTCGCAAACTTTATAGAAAAAATATTACTGAGCACCCCCCAAAAATATTTTTCTAAACTTTTGGTGGCAATTAAACAGAAAGATATATGTATTAATGTTTCTACCTTTTACGTAAAATATAGTAAAGATATGTGTAAATTAGAGACATTATGAAACTATTTATTGAACTCATAAAAGAAAAGTAATACAAAAAAAGTTAAAATATTCAAAATCATCTTAATGAGAAGGATGAACCTGGCATGCTGCTACCAATTTAGTAATCCTGGGCTCTATTTTCATAAGGAGTGATCTTAAATCACGGAGATTGACTATTTTGTGCAACTGATTTTTTTCTTTGTTAATAAGTCGGTTACCACGATGAATTCATGTTCCACCAAATATGTTGAAGGAAATGCACTTAAGAACTTCTTAATTACAGCCTATATTTCAGGATAAGCCAATCTCCTTTTGGAGCCAAAATTGTTGACAGCCGCTTTGAATTTAAATTTTAATTCATCATTGGTAATTACATCCATCAGATCATTCTGTAACTGTGGAGATTTTGCTGTGTTTGCACTTGAAAAATAATCCTGAATCCAATCAGGTATGTTCATTTTCAAAATATCTTCAAATCGTTGATTAAAATCTGAATGGAAACCATCCAAGTGCTCACAATAAGAAAATTTTGTTTGTACAGAAAAGGTTTCGCCACAAATGCAGAAATAACAGATTTTGTTTTTATTCAATCCAATTCATCACCTAGAAGCTGAAGATTACTTTCATTAAATTCGTCTGTCAAGTAAGCGATGTCACTTTTGGATTGAATTAAATTAGATCATAAAGCATCACATTTATCTTTCAAGAACTCCGGCACCGATACAAACAGCTTATAAAACCTATCCAACGAGGCATCCTTTGTTAACCAACGAACTTCAGTATTAATAGTAAAACACTTGTTTATGATCCTACTTCCAAACTTTTATTTTTGGAAAACCCAAATACTAGCATTTCAACCGCTCAGCAGCCTTATTCGGTGGCTTGGGTTTGCTGTTGAAATGCTGGCTTTGCCAAAAATAAAAGTTTGAAAATAGGATTATAGACAGTTGTTTTAATATTATCATTTAATAACTTTCAAAAAACTCTACAATTCCATTATTGACGAACTTTTGTATGAAACAGCAAACGATTATATTCTTCATCATTTTTAATATAGCATGCTGGATGCCACAGTGTAGATACTGTAAATGCATTCGGCACCTCCTTTTTTAAATATGCAAGAAAACCCCTGTAGCGTCCTACCTTGAGCATCGTTTATGGCTACTGATGAGATATTACCCAAAGTTATTTCTTTTTCTTTAAAAAACTCATCCAATGCACGAAATATTGATTCTCTTTTAGTCAGTTTGCAAATATTTAGCAAATAATAATTCTGGGCAAGTTTGTTCTTCCTTTATGAACCGCACATATGCTAAAAGTAAAGCTTCACTTCCTGGCAAAGTTGACTCATCAAATTGAATAGAAAACGGAGATGTTTTTAAATATTTAATCAGTTCTTCCTTGCACTGTATTATTGCTCAACGGAATTTTCTTGATAACATCACATGCTAGCTTGCATAGTGCTTTTCTTCTTTCTTTTATGCTTTCACCGCTCCCTAACAGTTATTAATCGCCCCTAAATGCAACTGTGTCCATCCCGACTCCCCTGGATCGCTGCAGCGCCCACTTTGGGAACCACTGATTTAATATGTTGCAAACAATATCAGCACCAATTTAATCTGCAAGTGTGATGGTTAATATTTGTTCTTCATCCCATTCTGACTCTTTCAACATCCACTTAAAAATTTTTTTTGACGGCAGAACTCTAACCCAAGCCTCGAATCCTTCTCCGAGATGCTGGCCCAGCATCCCGACATTTTCTACTCCGGTCGGACGGCGAACGCCCTCCAACGTCACTGGCAGACGCTCCGCATGTATCACCTCCTCCCCGATCAGTCTCTGGCTCCCCTGCCGACGCCCGGCCGCCCGATACTGTCCTTCAACGATGCCGAGGACGCGATGCAGGATTCCGAATTGGCCGATCCCCCCGACGACGCCTTGGACAGGGAGCTGCACCTGCAGCAGAGGAGAAACGTCCGGGAGATGCGTCAGCTCGAGAACGAGATCGGACGGTGGAACGTGCTGGTGGACAGCGTTACTGGTGTTTGTCCGGGGGAGCTGGATGGTCAAACGTTGGCCGTACTGAGGGGGAGGATGGTCAGGTACTTGATGAGAAGCAGGGAGATCACGATTGGTAGGACAGCGAAGGGACATGTCGTGGATATTAATTTGGCATTGGAGGGGCCGGCTCATAAGGTATCGAGGAGACAGGCGACCTTGAGGTAATGTGAAATAATAATAAGAAACTTTATTCATTATAGCATAAAGCTACTATAATAATTTACTCAGAGTACCTAACATACATTAATAACTGAAATTTAAGGACCTTAAATGATTCAAGAGAATTATACCCTATTAAGGTCTTATAAAATATTGATTTTGAGGCAGGCACGTAGATTCTATCAACAAAAATATCAGACGTTTGTGTGTCATATTGATGAACATCCCGAATCAAAACTATCTTCCTGGGCACAAGATTGTTCATTGATTTGTAAACAAGGACCATTGTAAGGTAAAACATCCTGTCAGCTACATTCAACATAAACAGGTGAAAGTCTTACATCTCAGTGCAAGGTTTTGAAGTTTCTGCAAGCATGACATTGTATTGAGGTTGAACTGAAAAATTATTCATGTACAGTATTCAAAATGAGGTTCTGTGTACTCTAATGGTCATTTCCATTGATAAAAGGAACAATTTTTTTGAAATTTTCTTCTCAATATAGACTAAATGCTCATCAAATGACAACACACCGTCAATTATTAGCAGTAAATATTTGTAAGATGTTACAATATCGATTTACAATTCCAAGTATGTAAACCTATTATCCTATCTACATCCAAAAATTTATTCTTATGCCTAGTTGTTACAATCATGCACCTGGTTTTTAACACATTCAGCTTCAATTTAATTGATTTTCACTGTACTGAATAGTATTAGCAGTCTTTGGAATAGAAATTACAGTACTAATCTAAGTAAGTCAGGGACACAATTAGTATTCAGGGAAAGAAATTTATTTCTGTTAATAAATATACCAATTTATATACAGAAAAAGGCCAGGAAGTTTATTTCCTGCCTTAGCAAGGACAGCAACCATATATAATACACTGTGTATTTACTTATATATTTTTATAGGTGCAAATATTCAAACTCAACCACCTCCGAGCATTTTTCGTTGCTTTTTTTCAGATTACGAAACACAGGAGAGTTCTACCTCTCATCGGAGGGCAAAAGACCAATATTTGTGGATGGTCGTCCAATCACAGCTGGGAACAAAGTCAGGCTTCACGATAACGCAGTTGTAGAAATCTCCTGTTTGCGTTTTATCTTCTCCATCAATCACGATCTGATTAGGGCCATACATAACGAGTCCATAAGGTACAACATTCCTCCATAGTCCAGAATGGTATCGTTTAGTTCTCGTTTCATTCAGTTGTTTGAATTTTTCTAATAAAATATGATTCTTGTGATGTTTTGCGTTTGTTTGGCTGCGAAGATCATTTGTTGATCTTTTTTAGTAGTGTTGTGATCGAGATATTTTAAATTGATTCATGTTATGGACCTTACAGTGAAGCAAATACAAAGGGTAAAAGGTAAGTATAGAACTTTTCTTTACAGTATAAACATGAAATTGGAATAGTTTTGAAAATTTTGATCTTGAATTAAATTAAAATAAGATGATAAAAAGTATTTATACATAGTGATATGAAGGCAAGATTCGTCTTACAATGTGTGGCGCAGGTATGTTTAATGTTAAAAAAACTGTTTTAATAAATAATGAAAATTTTAATGTGTATAATAATCCAGTCTGTATAAACAAAGTATGTCGAGGTCCTTTATTACAAAATAATCTTGACACTAAATTTTCAGATACATTTATGGTAACACTAAATTTCCTTGGTCACATTATCACATCCAAGTTGCCGCTGTCCATTTGGTGTATTCATTAATAAATAAAACACTATCACTACATAATTGCACATAAATAATTTCTTCACAAAAAATCACACACAGTTCGTCATCCATACGATACAGTGTACCCCATGTTAGTCATCAGCGTCTCTTTAATAGCTGGCTGCAGTTCCTTTTGCATGTAACTCGTCAGCAACGACCTTATGCCCTTAAGGAAGATATCTTCCATCTCCTTTGATAGAACGTCTTCTTCTAAATCCTGGAATTCCCTACGGTGTTCACGATAACGCGGCTCACAATCATAAGCATAAACGCTGATGAACCCTGGTTCCAGAAAATGGGAATCTGTTCTAACATTGAATTGGCCCCTTTCAACGCGTATTGGTTCAGTGTGGAACCTGTCCAAAAGAAAAGTAGTGATGAGATCATTATTCTGGAGGTTTCATAAAAAAGTTGAATATAATTATAATAAGGGTGTCCAAAAATTGCTGTAATGTAATTTTGTAAGACTGTTTTTCTCTAAAATAAATACTTTGGAAACTAGAGACCATTTCCAAGCATCAAAAACAACTTACCCAATTCCGGCCCTCCTCAGCCTCAAAATCATGTTGCACCCCGATTCCGGCACTGCCCCTAGCGGTTCCCTCTGCAAATCCCCCTCTCCGAACATGTTGACCTTCCCGCTGATCGTCAGGTCGTTGAAGAGCAGCCTGGTGTGCAGACTTGAATTCCTCGGATCATAATAGCACCTGTCTACCCTGACCCAGCTGTTGGCCGATGGAAGGCGCACCCTCATCTCTGTAACGTACATGTCGTAAGGCACGGTTCTCATTTGCTGGTGGAGGCTGTAACCGTTGAGGTCGAGCGTCTTCTTCTTGGCCGCGTGCCGCCTCCTGATCTGCTCGAGGGCGTCTTCCAGTCGTTGAGTGCAGCGCTTCGTGTACTCGGGGAAGCGTTCCTCGAGGTAATCGTCACGGATGGCGTTGCCGTTGCCCCTGACGTATGGGTAGTCGAAATTCGAGAACTTGTCGTTCTGTCTTGATGGTTGTTCTGAAAAATTTCGAGCGTAAATCATCAAAATGAAAAAAAATTATCCTGAGATTCTACCTCTGCAATATTAATGGTCTTATTAAAACTTGAATCTTTCAAAAGTCATCTTTAACTCTTTCTGGTTACAAGATACCTAAAACGTATGGTTTGCACAAAATCCATAGAAGTAATCCTGCCATGAAATTAATAATCAATATGAATGACTGTTACTAATTAGCAAAATTTTAAGCTAAAAAAGAACAAGAATCCTTCAGATTTATTGGTTGCCTATTTCAGAATACAATTTTGATGAGGTTTCTTTATTTATAAAGGTATCCATACCTGATGTGATCGATATTATCAAATCCAAGCTTACAGAGGAACCCCTACATGAGATTATCTTAGGTATGTATAATGATAGGGCCCACACTTTGCTAGAGTTAGGTAGGTTTCTAAATCATTTGAATAGTATAAAATTTATCGCAATGGAGCTAGAAAGCAATGGCAGCTTATATTTCTTAGATATCCAAAATGACAAAAAAAATTGTCAATTAGTGCACAAACCCTTAGTATTACTATTATTTAGTATGTTTTCTATGCGTTGTTCCATCTGAGGTCATTGGTTAGTATTAAAGCTAGGAATTTAGTATTAAATTTCTGTTTCTTAGACCTGGATCTTGTATCCACTGTGAAAATAAATGTTTTGTCTTGGTTCATCCTCATAGCATTGTTCATAAACCAGTTGTGTACTTGCACAAGACTATTTTTAGTTTTTTCAGTAGCATTTTTGTTATCTACCCCTATGTTTAAAAATGATGTGTCACATGCAAATCTACAGGTGTGGTCTGAATTGATACTTGATGGTAAATGATTAACATAAAGTAGGAATAATAAAGGACCTAATACCAACCCCTATGATACTCCTGATTCCATAGACGACCATCCTGAATGCTTGTTCAGCAAAAAAACTTTTTGGTGTCTGGTTGACAGATATAATGTTATTAAATTACCTGCCACGTCCCCTAAGTCCATATTCCCAAAGATTTTTGAATTTGAGGGCTTGAGGAAACGCTGCTTAAGAAAAGTATCACATACAGATATTTACATGCCGTATTTCATCACGCTAAAACGCAAACAAWTGTTCTGAAGACGTTATTTATTGTAGCTAAACCCATTTCAGTCGAAAGATCATTATAGCATGATAATTATCATCTTGAATCAGTGCTAGTAAGTAGTTATACTAATMACCACAAAATAATTCGAGCTGTGTTTGCCTTATGTTTTGGAAAAACTGAAAAGGACAGTTAATAGAAGATTCTATAAAAATGTCTAGAAATTMTAATAACGTTAGTAGGGGTAAATGGAAATTATGAACTGGGATACATTACCCAAAGCAATCTTGTAGTTTTCGTTTATCGGGTAGTTCATGTGTAACTACAGTAAGTAGGCCTTTTTACTGTTTAAATTTTAGAGATTGGCACGCGTGGTTTCTATGATGTTCCGAATTCTTGGTGATTTACACACTGATCTGTAATAAACTGGATGTTGCATAAGTCATTCAAAATTGTTATAAGTAGCCACCATGCCGCTGGTACTCGTACTATCAATTTAACGGCGCGTTCAAATATTAGGTTAGATCCTTAACTATATAATATTGGTAAGAGCAAACGTAACATCCAGTTTGTACGGTACATGTTTCTTACTCAAACACTACAACGATCATATTTTGGAAATCTGCAGACAGATGATGAGTTCACGATTTTAACCGTCAATCATTAACGTTATATTTACCGCAGAAGCAAACCTTTGTCAAAATTTTAGTACAAGGACCAGCGGCTAGGCGCTAAAGTGGCGTAAATCTATCACAAATAATTTACATGCATTTTGGTATGTAAGCGACATCCAGTTATTTAGAGATCAGTGGATTTACCTAATATGATTTACTTTTAAAAGAAAATAAACCTCTTTTTAAGGAAGTTAGGTGCTAATGAAACGTATTTATTTACAAATGCACATCAGAAAGTTTAACACGTCAGAAAAAGTAAACATTATTTAAACGTCACTATGATAATGCTATTAAAAATAGATCATACTTGCAAATAATGTCACTTTAATGACATATTATCTATATTAGAGTTTGTATGAATGAATTTAAAAGTACGAGTAGTATATACCTACATTAATGACTAATTACATAATTGTAAAGCAGAAAATGACGATTTAGATAGTTATGCTAATTTAAAATAAGCTAGAGATACAAGCAATTATAAAGATCTTGCTTGGATTAACCCAGACACCTGCAACAACAATTAAAATATGAGAGCTTCAATTGTATGCAAATGATAGTGTATTGTAGAGTGATAATTACTTAAATTCAAATACTGTTGCATTAATTCCATGAACACGTATTATTAGTGACATTTGTTCTTACTTTTTTAAATAACCTTCATGATCTAATGGCAAAGTAGCACTTTAAAGATTTTTTCTTTTTCATCTAAAAGCTGATAGAGAAGATTGTGTTTGAGCAATAAATTAAGGAAGTATCTTTTCATTATAAAATCATTCGAGGGCCACTTTTTTAGCCTTCTTTGGAACTGCCTCATGCAAATATTTTTTGTCTGGGGAAATAAATAAATCAATGGAATCTGAACTATTTATCTTCATGGTGTTCATCGACAAGTTAGACCTTTAAAAGTTTACAGAAGATAAGAAAACAAGAAAAGAAAGTTTAGTAGACTTGAAAAACGTTCTTTTTCAGTGGTAGAACTCACGATACGAAATAATGTACCAGTGGCAATAACAAAAGAAAGATCATTCTCCTCAAACTCACCGTTTGAATCGCTGACATTAGCAGTGTCTTGTCCCAAAACACAATCAGTACAGCTGAGGGCCCAAACGAACAACATCCACCTGTCCAGGTAATACATGACGAACTTTCCGAACAATTTTCACTATACCCAGGCGACACTAACCGGTATCCGTTGGCCCTATTGTTACCGACAATCAGAGCGTGTGTTTTTTGTGGAAAGCGAGAACTGTCGCCAAGAAACGGCTGCTGCTGCTCCTGAGGACCGACCGACGTGAAATGATTATGGGGTACCGGCGCCGACGGATTAAAACCAGGTCGCCTGTTGCCCCATTGTTTTGTGCGGAAGCCTCTGGAAAGCGGATGAAAAGTTGAAAGTAATGGTTATTTGCATCTTTATCACTGTAGAAACTGAAAGTTTATCGGTGCGAGGTTCGATGGTCTGTGTGGTTTTCTGTAAATTTTACGGAATTTTGCGTATGAACAAAACATTTGGTCTTTTAACGCCCTGTCTCCAAATGTAGAAATTRTCAATACAATTCTTTATTTTTATAAAAATACTTCTCTTTCGTTAACTACGAATTCAAAATCAACAAATTAGAAAGAATTAGAGAACCCAAAATCGCTATAGGTTTCAATACTGTATAGCTTGGTACGTATTTTTATCCCCCCATACAAAAAAAAAAACACGAATTAGTTACGTGAGCGAATGCCGTGATATAATTTCCCATTTCCTTGTCTGATTTTATTCATGCCTGCAGAAGGAAGCTAAAAAACAATGACAATGACACAACTTAATTTGTGCACACGTTTCTACTAATGATTATTTGATAGTAGAAAGCTGTATTTGGTTTTCACCCGTGTATCCGTTCACAAAAAAAAAACAATACGATTATTTACTAAAATAACATAATATTTTGAATGGTAATATCGAACAAAAAATGTCCAACAATACATTGTGGAATACTAGAATTCCACTTTTTTGCTTCACTTGTCAAGGCAAAAAAAGTTAATGGTAATTCAGTGTAAAATTACCGCCCTTGCAACAAGGACATTCGTTGTTACCTTCCGCTTTCTTACTTTCATGCTCTCTGTAAACTTGTACTTTTTTTAAACAGGGCAAACATCTCTTTTTTATTTAATCGTTGTTTTATCTACGTGCGAACGGGCACCTGAATTCGTGTCACACAGTAAAAAAATTTGAAGGTTTCGCCTCTTTGTTTTATAATATGTGGGCCGTGCAGTCGCATAGTCAGTAAGTCAATAACCGTAGCAAATTTTGCACTAGCTCAACTTGTATGGCAGATCACATCGATTGGACGCGCCGTAGTTGGTTTTCTTGCTAATGAGTTAGTTTAATTAAGTTTCAAAATGTCGTAGGAAATGCAGAGTGCAGCAAATCGTGAGGTTTCTGGCTGTACATACACATAATACCTGCAGGAAATTAACTTTGTCGCTTGCTTCGCTTTGCGTGATTTAAACACGTCGGACGCCTTAGCTCTTTTTCTCCTCTCGATTTCGTAAGTTTATAACGTGTGTTTTCATGTATATCTGTTTATATTTAAAAAAAACTATACATTTGTGCACATAATATGTCTTAGTTGCTCGTAGAAGAAAGTACAATACTTGTCTGAAATATAAATGAAACGTAGTTTTAAATATTCCTCAATAAGTCCCATTATTTATGAAAAAAAATGTACAGTAATGATCTTGCAGATAAGTACTGTTTTATATACAAAAACTGAACATTTTCTTCAGTCTATAATTACGTTTTAGATTTGTATTCTTAGACACACGTTGCATTTTCCTTGCTTTGGGATACCCCACTTCAGGATGGCTGTAACACATCTGAGGCTGTTAATTACTCTGGTATCTTATTAACAGGTAAAACAGTTGCTATAGGTGTGTCACAACGCAATACTTCGGGGCCGCCATTGTTTTTATAATGAAATACGGCCATCGAAGCCGAACGCTATGCTATTGTTGGCGATGTCCCGGAAATTACATCAATTTTTTTTCTGTTATTAGGCGTCCACTTTAACTTTGTTGAAGTAAGGATGCTAGGAATGATTACGAAAACGTTTATGTTACAGCAGTTACACAATTGACTCAAAGACGAAAAATTCATTTTTTTTTACTGGAATTAAAGCATTTAGCAAACTTTCGATTATACTAATTCCTTTCCTAACAGAAGTAAGCAAAATTCGTTCAAATTAGCTTTCTGGCAACTTTTTTTAAGTCTGAATGTAATGACGTGGTATATCAATGAACCTGTTAGAATAGCAGAACATGAATTTTTGGTAATGCACTGAGTCACTTTTCTTGCATTAATTCTTCATTTGTTATATGTTTCATTTTTTTAGAAATGGGCTTGATATTTTTATAAAGCTTTGGTTAGTACAAAAATATTTGCAGCATTTCTTTAAATATGGAAATTCAATTTTTCCCTCCCTTTCAGTTGAAAAGGTATTTAGATTTTTTAATCTGATTTGAATACTAAAAAAATACTAATAATCCCATTAAAAAACAAAGATTTCTGGTACAAGCAAAAATCAGCCATTTTTGAAAACAACTTTAAGGGTATAGTAGTCCGAAAAACAGAAGGTTTTTATACAAAACAGTTTTCTGTATTTTCCATGACGAAAGTACTCACTAGAAAGAAATCTGTTTGGTCATGAAACAAAAGCAGTATAATGGCAAATGTTTGTCTTTTTTCGAGAATCAATGCAATGGATTCAAAAGGCAGAGACATAAACTTCAGGGAAAAATGATGGTAACAGTCTTTTGGGTGTATATTCCCAAAAGGACTTAATCAAGTAATTTTTTTGAAAGAATGAGACAGTTGATGAAACGTTGGGACAAATGAAAAATAAAGTATTGTTCAAATTGTTCTCCTTCCATAGCTAGACAGATTTCTTTCTAAATTCCCTAGTCATATTAAAAATCTGCACTATCTACTTACCTATTTCACAGCAGTTCCCTTAAAGACCTCACTTACCATAGTATTATTTGTCAAAATTAAAATAGCTTGAATTTCCTATTAAAAAAAATGAAATACACAATATCTTGAGGCAATATATAATTATAATCTCAATAATAATGTTTAAAAACATCAAATACATCAATAGCTATGTACAAAATAACAAAAATATAATATCACAAGTGTACACTTCCTATAGTAAACATAAATAAACAGATTTTAGTAACCTATCGCTATTCTTGACTTGATAAAACCTGGAATGGTAGTTTGTGTACTTCACGTGGGACTAGCATATGTCTAAAAGTGGCCCTCCAGGTCCGGCCGCACTCTAATACTGTCGTTTTCGGACGTCCTCTTCGCTGGCGTTGACAATTTCATCACTGGGAATGGTTCGCATACCGTTCGACAGACCGGACAAGGCATCGATGCTCCTAACTTCGGGATACACGACGAGTGAAAACAATGACCACAGCCGAAGATCGTAACGGCTTTTTCCCCATTGAGGGGCTCCCCTGAAGACAGCGACTTTTGGCACAGGTTACAGCTGGTGGTGTTTATTAAGGTACCGCGACCGTTTAGGCACAGCGCTTTCGCAAGACCTGCAAAAAATGATGGGACTCTATTTTCTTTTTTTTGCATTTCCTACAGCAATCACTTGGTTTATTGCACGATAAAACAGTTTATTACGTAACAGGATGCAGAATATCACAAGACTTTTAAAAAGAGTAGAGAAATGTGAGAAATATTGCAAATCTGTCTGCAGATATTGATGAAGCTGTAAATTACATGCTACAAATTTGTAATTATCGTTCAGGAGTTTCAAGCAAAAAAAAACAGAATTTTAAGGCTATTTGTTGTTAACCAGAAGAATTATTATAAAACTACATTCAAACAAACAAGATTTTTATGTTAAAATGCATGTTTATGCTGTGCTGTCTACACCTCAACCAACTGCAGATAAATCTAATTTGCTGTCATTACAGCTCATCAGTGCAGTTTAGGTCTAGTGTAGACAGCACGGCATAGAACTGGTTTTGCTTATATACCAAAAGTGCCGTGGGGGCCTGCTGTCAAATTGAAGTATGCAGTTGCATGCCAATTTGTCAGGCTACAGGTCACTTCCTTTAGGAAGTAGTACCCGTTAAGGCAGCTAGGTGGCTTTGTCATCATGTTAGTGTAATGCTGACAGATGGCGTTGCCCTCCTAAATCTTTGCTTACATCATACCATTGCTTTGGTATATAAGCAAAACCAGTTCTATGCCGTGCTGTCTACACTAGACCTAAACTGCACTGATGAGCTGTAATGACAGCGAAATAGATTTATCTGCAAATGGTTGAGGTGTAGACAGCACAACATAGACATGCATTTTAATGTATGTTGGTTCTTGCCGTTAGCAAAAAGTGCCGTGGGGGCCTGCTGTCAAATTGAAGTATGCAGTTGCATGCAAATTTGTCTGGCTACAGGTCACTTCCTTTAGGAAGTAGTACCAGTTAAGGCAGCTAGGTGGCTTTATCATCATGTCAGTGTAATGCTGACAGATGGCATTGCCATCCTAAATTCTTACTAAGACTTTTATGATTACTGTTTACTGGTTATAAGCAAAAAACTATAATATTTTTAACTATAACTACAACAGGTACTGTAAACCTATGTTGAAATATTGATAGAGCTCTATATTATGCATCAAATGATGCCACGCAAAGCATTTCTGTAATTATAGTTTTCGAATTATAAGTAAAAAACTTCAAAATGTTTAAATTATTTCAGAATTTTTTTATAATTTTTGGGATCCAGCGATAATTCATATGTACTGACCATGATGTAGATCTCTCCCAAGCACGTTCAAGGCAGTTCTCAGCATACTCTCATCGTGTACGTTATCCGCGAGCATATCGTTCAGTAAAACTTTCGTGTCACCCAAACTGGCATCGGAAACCAGCTCCAGAAGCTGCTCTGGCGGCACATGAGGGGCGGCGGCGTGCAACAATTGCCTCAAGGAAACGTCCCCCCTACAGTTTTTTCTGCTCTGCAACAGCTTCAACCACAGTTGTTGAGCTCCGTTCGAGTCCAGATGTTCCGCGCCCCGTACACACAAACTGATGGCTTCCTGGATCATATCGTGGTTCAGCAGCATGTCGAGAGCTTCCGCCCACTCGCCGCCCTGTTCGAGAAGCAAAGAAGTGGCGGCGTGCACCTCGTGCTTTTCCGTGATGCGCAAGGCGATGTCGACGCGACACAGTCCAAGCTGAATGAATCTGTAGACGTCGTCTTTGTTTTTGACGCACAAAAGTTCGAGGTAACGTTCAGATAATTCCGGTTGTAGTTTTAAATCGGAATAGATGATTTCGTTTAAGAAGGCGTATTGCAGGTCGGCATTCGAATCTAAAAGGTTGCATAGCTCTTCTATCAGCTCGGGAAAGTGTTCGGTAACTATATCCGCGGTTTTTTTACTATCTATCGACAAAATTTCACTAAAATTGGCTACGAACTGTCCTTTAACGTCCCTTTCGCTTGCACTAATATACGTCAGTATATAATTAAACACTTCACCTTTTCTCACTGGATCTTTCAAATAACACGTTAAAATGTTCGAATAATCTCCTAATTTGTTGTAAACGTGTTCAGCGACTCGATAACAATTCGACTCTAAGGCGGTCTTCAGTAATTTTTCTGGGTCTAAGTGTGGAAGTTTGTTCGCGTTTAGAAGGTCTAACAAGGCTTGTTCCCTTTCGGTGTGGTCACGTAAACTCAATGGTTCGTCGAGTTTTTCCGTCAAAGATTTCACAACATTATCTAACAGATTTTCTTCTATCGAGAGATCATTCGAGGTGACTAGACGAGATATGAAGCAGGACAGGACTGTCACTTCGCTATCCTGAAAGAAAAATACACAAATGACATTGAATATAGAGCTAGCGTTATTGATATTAATAAATCATCACTTGTAAAGCCATAAACATGTTCATTATACAACTGATAAATCAATTAAATAGCAATTACTGTCTATGAAACTAGGTGTAGTAGTTATATTCACTAATTACTTCCACATCCAACGGATGGGAAGTATTGTATGGCGAAAAAAAAATTCAAAAATTTTTATTTGCTCAATCGCTTTAAAATGGTCGAAAACGCAAAAAAACAAAATTTGAGCAAAAACAAATTTCTTGTCTGTGTCTGTGTGTCTGTGGTATTGTTTGTGGACATGATAACTTTCGAAAGAATTAATATATGAACTTGAATTTTGGTACACATATAAATCTCAACTACTCAAAGCGACCTATTGTTTGTGGGGTAAGTAGGGTATCGGGAAGAGGGCGAAATTGGGGGGTAACTACCCTTTTTGCAAATTTTTATTTTTTGTATTTTTTTCGTTTTAGTATGTCATTAGTAGTATAACTGCAAGTATTATTAGCTCTTATAAATTTTCGGTAGCGCAAACTGTTTAGAAGATATTAGCAAAAAAGCGTCACTTAAAGAAAACGGTTTTTCTTAAATTCCTCCGAATATATTTAATATATTCAAAAAATGAAAATGCCACCAGGTAGGAAATAAAATTTCTCACAAAAAGTGTCTTAGAAAATTTATCCAAAATTTTGACATTTTCGAAATATTTTGGACCCTGCTCGTACGATTTTTTTTTATTTTGGTATTATATAGAAAATCAAATTTCTGATCAGAAAAACACTTATAATTTTTTTGTTAAGTTAATAATTTTCGAGTTATTTGGAAAAAAACGATTTTTAAAATGTATATATTTTTGCTAATGTCACGAGAACTGTTTGTCTTAGAAAAAATGTGTAGAAAGAAAAAATGCTCAAAACCTGATTACTAATCGTATAGTATAAAAAATAAAAATGTAAATGTCATTTTGACAATTGAATGTGGAAGTATTGACTCAATTTGCAGCGTTTTTTTTTTCATGTAATATCAAAAATTCCCAATATTTTTACTTAGTCTTATCTTTCGCAAAGATAAACATTTAGCATTCAATAACAAATAACACTAATTCTTTTCACATAATTTCAAATATTTTTAATGAATTTTAAAATTAAATTCTGGTTAAAATCGTATCTCCCATAAATATAATATACTTTCAGTTATGCAATACACTTGCACTCTTGAGTTCATGATACTGCTTTTTACTTACACTAAATTCCGGAGGTGTAACTATAAGCATAAGGATTTTGATCAGCCTCTGTCTTTGCAGAAGTCCCATTTCTCCGGAAAACTCCATCCCAGCAAAAGCAATCTCTACCACATTCAGACACTCCCTAATATTGTACTTTAACAGTGCCCTGAGATAGGGATATCTCTCTTCGTTCTCACAGTTGACGGAATGTACTGTCTCCAAACATCTCAAAATATCATGTTTAACCCTCAAAACGTCCTCTTCTGGAATCTTGCCATTTGGATAGCCCAAGCCGGCCAGGCACCAAGAAACATACACCAACATTGTGTTTCCCAGTCGATGATTATCGGGCTTTAAATCTTTCAAGAATTCAGTTAGGGGACTAGTGTAATCTCGGATTGTTTTCGTGGTGACGTGTATCCAAGCGTCGTACAGTTTTCTTTTCCTACATATGCTTAAAACTTGATGGAGATCCAGGCAGGCCAAGTCCAGGGACAGAATGACCGTTTCGAGATATAACGAGTCGTTTTGGGCGAGATAATCGATCAACGGCTGCGCCACGGCCGGATGTAAGTTTGTGAGTAAACCGTTACATATGTGGTCAGTTATTAGGGTGAAGAACCAGTCTAAGTTGGACTGGTTCATCGATACAGCGTCGAACAGTTCGCCGCACAGGAAGTCTCTGAAAAAGTGAGATGATATGAAAACTGCCAAATTTTTAGATTTTTTTGATAAATTTTAAAGCTGTCTACTGATACTGTTAGAATGAATTTTGCAACACTTGAATGTTACACACAGCAATTTCGTGAATACTTTTAAGAGTTATACATAAAAAGCTATGAAATTTTTAGGTTAGATAGCAGTTTTTTGCTGTTTTCTGATGAATTACAAAGCATATTGAAAATCCGTTTTCGTATATTGGTAAAGCTGAAAATTACGCACTTTTGTAATTGTACACACAGAAATTTTGCAATTGCGGTTAACAAGTTGTATGTAAAAAAATATCAAAATTTTAAGGTTTTTGCTAAATTCCAAGGAACTACATGATAAATTGAGAATCTGTTTTCGCATATTAATAAAGCTGAAAATTATGTACTGTCTAATGCTAAACACAAAAATTTTGCAATTACTGTTAGCGAGTTATACATAAAAAATTTCAAAATTTTTAAGATTGTTGCCAATTTCTAAAGAACTGCAAGGTATACTGAAAATTAGTTTTCATAAAATGATAAAGCTAAAAATTATGCATTGTTTAATTCCACACACAAAAAATTTGCAAATACTATTAATGAGTTATATGTAAAAAAGTTCAAAATTTTTAGGTTATTTGCTGATTTTTAACGAACTACAAAGTGTATTGAAAATCTGTTTTCACATACTGGTTAAACTGAAAATCATGCATCATTTCATTCTATACACACAAATTTTGTAATTACTATTAATGAGATATGTAAAGAAGTTCGAAATTTTTAGGTTATTTGCTGATTTTTAACAAACTACAAAGTATATTGAAAATCTGTTTTCACTTACTGGTTAAGCTGAAATTCATGCATCATTTCATTCTATACACACAAATTTTGTAATTACTATTAATGAGTTATATGCAAAAAAGTTCGAAATTTTTAGGTTATTTGCTGATTTTTAACGAACTACAAAGTATATTGAAAATCTCTTTTCACATACTGGTTAAGCTGAAAATCATGCATCATTTCATTCTATACACACAAATTTTGTAATTACTGTTAATGAGTTATACGTAAAAAAAATTAAAATTTATAGATTTTTGCTAATTTCTATGGAACAACACGGTATATTGAAAATCTGTTTTCATAGATTGATAAAGCTGAAAATTACGTATTGTTTGATTCCATACACAAACATTTTGAAATTACAGTTAATTAGTTATATGTAAATAATTATGAATTTTTTTGGTTTTTTGCTAATTTCTGAGTAACTAAACGGTATATTGAAAATTTAGTTTCATGTATTGATAGAGCTGAAAATTATGCATCGTTTGATTCTACACACAACAAGTTTGTAACCAGCGTTTACAAGTTATAAGCAAAAAACGCTGCGATTTTGAGGTTAATTAATTCCATGACAAGAAAGCACTTACATTTTTTGTAACTTCACGCAACAATTCACAGCCGCCGTCAAACTATCTCTATCCACGACGTTCTCATTCAACCCGTTCAGATACTTGTTGAACAGGACGGCCGTCACTTTTTCCCGATGCAACCCCTCCTCGGCAGCGATATTCAACGCTTCAGCCCACCTTCCCTGCTCACTGAGGTACATCAGTCTCTCGGGCCAACTGCGCAGCTTCACCATGTGAATGTCTTTCGTCCCCAAGACGAGCAATTGCTCCCCCCGACTTGACAGACTGTTATAACACGCCCTTTCCCCGGCGAGAGCAAACGCCTCGCTGACCCCCCCTCCCACGGCCAATGCCTTAAAATGTGCCGAACTGTATACCAATCCGGCGCTTGCCAACTCAAGAACTTCGAGTTCCTTCTGCGTTCTGACTTCGACTAGTCGAAGACTCTCGCCGGTATCGAGGATTGCCAGGTGTCTCGTTCCGAGCCAATGTAGGGCGGTCATCGTGTACGGTAGCTGAACGGTTCTTAAAGTGGATAATCGTATTTTGTTGGTGTGTTGGGTGTGCATAATTACTCGGGTGTAGTTTAATTCGGATCCTCTCCCCCAAGCCAGAACGGGCTGGAAAGTTCTTCCCACCGATACTAATTGCCACGCTAGGAGGGGGAGTGAAGTAGGTACGCGGGGAAGGGGCTGACTAAAAAGCASGCGGAGTTTAGGACGAAKTGATATGACTATCACCTGAAAAAAAATAAACAAATCATGGACAAAATCTGTAATGTATGTGTCAAGGCATCGCCAAGAATTTAATACTAAACTAAACTAGAACAGTAGATTCTTCGCTAACTAAATTGCTATACTTAATCATTCACCGACTCGTTTTTGTAAAAACACCAAAATTTACACATTACGTCTAGATAACAATGATCTTTCACTCACAGTAAGAAGTAAAGTTTTCTGATCATAATATCTGATTAAATACTGATTGTATTAACAATCATACACAAACACAAAATGAACAAGAAATAGAAATAATAAATATTAAATAAAAGATTTTAAAATCTTGAGAGGCAAAAGCAAATTAAAAACAATTATAATCAATTACATTAATAACTGATACAAGAGGAATATGATGAAACAATTAGAAATACTGCTCAAATAAACCATCATTTGTTTCAATACATTTTTGACATCTGTGTTTTACACTTTTGATTACTTTCTTTAATGTCTTTCTATCAATGTTGTTGATTGCATTCCTCATTGTTGTAGTTTGTTATGCCAAATAAATTATTTTTTAAGTATCCCCAGAGAAAGAAGTCTAAAGGAGTTAGATCCGGTGATCTAGGAGGATGATTTAAGTAATTTTGTGCAGTCTGAAAATTATGCACAGATGCGCCATCTTGTTGGAACCACGTCCCTGCATTTACAGTAGCTTATCTAAAACGTCTTCTATTTCATTTCTCAAAAAATATAGATAGATTTCCGTGATATAAAATGGATGTAATGATTGGGTTATCCAGAATTCCACACTATACATTAAATCCATTTCACTTTCCAACAACCAAATTTGCATTATATTGAGGCCAGAAATGGCAGTTTTTGCGATTAAAAAAGCCAACATTTGAAAAACTAGCTTCGTCTGACCTATAAATTTTTGAAAATAATTTTCAGATTTTTCAAAATTACTTCTGAACTAGTTGGATTCATTTGTTTTCTAAATGGCACATAATTATGCATTAAATTCTGTTCTGCTTTCCCCATTTATATTATTAAGTATCGAAATACTCACCTTTGACATCGTGGCCATCGCGACCAAAATATTCTGGTGCAAGAAATGGACGCTCTGCCCCTGGACGAGCGGTTCGAACACGCATACCTCCCCTCTCGCCCCCGAAAACAAACATTTCGAGTCCCACACCCTGACGCCGAGCCTCCTGCTGAAAGACAAGGAAAAAACGCACCCCGAAGAATCTCCAACCAACGCCAGGTTATTTAAATACGTAAACCTCAGGTGCAGAACGGCCGATTGCGGCGCGTGAGCATCGGGCAACCTCCTCAGCACATCTCCGTTGTTGGCATCCAACATCGAAATATAACCACGCTCGTATCTGTAATTATCAATCAATATTAGACGTCCACGTCGGGAATTTTTAATCTCACCCCACTAAAAGTCTTGTGGAGTCTAAATTGAAGGCTAACGCGGAAATAGCACCTTGATCATTGGTGGCAGAGTCGTGACAGTACCAGCAAAGCTTTTGCTCGGAATCAAACGCCATTACGTAGCCGTGTGATGTGCCGATCGCTACGAATTTTAAACTATTGGTAATTGCACTTGGTAGACCGGCTCCAACGCGTTCCTGAAAAACATATATGTATATCTATCACGATATTATCTCCAAAACAAAGTTATCTTACCCCAGCAGATGCCACTTGAGAGGACAATCCTTGCAATATACAGTGATATAGCATGGATCGAAATTTCAACGTCATACTTTGCAGTGAATGCAAAGACGCACTGTCACTGCCCTCCTCTGACTCCATGTCCCACAGAACGCTCTCCAACGAAGGAGGTTCGACACTCGGGATGTCATATTCCAAATCGTTGATCTACAAAGAAGCTTTAATACTAGTACTTATAACGTTGTTAGCCACTAACCTCTCTGATGTCCAGTGATTCATTGTCGTAAGAAGAATCTCCTGCAAGAGATGTTTCGTCCGCTTCCGAACCCATTTTTGGTAAATTTTTATGGGTAAGAGCTAAACAAACATAAAATCCGGGTGCTTTTGCAAAAGTTTATGTTCGTAAACGGCCATACTCGGAGTTTGAAGTGTATAAAAATGGATAGTACTGTTAATAATCATAGCACTTCCATAAAAAATAGGCGTAAGAAATTATAATACGGTTATCGCAGTACAGTAAATTGATATTGACTATTATCACCGCAAAATGTAAAAAAAGAAGAATTGAAAATTAACAGTAATTAAGCCACCGGAACTACTACTCCGTTAAATAACCTAAAAGTAGTTCAAACGAATCATCAAGTTTGACATTGACATTTGACAGTTATGAAGTCTATCGCTGTCAGTAAACGTGTTACATTATCGTGTTTTATTAGTCGGTTTCTGTTTTTAATTTATAAGTTATGAGATATTTATATTAAAATGCAGCAGCAGTACTGGGTAACGAAGAAGAGCGTCTTGCGAAAATTGGGCGGCAAAGAAGACGACTGTGTGGTATCATCTGACGCCGAATTGGACGCAAAACTAGAACTATTCCGTTCGATTTCCGACAGCTGCGTCCAGCTACAGCGTGTGATAGACATCTACCAGGAGAGGTTGTGCTATTTGGCCCAAGAAGAAAACGCCCTCGGAAGGTATCTGAAGGAATGCGGTAAAAACGAGAAGAACCAGAGTGCAGCCCAGATAATGGAAACTGCCGGCAAAGCCCTGGCGTACACCGGCAGGCAGCGCTTAAATATCAGGCCCCCCTTGGTTCGTTTACACCACGAAGTCGAAACCTTTCGGGGACGAGCTGTGTCGGATACGCGAGATACAGTGTCGGACATGGAGAAAGTCAGGACGGAATATAGAGCTGCGCTTAGTTGGATGAAATCTGCGTCTCCAAGGCTTGATCCGGACACTGGGCGTGGGTTGGAGAGCTTTCGGAAGGCACAGACTTGTGTCAGGGCAAGCAAAACAAATTTCGATCGATTGATGCTAGCTTGTCTCCAAAAAGTTGATCTGCTGGCTGCCGCAAGGTGTAACATGTTTTCTCATGCCTTGGTGGGGTATCAAAAAACGCTGGTAGACTTTTCGGGTGAGGCTTCGAAGGTTCTGAACATAGCCGTGGGTAAGATCGATAAAGGAACGGTGCCGTACGATTTTACGACTGTTCCTGAACTGGCTGGATCTTTAGATGGGGGAGACAAAGATAAAAACACGTTTTTTAACGCTGATTATTCCGATGCTGAGCCTGTGAAACCAGTCGAGGATAAGGAAAAGGAGTATGTATTTGTTTCACATATACAGCATATCCCAGAAAACTTCATAATTTGTATATTATTAGAGATATTGACTGCAATAAAATTGGAAGAAACCCACTCAAGTTATGGAGTTTTTAAAATGTCAAGACATCCTATGTCCATGGTGATTATTTAATAATTAACTTTCAGAGATGATTCTTCAACTAATCTCTTGGGAGAAGATTTCACTTCGTCCAATCAAATCACAGAGTCTGATCCAGAAAACAATGTTCTTACATCTGAACTGCTAGATCTCACATGGCCTTCGTCAAGCGATTTTATTTCCGGTGGATTCATGCCCTCCATGTTGTTGGAAGAAGGAAAATCTAACTTTTCCGACGTGAAACTTGCAGATCTTTCGGAGGACAAAAGAGAAACTACGGAAGAGCAGGCCAAGCCTGCCGTTACGAAAGACAATAGCAAAAAAGGGACCCAGGTATCATGGCTTAGTCTTTTTGCCGAACTGGACCCGCTGTCCAATCAAAACGAACATGTATTGAATGGCGTCGGTGATAGGGCGTGAATCTATGCTATATTTTTATCGAATGCGTACTTAGAATTTTTTAATAAAGTAGCATGAGTATTTGATGATTACCGAAAGTATTGTTGTGATTTATAAAATGCAGATGTCGTAAATCAAGTATTTTTTGCAATTAATTCAGTGATTTTTTTTAATATGTAATTTAATTTAAGACCAGCTTGCATTTTTTAAATTATTCATGTCTATAAAGTTTTTAATTTTTTTTAATATGTTTTACTAGTTCATTTCAACTGTCTGTTATTGTAAGTCAAAAATAAGACATCTGTTAAACATATATCTAGTCTCAAATTTACTGCTATCGAATTGAATTCATTTTTGGGACGTTAATCAATTGTTGGTGTGATTTCTTGCAAAGCAAGTTTTATGATGATTTCATTATGTGATGTAATACCAAAGCTTTTTCTTGTTTTATCGACTAGCATTCCTGTATTTGTTTTGTTACCAAATACCCCACATGCTGTATTGTGTTCATTTTGCACTTATTACATGGATAAATAGAGCATATATTTCTGACATGTGTTCCTTTACTTAGCGCTCCCAATCCAGTGAAATAATACCATGAAGGTGGCTTTAACCACTAACTTTATTCAGTTTAATGTCTACATACAACTTTGGTTGTTTCTGACCTGCATCATTTTATAACATACTGTAAAATTCGAAAAGATAAACATGAAAATTTGCCAATTTACATGCACAGATCTCGACAACAATAAATACTACCACTAGACATAGTTCAGTCTAAACAACGCTGCAATAGAACAGTCCACGGTGCTCGAAGTTTTTCCAAGTGATGTTTTCAATTATACTACTAACTATTAAAATTAATATAAACAGCAGAACAGTTATGGAAACAAATACAACAAACAAACAGTTTATTTGCAAATTTTGTGTAAAAAAAAACTTCTGTACTTCATGCAATTTACTGTAAATTTCTTGATAAAAATAACAGATAATCAATACATTGGTAAAGCTTTTAGTTATGCATCTGTCGAGTCCAAGCACAAAATTTTGGCTCAGCCGTATACTGGTTATAAGCAAAAAATAAGGTAATTTTAAGCTTATCTCACAGTTTTTCATATTTTCGCAGCAACTATAGCAAATAATCAAAACCTGTGGCTTGATGCCAACACAAAAATTCTTGTATTACCATGCTTGGATTATAAGCCAAAAAAATATGGAATTTAGTAGTTTTCAGTCAAAATTTCATTAATTAAAGCATATTGTTAAAATCTGTTTTCAAATGCAGGTAGAGCTTTAATTTGTGCAATTTTTGAATCTAATCACACCAATTTTGGCCATACCGTTTACGAGTTATAGGCAAAAAAACGCATAATTTTGAGGTTATCTTTCAGTTTTTCATTAATTTATCCATAACTGCAGCCAATAACCAAAGCCTGTTTTAAAATCCCAATAGAGGTTTAAACTTTACACCGCATTATTTTAAAATAAAGTAATTTTATCAAAAAAACCACGCAATTTTGAGGTTATCTCACAGTTTTTCATCGTTTTCTCAAAAACTACTCCMAATAATGAAATTCTKCGCTCAAATACTGATAATGCTTTCAGTTGTACATCATTTAATGACAGTTTACATGCAAAAACTACGCTACGTCTTAAAAAAGTCTTCTCTTTAAAGTGGGCACCCACAAGTCACAACTCATTGAAACCGTGGCCCGTTCTATTGAAAGCCTCGTCCTAAATCACATAAAAAGAAAAACCAACCGTTCATAAGTCCGTGAACTGCGTCATCGCTCCCTTGACCCTGTAAAATCACTTGACATGAGCAAATGGAAAAAGTTCACGTCGTGGCTGACTCACTTTTCGAAGAGCACCGTGTCCGGCGTCGAGACCAGCTGGTGCAGAATCGTGAGCACGCCCATCTCGCGCAGCCGCGCCTGTCTTTCCACCGCGCCCGGTTCGCCTCGTCTCACCAGGTTGCTGATGCAGAATATGGCCGCCGCTTGTAGTCCCGGCGCCGAATGCGTCATGTAATCGGTCAGCTTCTTTAGGATATCCTCGTTGGCCATTATTTGATCTTTGGCACGTTCGCCGTCCGCTATGTTCCCGAGGATGCACAGCGCTTGCTCTTTCACGTCGGGCGTGTGGGGACCTTCTAGTACCAGCACGACGGCTTGCATGACCTAATGAATTAAAGTAGCCATTCTGATGAGGTCTAATACAAGCGAAAAACTAATTTTGAGGTTACCTCGATAATTTTTCATACTTTCTGAATAATGAAACTAGGTAAAAGGTAAAGCTTAAAATTATACATCCTTTCATAAAGCATATGTCGAATTTACAGTTATAATTTACAAGTTAAATTAAATTTTAGGTTATTTATTAATGTCTTGATAATCTGCTTAAAGATACTGATTGTGTACATTAAATAATGCTATGTTTGAACAACAACGTACCAAGTAAATAAAGACAAAACTTTAACGTGTCCTCCGTTCTCAAACCAAAACGTAAACAAAGGTACAAAGGCACAACCACAGAACATACGTGTGTTCAACAACGACAAAGGTGTCAAGCATGCAACAGGACATCCGGCGCATCGGTGCAATAGCGGAGTGTGTCTCCAGGAACGGTGACGTATCACGAAATATTTGAATTTGGCGGAAAACCTTTAAAGGTAAAAATAAGACACTAAAACATTATAAATATTTTTTCTATTGCCAGCTTCTAACTCCATTAGGTCCCGGCAAAGTCGCACATGTTATAATAACGATTTACTGACAAGGGCAACAACCCCATTGCAGCGATCCATACGTCATCTCTGTGACTAACTCCTAAGCCAAGCACAAGGCACGTAGCAGGCATTTTCGTTTAAAAAACACTTATATCTTAAAAAAAGGACAAAAAGAACTCACAACTTCACAAAGTTAGAAAGCGTGGAACTTTTCAGTCGTAAGGCTGTTTGCAATAATGACATTAAAACATATGGTTGCCCTCAACGGCCATATTGGATTTTGTTTTGACAGGTTGTTGGAATGCCTAATTTTGAATTATGTATTCGTGTTTGTTTTGTGTATTCATGTTGAACATTAAATAAATTAATAGATGTTATTTTCCAATGTATCAAATACTAGCCTTGTGCTAATTAATAAAGTGTATTATTATTATTAATATTATTATTGAATAATTAATAGGTGTATACCTATGACTCCGCGTATTTATTTGTGGCTCTATTTTCTTTTCAATAAATATTTTTTATTTAATGAATTTTATTCTATTATTTTCGCTGTATTATCAGCTTTCTATACATATATTATAGTTGTTTTATAATCTCATATAACGCTTTAATTTTAGCTTTAAACATGTCCAATTTTGTGCCTGAAAAACGTCATTTGCGGGAAGCTTTATTATTCCTTTTTCACCTCAAGAAGAACGCCACCGCCGCTCATCAAATGCTCGTTGAAGCTTATGGCAATGATGCCGCGTCTATAAGAACTTGTCAAGAATGGTTCCAGCGCTTCAAATCGGGTGATTTCGACCTTAACGATAAGGAGCATGGCAAGCCGCCGAAAAAATTTGAAGATGAAGAACTGCAGACTTTGTTGGACGAGGATTCCGCGCAAACGCAAGAACAGCTCGCTTCTGCCCTTAACGTCACGCAGAAAACGCTTTCCCTTCGTCTTCGCGCTATGGGAAAAATTCTGAAAGAAGGAAAATGGATGCCTTATGAATTGACGGAAAGGAACAAAGAACGACGAAAAACAACGTGTGAGATCTTGCTTGGACGTTTCCAAAGAAAGTCTTTTTTGCATCGCATTGTCACCGGAGATGAAAAATGGGTTTACTTCGACAATCCAAAGAGGAAAAGATCCTGGGTGAGCCCGGGTGAGCCGACAACATCGACCGCGAAGCCGAATATTCATGGAAAAAAGGTACTGCTCTGCATTTGGTGGGACCAGCGTGGCGTACTGTACTACGAGCTTCTCCAACCTGGCGAAACAGTTACCGCCAATCGTTACGGTCAACAATTAGTGCAGCTGCGTAATCAACTGCGAACAAAGAGGCCAGAATGGGCGGATCGACACGACAAAGTCATACTGCTTCATGATAACGCAAGGCCGCATGTCGCAAAACCGGTCAAAGATACCTTAGAAGAACTCAAATGGGAAGTCTTACCGCACCCGCCGTACTCTCCAGACATCGCCCCATCGGATTATCATCTTTTCCGTTCAATGGCTCACGGTTTGGCAGAGCAGCGTTTCACGAATCGCCAAGAAGTCCAAGAATGGCTCAATGAATGGATCGCTTCAAAACCGGAAAATTTTTTTCGCCATGGAATCCAAAAACTTCCTAATCTATGGGAAAATGTTGTCAATAACGATGGAAATTATTTTTAATAAACGTTGTTAATAAATTTATATAGTTTCAAGCTGTTAAAAATTCGTAAAAAAACGCGGAGTCATAGGTATACACCTAATAGTTAATAAAGTCATGTATTTTTCTTTGTATTATTATACTAGCTTTATGCTATAATCAATAAAGTTTATTATTATTATTCACAAGGCACTGAATCCTGCATTAACACAAAACCAAACGATTTTCAAGCCACAAATATACATTAAACCACCAAATTTGCAGGTTAAATTGTCATTTTCAGTACCTGCGGTCCATGCAAGGCCATCATCGTATCGGTGTGCGTCCTCGGCGACACCAGGTTCCTCAGCAGCCCCAGCGTTTTCATCAGCACGCGAGTGTCGGAATCCGCCAGCAAGCAAAAGATCTGATCCGTGCCGAGGGCGTTAAGTATCTGCGATTTGACCCTCTGTTCGGCCTGGAAGGCCAGGTTCATCAACGCCCATACACCGTTCAGCCGTAGGGAGGGTTCGGAGTGCGACGTCAGACCAGCCAACAGCTGAACGACGCCCTGCTGCAGCATCGGCTCTTTCGCCGGCGAGAACTCCAACAGCAGGTTGCAGAGGGCAGAGGATGCGGCGCTTAGCAGTTCGGTAGGTGGCGACCCCACTTAATAAAGAAATGAAATTAAAGAAGAAAGAAATGAAAAAAAAACAGCTAACATTCTTTTTTCCTAGACTTTATCAATCAAGAGCCAACAATAGTTACTATTAGGTCTAGAAGGTAATTTCTGCGTTTTTATTGTTGCTGATATTTTGTCAAAATAAAATTATTTTTATATGACAAATTTTATGTTATAATATTCTCTGTATTATCAGCTTTCTATCAATATATGACTTTCACTATATAACGTTATAAACATGTGTTATTTTTAATTTAGAAGATGTCAACTTTTGTGTCGGAAAAATAAGAAGTGCCGTTTGGGACAAAAATGATATTACATAAGGAAACAAATTTTTGTGCACCTATTAAATATATTTGATATTATTTAAAACTTTTTTCTATAAAAATATTTTTAAACGTAAGACTTTTCATAATAAAACTTTTAAACGTAAATTTTTTAAACATAAAACTTTTAAAAGTAAAACTTTAAAAACTAAAGCTTTGGAAATAAAAAAAACTTTTAAAAGTAAAGCTTAAAAAAAAACTTTTAAACACAAAACTTTTAAAAACCACGTTCGTTTTTAATTCTTCTAATGATACAAAGATGGCGTTCGAAACTCGTATCTGTACCGCGGCAAAAACAAAAACTGTTTGTTTTAGCCGCGGTACAGTTTTAAATAATATCAAATATACTGAAAAGGTGCACAAAAATGTGTTTCCTTATGTAATATCATTTTTGTCCCAAACGCCGCTTCATAGAAAAACGTCGTTTGCGGGAAGCTCTTCTTTTCCTTTTTCATCTCAAGAAGAAAGCCACTGACGCGCACCAAATGCTTGTCCAAGCTTACGGCGATGCTGCTCCATCCATAAGGACCTGCCAAAAATGGTTTTAATGTTTCAAATCGGGCGATTTTGACATCAATGACAAAGAGCGGCCGGGATAGGGAAAAAAATTTGAAGACGAACAACTTCAAGCTTTATTGGATGAAGATTCGGCTCAAACACAGGAACAACTGGCGGCATCTCTCGGCGTCACGCAAAAAGCAGTTTGTCTTCGATTGAAAGCAATGGGAAAGATTCAAAAAGAAGGAATGTGGGTACCCTATGAACTGACAGAAGAGAAAAACAACTTCACAAATCTTGCTCGACAGATTCCAAAGAAAGTCGTTTTTACACCGCATCACAACTGGCGATGAAAAATGGGTGTACTACGACAATCCGAAGCAAAGAAAATCGTGGGTTAGTCCCAGTGAACCGACAACTTCGACTGTGAAACCAAACATCCATGGGAACAAGCTCTTACTGTGCATATGGTGGGATCAACGCGGCATACTGTACTATGAGCTCCTTCAACCTAGTGAAACAGTCACTGCGAATCGCTATCAACATCAACTAGCGCAGTTGCGTCATGAAATCGCAGTAAAGAGATAAACTGATACTGCTTCATGATAAGGCCAAACGTTGCAAAAGCGGTAAAAGACACGCTAAAAGAGTTCAAATGGGAAGTCTTATCGCACCTGCCGTACTCTCCGGACATCGCCCCGTCGGATTATCACCTTTTTCGGTCAATGACTCATGGTCTAGTGGAGCAGCGCTTTCAAGGTCGTCAAGACGTCAAAATAAATGGCTCGATGAATGGAAGGCGGCCAAACCAGAAAAATTTTATTATGATGGAATCCGTAAGTTGCCCAAACTCTGGGAAAATGTTGTTATTAACGATGGAAATTATTTTGAATAACAATTTTGTTTAAGTTTCTCAAGTTTCATGTAGTTTCAGAAGCGTAAAAGAACGCGGAAATTAACTTCTAAACCTAATATTTAAAAAAAAACATAGGTGTAAGTCATATCTCAAATATGACAAAACGCTTAACAAACTGGAATATACTATTTATTAAGAGTAAAATTATCTACAACTTTTGTATTTACATCTTTTATTGTAACGTCAAAAATAAATAAAAGTATTTAAAGATATACTCAAAATTTAATTTTTTTCAAAATATCTAGTAGGTCATGAACTTTTTTATCAAACCAAAACGTGCATTGAATTAGATCAACAAAACGGCGTATCTAGAGCTGTTAGTTTTCGAGATCCCCACCTGACCTGACCAATGTCATCAAAAAAACCCAACCTGTATAATATATTTTTCTCTCTAAATTACTCTAATCACGGGAACAAAGGGGAAATACTATTTATAACTTTTTAACTATTAAAGTAATGATACCATAATGGTTCTGTGTTGAAATATGAGCTTTTTTATTAGAGATATAAAACGTTTAAGGGTTTTTTGTCCTCCAATGCCTTCATTTAATTGATTATACAATATACAGTTTTGACCTAAACCTCTATATACAGTACAAAATTCTGCCTATAATTTTGTCTAATACCATAGTTCTGTTCAATTCTTGAAAATAGGTGAATACGCTAATATTGGAGGATTAACAGACTTTTGATGTACAACTGATTGAAATTTAAGACATCGATTTCTTATATAATAAACCTGTGGACTTACCAAGTTTCTTGTAGATCAATTTTAGAAAAGCGAAGTACAGCTATTTCATGTTATTTATAAGATATAATGTATATAAGATAAAAAGAAAAACAGCTGTCTATATTAAATTTGATCAAACTTGACATGATTCAGGATTTTTCCAAGTACATAACATTTGAGGAATTATGTGGTGCAGCTCATTTTAAATTCATATTTAGGCTTCCCGTAGTACTTACATGTAAGCAATGACATCAGTGGCCGCCACACAGAGTGATCTTGAAAAGTAGTCCTCAATTGTTGTACTGATCTACTCAAAGAATGTAAACACCTAACTGCCGCTAATCTCACGCTTTCGTTTGGATCTCCCAAACCCTCCACTACCCTTTCCATAAGACACTTTGTGTCGATTATTCTTTTTCTTATGTCTTCATCGTTAGCACCCAAAGAGGCAAAAGCCCTGTAATTTAAAAAAGAATCCCTCTAAGTTCTTTAAGTAAATGACAAAAATGTACATACCTGAATGCAGCCTGCCTTGAGGTAGCACTGGAACAATTCAAAAGCTCTACCAGAGCTCCCACCAACTGATTGCTGATAGCTGCAGTTTTCTGTAAATCGCTGTCGACCTCAGTTAAGTATGCTAGAGTATCGGCTGCCATTGCACGTTGTGTTTCTGAATATTCAGACTGCAAAAAAAGGAAAGCAATTTTGGAAATGCCCATTAAACGAATAATCAATGTGAGGCAAAACTAATAGGAAAAATGGGACTTACCAAACACAGTCGAACCAAGCATGGCAGCGTCCTAAACGTGATTATTTGATCATATGCTGGAACAGCACCTGCCCTATATAAATTAGTCAAACATCTTGCCGCCTCCAACTGCATATCCACAGGTTTATCTCGACTCACCAAAAAAGCGATAATATACAACACTTTAATATCCCTATAAGTAGTATTCACTATTTCCTGAGCTACGGTTTTGTTTTCGTAGCTCATGTTCGCTAAACAGGTGACTACCGGTATTCTAACAGCTGCTAACTGAACGGCCAATAAGGGGGCAAGGATTTGAGCAGCTCCAGCAGCACACAGGGCATTCTGTTCTGCGACACCTCTACAAGCGGTACTCAAAATGCTGCTAACACACGATTGTCGCAACAGACTCTCTCTCGGTCCAGCATAACTCAACAGTTTCTGCAGCTGTCGYTGCGTGTAGGTTATGGCGAACGTGTTGGAGCTGTGCTGTGATAGCGTACGCAAGCATGACAAGCTGGCGTCCACCAATCGTCGATCATTCTCTTCGAGTACATCCAAGAGAAGCTGTACGATCCCAGACGATATTAAAAGCTCAATGTGACATTCCGTTCCCTTCGCCAGGGAACCTATAGTGACCGCAGCCTCCAATCGCACTGAACTTGGCATGTTGCGGTCTTTCAAGAGCTGCATTAAGCGCGGAACAATACCCTGAGCGATTACGCTCTCCTTCTGTCTGTTCGAACCAATCACCGAATTCTTTATGCAAATAATCGAATTCAGACATTTCTCTGGGTCGGGGGAGTACAAATCGTCTATGTAAGACCGCGAACTTTCAACATCCTGCAAGAAATCCAGATTTTTTATAGGTTAAAATTGCGCATTTTAGGTTAACCCACCATAAAGGCCGCAAACGGTTGCATCACTAAAAGCATTATCTAAACACACATGGATACATTAAAGGGGGTTTAAAAGATATGTGCAGGTGTAAAAAGCGTGCACTTTCAATAACTAGTTTCAGTTTTTAAAAAAAATCGCAATCATCATTTGACGTGAAAACGTGAAAGTCACAATCTCACAATTGTCAATGTCGGCATGTCAAAGTCATCAGTGTCACCAACCCTTAGAGATGGGAGAATGTACGGCTAACAATTCTTGATTGATTGCTGAAAAGTTGAGGAGTGATTTATGATATGTATTGCCTCCTTGCAAAACTGAAATGCCAGCTTTAACGTTTTCAAATTAATATTATTTATTCCCATTGCATTGCTCTTAATTGAGTTAAATACTCTCTCCATATCCCATATGTTGACAAAGTCGAAAATCATAGGTGTTTTTACTTGTTGGCTTATATTGTTATAAAATGCAACTCTTTTTATTAGAAAATAAGATTAACAACGCATTTACTTGTTTTTATAATATTTGGTGTTATTTTTAAGGCAATGCAATACAATAGTGTTTGTATGAGAAATCGAATATGTAAAAAAAATGCTAAGGGACTCAGCTCATACTGGATAATAATCTATGGTCTGAAAAAAGAAATTCCTTATTTTCAGTCTGAGTCCGTATAGTTTCAATGTATCCAGGCCAATCAATCAATCACAATAATAAATAAGATTTATTGACTTACATAATATTATTATTACAATTCTCTATAATTTGTTTATCAATTTATTAATGAAGCAGTGTTTGTTGGAATATAATTACATAAAAACATAAACCACAGTAACCTTGATTTTATTTCAATCCTTATTTAACAACACCATTCCAGTAAAAAAAAGAACAATCACCACTGACTTATTTACAACTAAAACACTCATAAATGTTCGCGCCCAAAGTTTTTAAGTTCTCATTGCTCACAAGCTGCTGTACTAACACGTCTGACAAAGACCTCCTCGAAAACAATCCATTAATGATGGGAATGAACTTTGCCAAGGGTATTTCCATTGTCGATGGATGGACGAAAGTGCCGTTAGGTTGGAGTTCAACTATTTTACCCCCGTTGGGAATTAGATATTCAGAAATCTGATCGGTTAAGGTAGAGAACGATCTAGTCAGACAGTGACTGGCCACAGATTTGACTTCTTCACTGTCTAAAAGATCGGCAGTGTCTATAATCTGGAAAAAAGGACAAAAAAGGTAATAGATTCTACATTCATTATTTCTGTTGCTAAAAATGATAAATGCCTCGATTTAATTAAAATACTAACCATATTACTGTAGATATCCCTTCCACCTTCCGGTACATCCCCAATTATAAATTCTCGTAGTTTATTCAATGGATTATCAGGACTGGTAGTCACCGCCATTTGTAAGGAAAAGAAAATATTGTCCACGTCGTTCAACTTCATTAACTTACTTAGTTCTGCGGACTTTAAAATACGTGTACACTATAAAATTACAAAAATTTAGCTATTGTGACCAAAAATTTTACAACACTTACCTCCGATTCTACAAGCTTACATATCCTAATCAGACCGTCGTTAAACAAATTCTGCGTCAACGTCAAATATCTCTGTTGCATTTCGGTTGGCACAGAAGTGGGATCTTTGAACAGGTATCCACCGATTATGTTGAGTTGTATCCTCAATGTGACCACTAACATCACTGTCAAATAAATTAAACAACTCGCTCTCGTAAACACTTTGATCTTCAACTGTTCCCATAATTGCACTTTGTTCTCCGGATTGCTTCTCAATTCCTCGATCGTCCTCTCCGTGTTTACAGTTTTTGCCAGCGATTCGTTCAGCGCAGACATCAGATTTATCACAGTTTGGTTACAGGTTCGCTCAGTGCTCTCGAAATGCTGGTGTTTACGAGTTCTTTCCAGGAATTCCATTGCTTCCTTTTCTTGCCATTCTCGTAACCTTCGCTGGGCATATCTTGTGAGGAATACCGATCCTGTCAGTATTATTCCACCAACTGCTAATTTATTACGGTGTCTGTACATAAAATCTTTGATTTTTGAAAAGATTGTCATTTTTAATGTTTCTCTTCATTCACATAGGCCATGCAAAAAGCAAGTATTACAAAATCCTCATAGTTAAAAAGCCACCAAGGTTCGGTTTACACGATTTTGTTAGGAAATAGTTGATAATTATTGAAGATTGTCCACCAAAAGTACTCGACATTGAACCTTCGTACGTATACGTTATGCATAAAAAAATGATGAAGATTTTGAAGGTTAGTTGACATTGACAGTTGTGTTATAAGTCAATATTTACATAGTACCACTACCACCACAGAAAAACAAACTAACTAAGCTCGGCTAAGTTCTCTTTAAAATAAAGAAGAGAAACCGATCAAATATTTTTAAATAATTATTACTACATTTACAAATATAATTTAAAATTAACGTTGAGGGAAATAAACAGCAATTTTATTACTAATTTCGTCGTTCTTTCACAAAAAATTAGGGAATGGGAGAAGTATATGAAGTATATCTAAAACACATCTTTATTAATAAATTAAAATTTAATTATGTGTAATAAACTGCCCATGACAATAATATTACAGAAGCCGTTGCCTTGCCATAGTTTTCACCTGAATTGCCCAAGTATCCTTATATCTTGTTATCTCACCCACTATGTCAACCTATAACAAAAAAGCTGTAAACTGCCTGCATAAATCATTCAAGAAAACTTACCTTCTTGCCGATTTTTAAATGAGGTGGTGTCAACACATTTTTTTTAATATCATCGACAATTGACCGCAGAAGAGCGCAAAGCTGAAAACATCAAAAGAATAATGAATCAAAACATTATCAGATAAAAGAGTAATATAAAATTTGCCACTTGACATGGTTTTACACTTTTTTGACAAGATTACATTTAATTAACAATTAATAACTGCACCCCTATTCAAAGGGATAATTCATTATTTATTTACTAGCTAGTAATTATGTAATGCTTAACAATTTATTAGCAATTAATTTTATACCATTCAAAATCCCTAATTAGTAATTGATGTTAAATGCCAATGCAATTAACAATAAATAAATAATAAATCTCAGTATTTACATTTGGTAATTACCAGTTGATCAGTAGTTAAATCACAAAAAGCTAAGCTAAGAGTCTGCAACAATAAAATATAATACCTCTGCTTCTTCTGTGTGCTCTTGAGGCATCTCTGTAACCTTTTCTTCACATTCAACATGCTTCATTATACAAAGGATGTCCTGCTCTCCGTCGTTAACTGTTAATTATTAAACTGTCAGTAATTTGGTATATGTGAGCAAAAATGTTACCATAGAAATGGTGTGACCCGTCCTTTTGGGTAATGCATTCAGAACAGACAACTGCCTCAAGGCGTATTAACCTTGGTTCTTTCACAAAGTGTTCCACAACATGCTTGGGTCCTAAACTTGAGTTGGCCCCTGGCTGACAAAAAGAAAGATTGAGTCTTCCACAACTTTATACATTAAAAAATGTATATACATGTGTAAACTACATTGCAATTATATCAATGTTTTTCATTGTTTTGTTAAACAAAAGAATTAAAAATACAGACTAAAATGGACTTGGGACTAACAGTGGACGGTATGGTAACAAACAAACTTCAATCACTTAAGCATGGAACAGTCAACTTACCACAACTTTAATAAGTTGATCTTCATCTCTCTTTTCGGGATTAGCCTGAAAAATATTGTTTCGTATTTGGAAGCATTGCAGTTTAAACTAATTTTGATAAGGTATATAAATAAACTTACATCCATTGCATTAAACACGAACTCAACGAAATAGTTGTTAAAATCAAAAACATATTTATTATAAAATATACATTTAAAAGGACACCTGCAGTGCTGCCAACAGTGGGTACATAAAAATAACTTCAAAAAATAACKCATGGGGAACAAAAAACTATTGTTTGAAGTGACTGATAGGGTTATTTTACAAAAAGTACCTGGGGTACATCTGAAACTTTTCATATTCTGGGGAATTCCCCACACATCACCCAAATATTCTAGGTACTTTCAACATTCAATGTTGTCGTTTTGATTGCTGTCAAATGCATTGTTGTCAGATGTACGATAAACTATTACAGTAAATGAATTTTATACCACATCCGAATGTAACAGTTAACCATAAAAAATAGTTTGATTTTTCACCTGTGACCTTTGATTATAGATTATTTACTTATAACGGCAATAATTAAGTGCTTATTTGTTGAATGCTTTAACTTTAATATTAATAGTTTATAATAGGAACTGGTTGTAGAATAAGTACAATTTTCCACATTCTTCGAAAAACATGCTTATAGGCTGTCTCTGTTATTACAAGTAATAATTCTAGCAAAGTCATAACAAGAGCTTACCTAAATTTAAACAAAAAAAAAATTTTTTTATTTAGTTAATTGCACATTCAAAATATGGCAACCTCGGTTATCAGGTGTTTCATAATTGCTATTTGCCATTTGACACTTGACAAGGATGTTTTATGCTTAACAATAGCATAACAGTTGTTATTTCATTAAAAATATTGTTTTTTAAGTGTTGTTTCAACTGTTAAGTGCATTTGTTTATCATAAACATGGCATCCTCTTCATTAGAAAATCTTGAGACCCAGCTGGAAATGTTCATTGAGAATGTTCGTCAAATCCACATAATAGTCAGCGATTTTCAACCGCAAAGTCAGAACGTTTTAAACCAGAAACTGTAGGTATTACCTGGCATCACAAGCTTATGTAACTGTTTATATTTTTAGGCAGTCACTGGTGGCTCATTTACAGGAAGTAGACAAACAGAAATCTAACGTCCAAGATGTGCTAGTACCTTTGGAAGTTTTCGAGTAAGTATGCCGAAGTGTGTGGCGTAAGTCGGAGCTAATTTCGTCTTGCAGTTACATCGATCAAGGAAGGAATCCGCAGCTTTACACAAAAGATTGTATCGAGAAGGCGTTGGCTAAAAACGAGCAAGTTAAGGGWAAAATCGMTGCGTATCGTAAATTCAAGGCGAACATGTTGCTGGAGTTAAGTAGGACGTTTCCAAATGAACTGAATAAGTACAGAGCGTTAAGGCAGGGACTTGGATCAGAGGAGATGAATTTAAATATACCCTAAGAATTATTTGATGTCTTATTTATTTTTGTGGTTTGTGTTATTCTATATAGTTTCATGATTTTTGTACAATAAAGTATTAGAAGATAGTGGTGAATTTGTTCAATTTCCAAGAAATGTAGGTCATACAATTCTTAATATTTTTGGTCATTTGTGTGAAGAAACAGTTTATACCTTCGAAGCATATTGAAAAAAAATAGTTTGCTATTACATTATTTATCTGTATCATCAATAATCTTGAAATGTGTTAAAAACAGCTGTATTTTTTTATTACATTAGTAACTGCACACAATAATAAATATTGCAACAGGAGTCTTTATTGATCTCACAAAGGCTTTTGACACTGTCAAGCATAGAGTATTGTTAAACGTTTGATATGATTCGGAATACGAGGAAAAGCTCACGAATTGTTAGTCATATTTAAGTGGCCGTGAAGATTGAAGACTACTAGTACCTTGAGAAGTATTGGATGTGGAGTACCACAGGGGACTATTCTTGGCCCTCTGCTCCTCATAATCTACATTAATTAATGTACCGAATGAAGGCAAAGTGATATCATATGCGGATGATACGGCGATAGTATTTAGAGCCTAAAACTAGGTATATATCTGGATGGAAATTCAAAATGGGACATTCAAATAAAGAAATTATATAAAATTAAACAATTATTGAATATATAACAATTAAAGGCAATTTATTTTGCACTATTTTTGCTATATTTAGAATCTAACATTTTCACAGTATAATTTATACTAAGAGTTTGTGTTTCAGTACAAAAATTTACATTTGGTCAAGACTGTTGAACATACATTGCACTAGACAGGTTACAAGTAAACATTATATAGTTAAAAACTCACATGAGTATTGGTCAATAGTCTGTATTTTGATGTCTGTTAGAGAATCTGGGTCTATAGGAAAAACAGAAGTAGGGTTTTATAGGTTTGTTTTAGTTTATTTTTCTTTTTGCGGATGTAAAATTTGAATATGTAAAAATTTTGCTGTTGAAGTTTGTGCAACTGTAATTTGATTGATTTGTATACACAATTTTACGCATACGCACATTGTGCTTAAGTCTGTTTATTGTATGTTACATTTCTTCAATAAATCTATATTATTATTATCTTAATAGCAACATTTTAGGCAAATTTATTTTGACTGTCAGCAATTTGCAATATCTATATACCATGTGTTCCAATTAAAACGAGCCACCTTGTATAATTCTGTAATTATGTTCTCGGAAAAATCCTGAAACAGAAACTTTTGTTTCGAGGGTTTTCCCCACTCCCTAACACAACACACATCAACAAATTAAAATGAAAAGTTCTTTCAATTCTCTATTCAGCCAAATCAAAATGTTTGACACACAGATTATTCATTATTATTACAAACAAAACCACTTAAAACAAAGAGTGAAGATAATTTCATTCTATTAAATGTTCAAAATGATGTCAACAAAAGGTACCAATAAATAAATAGTGGTGGACCTCACAAAAACTAATTGTTTAGTTTATTTTTGTTTTTTTTTTGTCAATTATTTGCATGAATGTTAAATATATKGCTATGAAGGGTCATTTCTTCAGAAATATTTTTTTTAGTCTTTTTTACACTTCTTTTTATTTAATTAAATAAACATAGCAATACTATAGTTTGTTGACATTCGATGTGCCGTGCACAAGTAAAAATAAGAAAAAAAAGCATAGCATTAATACTTTATTTAGAGTAAGAAAGTAAACAAGTCCATCATTTGTATTTTAACAAACACTAGAGTTGTCAAAACTCTTGCGGACCCCATCGAATCTGAAAAAAACCAAATCCCATTACATTTTCACTAAAAAAACATCGAAATACTTACATCTGTTCGAGCTTTCAGCTTTCTATCAATCAAACCACACAAAGTCTCTGATCGGACTGCCAAAGAATCGATCTTTTCAATCAGTTGCTGATAGGGAGACAACGGCTGCGCACCCATAACAACGTGCCCCAATTTAGAATCGATTTTAGCGTCCAATCGTGCGTTCCTTATCAAATTGACTATCCAACATTCTGCCTCGTCCGGATTCATGTTCAATTTTTCAGCAAGCATTCCAATGCTTATGCACTGGTGAATGCGGCAGAAAGTTTCAAAAATCATCAGCCTCGCGTTCTCCACAAACTCCTCCAGGCAAGAAACAAGGAAGAAGTCGTTTATCAGTATCAGCTGGCATTCGTGCAGCTTCTGTCTTGCACCGTCAAAATCGAAATTAACGTAAAGATGTTCGAGGAATTCCGTGATGGGATCCCTATACGTGTAACTCTCCTGCTGGATGACTTTGACCAGATCTTTCAAAGCGGATCTACGACCACGATTTATGATCACCGCCGTCGCTAAGTAACGTAAAATGTGCGGACACATTGTTTGGATTGCGTTTAGATAGTGCGGGCGGTACAGAAACATCTCGATGATCAATTCTCTGCCCATCACGTGGTTGAAAAAAACGAACAGCGACCAATGGATTAGCCAAGTGCGCTGCTGCAATAAGTGCAAACTGTTGTTGCCGAAGTGATTCGGGCTCGAATCTATGCATTCTCGGAGCTTGTTCACGTCCTCAAGGGCAGAATCCCAGTTTTGAGTGAGAATTTCGGAGGCCAGTTTGCCCCATAGTACGCTTATGTAGTTCTTATCGTTCGGTGGCAGTACTAACATGCAAAAGTACAAATACGATGCGCTAACTGCGTAATTCCCACACTCGTACCTGTATTTGGCGAGCTTATGTAAGCTGTCGATCATTTCAATCTCAAACTATAACAGAACAGGACAAAAAATTAATTTACCATGTTGCAATATGGCATAACATTTACCTTAAAATCTTTTGAAAGATAATTAATCAGAGTCTTTGAGTCTCGCATATTCTCCATGTTTTGCATGACCTCATCGTTCTCCATAATTTCCAATATCGGCTGCACCTTGTCTTGCAATTCCTTGAGCTGCGAGACGACATATGTCCGCCTTACTTTTAGCTCTTCGGGGATCTCTTCATCTGGATACAGTTGCTTGCGAATGTCGATGGCATAGTCAATCATGTTGGTCTTGCTAAGAATGTCCAATTTTGCCTTTAGAAGCTCGTTCAGATTGTAAATCTATAAACCAGTCTCTTAGAAAACTAACCCCAAATTTGGTGAGATACTTACTCCTCTTGCAGTCATGAATTCTAGTAAGGGAAACACTAGATGCCTGTCTAGGTATTGTCCCACTTTCGAAGTCAAATCAAATTTTGCCATTTTGATGATATTTATCACCGTAGTTTGCGCAAAAATGTGTTTACCGCACCTCACAAAACGGTGGGTAAAATTGAAGGTTAACTATGACAGATTGACAGAACGACAAAGGACGTTAGTAAATTCACAGAATCCTACTAAATGATCAAAATCTGGTTCAATCAAATCCTATTAATTCGAAACCTTTTTTGGTTGTTTCAGGTAATTTGTAAAGAAATGTCCTTTATTGGACCAATTGCAGTTCTGCAGATGCGAATTTGGAACGATTAAGAATTTGCAGAAAGCTCTATATTATACTAACAAACTTGCTAAAAGGCTGTGTTAAATTGATCATTATTCATCATCAATATAATATTTTTATTGGGGGCAGAATAAACAAACAACTGACACGGTTGAAGTTACATATCTATTCCTCCCTACATCTACGATTTCCGCGGAACCAAACTTTCACTTTTATTAATCAAGGTTGAAAAAGTAATAGCGTTTTAACACCATAAGTGTCAAGGTTTTAAAAGTGTTTCTCATTCAAAATCAAGAAAATGGGCGTTAAACATCTAACAACAGGTAAATATTAAGATTAATTGGAACTTAAGACATAAATTCTGACATTCGTATGATTAGGTTCGGAACAGCCACCCAAGACAGACAAATTGCGTCTGTATTCCATGGAATACTGCCCTTACGTGCACAGGGTACGACTGGTATTGGCAGCGAAAGGTATTCCCTTCGAGTTGGTCAACATAAACCTGATCAATAAACCAGAATGGTACTTTCAAGTTCACCCTGAAGGTATGTTGTATTCAAGTACCGACTTCCACTGTTTTATTATTGTAATTACTTTCCCCATGCAACATTTTGAACTACTTTTATGTGTAAAGACTTAGAAGATGTGGAGTACCACAAGGCAGCATATTAGAGCTTTTTTGTCTCATCATTGAAATACCTATTTAACATTGGCTATTAAGAACTTTTAAAGAACTCTTAAATACAAGAACTTTTAAAGCTTGTTGGTTATAGAACCTTCTTTCCATATGATGTAAAAATAAATTTTAATTTTGACTAATGATGTATGAAATATATACATTTCTTATTAAGAGTTATGACAACTAACAAGAATTTTTGTTGCTTAAGGCAAAGTACCAGCATTGGATACCGGAAAGGAAGTAATAGTTGAAAGTTTAGACATTGCAAATTATTTGGAAGAAACCTACACTGACCCACCATTGTATCCTGCCGAGCCAGCAGCCAAAGAACAGGACAAAGCATTAATTGGCAAAATCGGCCCGATAATAGGAGTTTTCGCGAGACTCATGTTCACACAAGAACAGAAGACACCGGAGGAATGGGTGAAAGAATTCCTCCCTTTATTGGAGGTGTTCGAAAACGAATTGCAAAAGAGGGGAACCCCGTTTTTCTTCGGTGATCGACCAGGGATGGTGGATTACATGCTGTGGCCATGGGCCGAAAGGGCGGGCGTGGTGGGAATACACTTGGGGCAGAAGTTGCCCCTCGAAGATGACCAGCTGCCGTTTCTTCGAAAATGGAGAAAGCTGATGCGAGACTATCCCGTGGTGGCCGGTATCTATCACGGTCCGGAGAAGTTCTACAAGTGCGTGCAGATGAAGATTGCCGGGGCCCCAYCCGATTATGACAGCATATAAATTGTATTTAATCTTGTGCTTACCATGTTTTGTATATAAAAATTATTTGCAGTAAACATTATCTTTAACGTGTTTTGTAACTTGCAAAATCATTTGCAATATAATAATAATGAATAATATATTATTGAGCCATAAAATTTTTGCATAGATAGATAAACTTTACCTATTATCTCTTTTCCATTAAAAAACATTCCTATTTTCGCAAGTGTAGTTTCAATAGATCCCATTCAATTAATTTGTAAACCAATTAAAAATGCATTTGGCAATGAAAGTATGTACAAAAACCGTAAAAGTATAAGTTACTTTTTAGTTATTACCTCATAATATTAAAACCTAATAACAAAACTATAAGCTACAAGCTGGTAAATGTGCTTCCCCTACGAGGTCGTACGTAAGAAAATATTACGGAAAATTTAAAGTGGACGTCACTGGTTTTTTCTAGCGTTTGCGATATTCGCGTATGCTCGAATTCGGTTTCATTAGAAATCCCGTTCAGCCGAAAAATCCATTAAAAAGCAGGTATTTTGCATAATTTATTCAGTAGTAATTAAACACAAACTACATACATACGACATAATATATATGCTAAACGTGATCAATTCTTGTGTGTTTGAAAATATCTCTTTAAATTTGCCATAATAGCATTCCTTTGATAAACCACTTCCCTGGAGCAGAAAGTTGATAAAATAACAGGACACTGATAACGAACGTATTCTTCGCACAGAGCACCTGTCGTGGTGTTTTTGAATCTAAACTGGCTCTTTGAATTCACTGTAAAATAGTAATCAGACTACAAAATACCAATAAGTATCTTACGTACAACAGAAGTAGCCCATAAAAAAGCATGTGTGATGCAGGGAATCAATGTAGTACACGTCTTTTTTTGTGTCCGCTTTCACTTCGAAATGTGCAATCGCAGAATTTTTCAAGTACGGCCAGTGTGATAAGTTTTCCAAATATTCTGCACCATATTCCCAGTGATCGTAGTTCCCACTCTCTTCAATTATGTTAAAACTTATACTAAAAACGTATCAAATGTATAATGTAATTGTACAATTTACAGAGCACTTACATGGTTGGGTTTAGGTATTTCATGTTGCTAAAATCTGCCACATACTCCCAAACATCGATAGGTTTAACTTTCTCCAGTTCAATGGATGCTGTATGATGGTATTCTTTAATTCTGACCACTAAATAAGTGGTCAGAATTATAGCAGTTAAACTAAGAATTTTACGTGTCTTCCATTGCATTCGTGGCATCTTTCTGTCTGAATGAAATTCAGATGGAGATGAATTATTCACATGATAAATAAAACATCTATTCAGAACTATTTAGTGTATCTAAATACGGCACTTTTAGTATTGATAAGTAACACCCACACATTTAAACTTCATCACACTGCTAAATGCAGTAGTTTTATATTTACAGATTAATAGCATGGTAATGTTTATGTCTCACTGGCACATGGTACCTAGTTCAATGAACTTTGGGATCACAGTTTTTATGTTATAATTAAGCTTTCAATGTTTTTGGACTTGTTTGAATTTTCCGCCACAGTAATATATTTTGCGTTCTGCAAATAAACAAGAACCAACACAAAACGTTTGGAAAGCTTTCTAAGCCGATATATTAATTAATAAATACAAAAAGATGTATCAGTCTTCATAACCATAAGCAAACAAAGCAGAAAATTTTAATGATGGTGGCAGAAAAAAATTACCCGGAGTCCGGATATAGTGGGTAAAGAGTCTGAGCTTTTCCAGCTGCTCTGTCTTTATGGCTAAATTTTCCCAGAACCTTAGATTATCTATCTCCTAAGAATTAACTTAAAGTAAGAATTCAGTTAATATAACATTTATTTATATACTTACCAATCATGTTTAGAGTTAGAGTGGACAATAAGTCACATGGGAATATCTGACGTAAAAACAAACTACAAGGAGTAATTTTTCTTACTTATATATTTATATTTTTACAGTAAATGTATAAAAATATGTTTTTGGTCTTAATTATTTGTATGCAATTCCAGTAATGCACTTTCTAATATAATAATTTATATAATAATTTTAATTTTACTTCGTCCTGCTATTATAGTGATCTCCTAAACGTCAGTATAAATTTAATTTTATGTTAAATTACTTGTTACATATACTGCTTCGAATGGCTGTGGCTCTTCTTCAGAATGCTGCAACCTCAAATGATTATTTAAACTTTCTTTGATGCTAAATGACTTACTACACATATCACATTTTAATAACTTTTCATTAGAATGTATCCTTAAATGCTGTGTTAAATTTGAATTTTGTGTAAACGCTTTACTGCATATATGACACTTATATGGCTTTTGACCGGAGTGTATCATTGAATGTCTATTTAAATGTGTTTTCACCTGAAATGATTTCTTACAAATGTTACACTCATATGGCTTCTCACCAGAATGAGTCGCCAAATGTCGTGTTAAATGAGAATTACACCTAAAGAATTTACTACACAGGTTGCATTGGTATAGCTTTTCACCAGAGTGTATTTTCAAATGTCTATTCAAATTTGGTTTGTATATAAACGATTTACTACATATATTACATTTATGCTGCTTTTCCCAACTATGTACACTTACATGGTGATCTAAATTTGATTTGAATTTAAATGACTGGCTACAGACGTTACATTTAAATGGTCTCTCACCAGTGTGTATATTCAAATGTTGAGTTAAAAGTGTTTTATATTTAAAAGATTTGTTACATATGTAACATTTGTGTCGTCTTTCGCTATTATGTTCAAGCGGTTTATCCAGTGTGACATCGTATGTCTCACTTTCCTGTTCGGCTTTGTAATCTTCCAATTTGATGTCATAAACTTCGATTTCTGTATAATCAGCTTCTTGTTTAATTTTATAATTCCATTCATTGGTAATACTGGTTGACATTTTGCAGTCTTCCGGAAGCGAGAATGGGGATTCAGATTTTATTCCACACTCCACTGGTAAAGCAAACGCTTCTTTACTTTCAGTACTGTTCATTTGTTCATTCATGTTTTACCGCAATTACATACTAAAAAAAATTCTTATTTAATCAAGCTTCAGTGCACAACATAATGAATCACCAAAATATGTACATTATCAACTTACTCACTTATTGCTAATGATTGTAATTAATCAAGTATACTGTTAGTTTACTATTAACCAAGCGTTTTTGGTTGTAATTACTTTTTAATTACAATCACTTCACGGCAATATCCTAACCATAACCAACGTAATGTCCACTGTACGGTAGGTACATTGTGACTACAAATAGTTCAAATGTCCTGAAAAAAAATCGCTATTTCCAGAAAGTAGTGTAAAAGCGATATGAGCACAGAAAATGTATTCGTTATCATGCAAAAAAAATAGAATATATGCGGTTTAACATTTGCAAGCATACATTAATCAAGTTAATTGTAAATGTTTGTATTGATAGAGAACCAAACGGTTGGCAATGCTGCATTTCAAGTGACAGCGCGGCAACATTCAATAATATTACCAGATACAAGGTGATAGATACTATGCAAAATTTTTTAAGAGAAATGCAAAATCCTGTAACGAAATAATTTTGACTGTAACAAGTCATGTAAGAATGTTGATTAGTTAAGAGGGTGCAGGAATAATTAGCACTTTACTGCTATGGATTTTTGTAATTCAGGAGGCAATACCTTTGCATAGTTTTATATTCAGAGGACAACACACACTAAAAGTTGTTTTGCTATTTTATTCATGACATTTTTACCTAAAGATACAAAAATAAGTGTGGGTTTTCTACATCCAAACATGAAATTTCTTATCAAATGCTACTTTTAAATGTCCTGAGTCCTGACAGATACATATCCATGTTTTATTATTAGAGTGGTTTCCTAAATGTCAGAATTACGTTTGAATCGTCTCTTACTGGAGTGTATTCTTAAATGTTGTGTTAAATTTGAATTTTGCGTGAATGATTTACTGCATACATGACATCCGTGCGGCTTCTTATTAGAATGTATCATTACATGTCTCTTTAAATGTGTGTTTGACTGAAACGATTTGCTACAAACATTACATTTATATGGTTTTTCTCCAGTATGTATTTTTAAATGACGTATAAGATGTGAATTACACTTAAATAATTTGTTGCACACGTTACATATATACATCTTTTCTGAAGAGTGTATTTGCATATGCCTGTTTACATATCTTTTGGAGATGAATGATTTACTACAGACATTACATTTATACCTCATTTCACTAGCATGTGTATTTGAATGAACACCAAAGTTTGATCTAAATAAAAATGATTTGCCACAGACTTTACATTTATATGGCTTTTCGCCAGTGTGTACTTTCATATGTTGAGTTAAGAGTGTTTTATAATTATATGATTTGTTGCACATGTTACATTTGTGTCGTTTGTCTAACACAGCACTGTTCTCCTCAAACCTCGGATGTAACTCTGGCATTTCCTTCACTGTATCATAAATATCGTCCTCAGATATGTCATCATATACCTCACTTTCTTCTTCTGTCTCCACCTTGATGTTGTGTTCTTCAATGTCTATATCATCGATCTCTTGTTTAATTTTGAAGTTCTGTTCATCTGTAACAGTTTTGGGTGACATTTTGCGGTCAGTTGCATCTTCTGATTTTATTTCACGCTCCGTTGATGAAGCAAAGGGTTCTTTAGTTTCAGTCCTCATGCCTGACCACTAAAAAAAGACCATTTAAATAAACATTAATAAATTATGATATAGTTGCTCACCAATTTTTATGTGGGGAGTAAATTACTGCGTTAACAAGATATAACATAAGTAATTACTATTACCATTCTGCTATTACTTTGTTACTTTACTATAAGAAGCAGTATGTTTGCGAGAATTGCAATGTTTTTACTGGTTGTAATAACTTTTACGATTATTTTCCTTTAACGATGTTGATATTTGCAAAGTGTCAAAGTGATCTCTAAATTATTTATTTATTTAGAGATCATTGTATGTGCATAATACACTGTAACTACCATTAGTTCAAAGGCAGCATGCCCAATGACCTATAAGTACTGCCATATGAACTTAGTTTACCATTTGAATGTTTACACTTATTACTGTTATTATTATTTAAACTAAAATAAGCAGTAATTAGAAATATTTATAACAAACAATGAGCTTGAATTTCCTTGCGAAATGTTACCGTATATTAGCCAGAATTATGCTATGGTTGGCAATGCTGCGTTGGGCTTGTCAAACTGAAACAGGATTGTTAAATATACGATAATTTTAAGATTAGCAAGAAAAACATGTACGCATAATTTCCACAGTAATAAAAGGATTCTGTTAATTTCTAAAATAAATGTTTAGCTTGATCAATAAAATAAATAAAAAAATAAAAGCAAATCATCAACTACAAACAGTAAAAACATTTTTACAGTAGAAGTTGTAAAATGACATACAAGTAACACCAATCTTGCTAAAAAAAACCATTAAATTCCAGTAAATTTTGTATAAAAAAACACCCTGCAATAGTAATAGAAAAAAACAATATTTTGTATTCAATCTTTTGCAGAATATATGTAATTTTATATGAAATAATTTGCTCCAATCTATCCGGAGTGTAGATAGGTATATATATCTGTTTAAATATTCCTTAAAATTAATAAGTTACAGACAGCTTCATTTCTATTTTATTGAACATTTTTTGAGTGAGTTTACAAGACTGTTTTGATCATAATTCCTTTGCATTCATTAGAAAATATGAAGAAAAATCAATTAATTTTTAATTATTTATTAATAAACATGGGTTAACAATAATTTTTTTTGTCTGAAACAATTTAGAGTTTAAGAATGGTCAGCAGCTCTCTGAAACGGTCTTAAATTATTCTGTGTAAGTATTACCTTTTTTTGAAGAACATACTACAAACAGGTGTGACTTGTAAGTCCTTCTCAAGCTATAAATACCGTGTTAAGTGTTTGTTTAATTCCGATTTTACATTAAACAATTCATTACAAACATTACACTTGTATGGTGCCTTTTCAAAGGCATGTGATCTTAGATGTCGTTGTAGATCCAACATACGAATAAACGGTTTGTAACACACATTACATTTGAACTTTTCAGCTGGATGGATCCGCATATGTTGCGTTAAATGCAGGCTACAGCTAAATGATTCGTTACACAAATTACAGTTGTATGTCCTATCACCCGAGTGCATTCGTTTTGAATGCTTGTTTAACTGCGTTTTGTCAGAAAAGGTTTTACCGCATATACTGCACTCATTTGTCTGATTAATGTGTGAGTGTGTCGTTAAATGTTCAGTTAAATGTGAAGTGTGTACAAACAATTTGCTGCACAGGTGGCATTCATATCTGTGTATTTTTCTTGAATGAGCGTTGAAGTACGACTTGCTACCAAACGTTCTGGAACACAGAGTACACTGGAATGGCTTTTCGGTAGAGTGTGTTGCTGAATGTACTTTTAATTGTGATTGGTATGAGAATGATCTGCTACACATAATACATTTGTGTGGCTTTTCATCAATGTGGGTTTTTTTATGTTCCGTTAGATACTTTTTGCGAATATACGATCTGTTACAAACGTCACATATATGACGTTTCTTATCAATATGTACCAAAAGATGTCGGGCCAATTCCTTTAAACTACAAAACAACATATAACAATCTGAGCTAGTACATAAATATCTGCCGTTTTCACAAATAAATGGCAGTCTGTTCAACACAATTGTACAATTATCCACAAATTTAAAATGTACAGCTTGTGTCTTATTATCTTCCGAAGTACCATCACCATTTATCTCTCCGTTATCAATTTCTTGCTTGATTCTACAGTTTACTTCCAGTTTCATATCATGCTCTTCGGTTTTTATGTCCATAGTCTCTTGTTTAATTTTGTAATTATGTTGCTCAATAGGATTGGGGAGCAATCCGCAGTCATCTAAAGCTACCTTATCGTCTTCAGGAAATGAGTATGGAAACTCAGATTTTATTCCGCAGTCTATCGCTGAAGAACCATCTTCTGTAGTGTTAGTTTGTTCCATCGTGTTTTATAACTGAAATTGAATAAAATCTGTTCAGATAGGTAGATAAAGACAGCTTTTATCCATTAAACAGACCATCAAATAATATTCACATGTACATTTCGGTTGCAATTAATAATTGTCAATGCCTCCATCATAAATGTATTTCCTAACCTAGTTTTTTCGGAAAAGTAGTTATTTTCAGTAATTGCAGTTGGCGCAACTCCCGTACTTTCACCATCTCTTATTAATCACTTAAACTATCGTTATGTCGGTATAAAAAATACCTGTAATAATCAAGTATATTTAAAAAAATAGTTAATATTTCAAAAAGTGTTAATCCCAGGTATACAAAATACAAACTCAAAATAAAGAGAATTAAAAGTAGATTACGATTAAATAAAAAAGTATAGGGTGTTCCATTTAAAAATATTAAGTTATAGTGATTTGAAATTGAATATGGAGTATATTTATAAAAAAATAATTATTTTAAAAACTGTTAATCCCAGGTATACAACATGCATACTTAAAATAAAGAGAATTAAAAGTAGATTACGATTAAATAAAAAAAATAAGTAAAAAAATCAAGTTGTGTAATTTGACCATAAAGTATCTTCCGCCAACGCACTAATAACTCACCCTGTATATAATGAAAGAATAGTATTCCACTGAATAGAAGGGGTGTACATTCGTTAGGGGGTTGTAAAAACCGTTTCTGAGATATTTGCGTTTGAAGTTTTCTATGTTTTTCCTTGAGAAATTGTTGGAATTTCTACACTGCACAGGCACTGCACTTCATTGGTCTTTACCCTCATATGAGCACACTTCCCCGGCTCATCAGAAGTGATTTGGAATTTTTGTTGTTCAAAAAAGTACACTTTCTGAAAAAAGTTGCTGAAATTAATTCTATACATATTGAATGAGTAGTACTCCATTTAATAGAGGGGTGTATTTGTGTTAGAGGGTTGTAAAAATTTTGTCCATTTCGCTCTACAACCCACCGTTTCTGATATTTTTGCGTTTGAAGTTTTCTCTGGTTTTCCTTGAGAAATCATGGAATTTCTACACTGCACAGGCCTTCATTTCTCTTTCAGAAGCAATCTGGAATTTTTGTTGTTCACAAAAGTCCACTTTCCGAAAAAAGTTACTGAAATTAATTCTTTATATATTGAATGAATAGTACTCCGTTTAATAGAGGGGTGTTTTGTGTTAGAGGGTTGTAAAAATTTTGTCCATTTCGCTCTACAACCCACCATTTCTGAGATATTTGCGTTTGAAGTTTTTTCTGGTTTTCCTTGAGAAATCAAGGAATTTCTACACTGCACAAGCCTTCATTTCTCTTCAGACTCAATCTCGAATTTTTGTTGTTCACAAAAGTCCACTTTCGGAAAAAAAGTTGCTGAAATTACTTCTATATATACTGAATGAATAGTTTGAATTTTTTTGAAATATACTTTGGTTTTCCTTGAGAAATTATGGACCCTCTTAGTATCTGTAACATTATAAATCCAAATGCAGCAGAACACTAGACAAGTTTACTCTTTCACATTTATTGATAAAAATACAAAACTAAACATGCATTTGAGCAAAACTTCTTAAAAATGGTACGATAACAGTTAACAAGCATATACATGTGTGTATTAATCAAAAAATAGTCATAATCATAAAAACTAAATGTAAAAAAAGACAAAAAGAGGAACGCAACCAAACTAAAAATTAAAACCAGATCCACAATAGCATCATTCGGATTCAATATCCGATTCACTCCAATCAGTATCCGAACCCACGCAAATCTCATATTCGTTCTCCTCCAAAATGGGTTCGCCGAGTTCTTCGCTAAACGTTAGAATCGGAACAGTCTTCTTGTCATCATCTTCAACGACGCAGCGCGTCAGATCATACTTGATGTGCTTCATCCCCTTCTGAAGGACCAGTCTCGGCCAGTCGGCCGCCTTGCACTTGGTCAGCGTGACCTTGACGCTGGGGCCTGCAGCGCGGTGCTGGTAGGTCTTCTCCACCTTGCCGAACAGATGCAGGTTTAGTTTGTACGATTTCCCATCGTGGACGGTGCTGAAGTGGAGGAGCTGCCCCCTGACTAGTCTCAGATCGTAGATCCTGCAGTCGACCAATAMGATGTTTAATTCGACGCGTTCTTTGTGTTGGAACCACCGTACTTGGGGCGTGCAATGACTGGCCGGAGGTAGTGCAAGCATGGCTGGCAATTCACGTACTTCTGCAGTTTCTTTTATCTAATTAAACAAAGTCCGTTATGCAATAAATGAAACAAAAAAGTGGGCGGTGATGTAATAATGGAAGAATAGCAAAACAAATGGTGCGATAGGTTCCTCTAAAATAGAGGCATTTTCTTATGGTGTTATAAACTGTTGGCGGTAATTAAATACTTTATATGTTAGTAAATGCAAACTGTTATATCTCTACTATATAATCTAGTGATAACTAGTCAACTACTAATGACATATTATAATTGTCACAGATAAAGACAAGACAAATAGATTGGTATCTCTCAGTAGTGGGGGGGGGTGACCATACGGATTAGTTTGGCCTAGTGACACGGCATAGTCTTGGCGCAAGCAACCGCTTTATAAAGTCACTGTACTCGTACTTACAGTTGGCGGTTTTATGAGTTGACAGTCGCATCGGGACCAGTTTGTCAAGAACGTATATCAGCGCTTAAATATTTCAAATTTAAAATGTAATCATTTGTTGATATTGATAACAATCACATTTAGCTTGCATAAGATATTCCTGAAATGCTGGATGTGTAAACAGTTTCTACTACAAAGCGAGCTTTGCCAGTTGCGATTGAGGGGTGAGGAGGTGAGTTCTACTAGTTTTTGTAGAAATATATCTCAATAGCCACACGGAAGTTACTACATAGACTTATTTCTCCATAAAGTAGTTCACACTTTAAGAGGGACATTTACTTGGAGCGATCGGGCAGAAATGTAAACTATGCAACCCGTATTACCAGCGGGACAAATCACGCAAAGATCATACGAGCAACAGACGGGCTAATATTAACTAATATTCGGAAAATTGCTGAACTTACTATGATATTATACCAGGTTATTCAAAATATAAAATAACCCATTTATTTCTGTAAATATGAACCATATAACATTTCATTCTAACTGCATGTCGACTATGATTTCTGGAGGAACTTTTATAATAATTTTCCTTCCGCCTCCCCATTGCTTCGGCAGACAGTAAATTAATGTGAAAGAGCTTTTAACATTAAACTTGTCACGTGTAATTAGACATACAATCTTAGAAATCCAGTCATATAGGAATAGATCGTATACTGCTCGATCATTCCCGACAGGATTGTATTTTAGCCTCACTGTTCACTGGATACCATGCGACGCACCTGGTGGGGATGGGCATTCGCATTCCGCTCTCGTGACGGAATCGTGCGAAAGGGTTTGCGGTTTTAGATTTTTTGAATGTTTTTAGTCATTTATCGTGCTCATGTTTTTGGTAGTGTACAAAGAAATATGTAGCTACAACGTGAAGTTCGAATTTTTCGTTTATGTGCCTTAGTGTTCGAGAAATAGCTCGCCAAAAATACGCATTTTTAAGCAAAATATAACAACAAATATTTACATTACCGCACCAAATTCAGAAAAAACTCGAACTCTACGTTGTAGCCACATCTTTTGTCATTGCCATGTCGAAATTTCACTTTGAAAAAGTTTCGAATAACTCGGTAAAATGTAAAACGGTAGGTGCTTAAAATGACCCGATTCGCTCTAGGTAAACGCCCCTCTTAAGTGATGTAGGTACACTTGGTGCTTCAAAAGCTTTTTATGAATTCTTAACATGTTCTGCTTCTTTCTCAAGAGTTAAAAAAATGTTAATGTTTAATAGAGAGTCGATTTGCACTTGTATGGAAGAGGAACCATTTTATTATATGTACAAGTGTGATTTAATCATGCATTCTAGGATATTTAACTGGTCATTGCAAATCCGTTTTTCACAGTCATTTACAGCTTTAAGCAATGTAATTTTATCCATCCAGATGCAAATTGGCTCATTTAAATATTTGTAAGGGCAGTAAAGTCCTAGTAAATAGTAGCGTCCTGATGATATATATTGCTGGAGCCGTAAATTAATTTATTATATCTGAGCAAATTTTGATACCTTTAATCCACTTGCACTATGCTATGACAGCGTAGGTACCACCCTTATTTATCACATATAGACTATTATATAATATAATAATATAGGCCCTTTGGAAATATTTTTAATTGCAATGAAGCATTCTGATGAGTTATTTCGACTACCTGGAGAAAAAACACTTAAACGAAGTCGTCTACCATACTTCTGTTTTGTTGATATATTTATAAACTGTAAATTTATGATCATTATAATTATTTGTGAATACCAGATGGCTTTTATTTAATTGCAAATTATTCGTATGTAATCTCTTATTTAATTTGCAAGTAGTTTATACCATCGCCGTTTGAAGTTATGTGACAATAAGTAACTGCGAAGAGGTAGCAATGGAACAAACTAGGTGCAAATTAGAAAGAAATTAAAAGAAAAAAAATCTGATTTGCATGTTATTGCTGCACCATTTGAAGCAGTTTCCTATGTTATCGGCTTGGCATATCCGTATGTAGTTTAGCCTAGTGACACTGCAGGCGCTTTATATGAACCTACCCCCCACCATTATCTTGCCCTTGTCTATGATAATTGTATTGTAGAAGAGCCACTTTTGAGATTACAAGTTGTTACAAATCGAGTAACATTATTTATAGATATATAAATAAACATCATAAACAATTTTTGGAAAAAATTATAGACTTTGTGGGCCTAAATCCATAGGACTAATGAGCATTTATTTCTAATGAACAATAATGACGTTGCACAAAATGCTAGTATAAGTTTGTAGATTTACCATTGAATTAAAAAGCAATGGTACTTTACCTTTCTTCTCAACAATAATAATCTTTTGTCGGTGATTGATAGGGACAGCTTTTTCTCAGAAAACTATCTTTGTAGCATGACAGATGCCAGAGATAAATTGAAAGGTAAAAACGAAAAACTTAAGCAAGAGATGCTAAGATAATTTCTTGGAAACTGTTAAATATGTAATCAAATTATTAACGATTAATTATCAAAGTTGCAAAAACTCACCTTTACGGGTTTTCCCTGAATCATAGCTTGGACATCAAAAATTTGAATATCCCAGACACTCTGATCCTCAAAATTAAAAACGTTAGGTGACGGTATCGTTTCATCATCATCAATCACAAGTTCTACATTGTTCACTACGGCAAAGAACATATGCAATAACATACGACTGAAAAAGGAAAGCAGATCAACACAAACCTTCTTCATCATAGTCGGAACTATAATCTTCACTTCCATTGGGTATCACAGGCAATTTCACATCCCACTTTTCAGATTCTACGTCGATCCCTAAACCACAGTCAACCATAATTTTATTTATTATCACAGGCTTGTTTCTGGTCATGTCGATTAACACGACAGAGTATTTGTCACCTCCAGTTAGGTTCGCCGCTTCTTTCTTGAAGACACTGCAGTGTAAAGTCCTGTAGTAATCGGTGCCCTCTTCGAAAGAGTACTGGAAAAGTACATCAGTGGCCTCTGGTGACCAACAGTCAAGTACTGGGGACACTCCGTGTAATTTACATTCGATTGCCTGGAATTGTAAACTGATCAATTTATATCCGAGTTTTATTATGATATAAATTATGCGATAACTTAATTAAATGTGTTGCTATATTTTGCATTACATTACTTTACAGGGTGCTGTGTAACGATGTTCGAATATTTTAAGAGGATATTTATCAAAACAATTCTTCTATAAAAAAAAATTATAGTTGAACTATAACTGCTATCTTTATTTAAAAAAATTCTAATAGTTCATTTCATTTAAAACCTTTTTTCTCTCATAATTTTTTGGTGTACATAATAAAAAACAGTGTGCAGTTGTCAATGGGGGTGTTGCCCTTTGTCGCRGTTGAACACGCGTATATTCTGTGGTTCTGTGCCTTTGTAACTTTGTTTACGTTTTGGTTTGAGAACGGAGGACGCGTTAAAGTTTTGTTTTGATTTACTTGGTACATTTTTCAAACTATGCAATTATGCTGCAAGATTGTGTAAAGGGATCTTCGGACAATTTAGCAAAAATTGACTTACATATAATTGACGAATTTTACATGAATGGAAATTCGTGTGGCCAGATTGTTCAATTTTATGCAAATTAGGCGATTTTGCTATTTAAAGGTTGCAACTTGAATAAAATGATGTAATGGCAGCTATACATGCTGTAACACAGGTTTAAACGAGTTTACCTACTTAATACATAGTTGTTCCAGTTTTGGTATCACTTGAAATATAGACTTATTCTGCGGCTGCCATAAAATGAATCCTGTTTGTGATATATCCGCTACAAGTTAATATTTTAATTTAATATATTTTACGTTTTAATATTTACAGTGAAAACGACTAACAACAAATCGCGTTTAACACATCCATCGCATGTAGGTTTTTATAATTCATAATTATGGTTGCGAGTTTGGAATAAAATGGCAACGCTGCTGGGACTTCGGTTTCAGAAACCTCATCTCGGCCGACAGGAATGCCAGGATCAGAAAATGGCGTGGCAACATCACACAGTTACACCGCACTAAGCGCGCCAGAGAAAGGTGACGTCAGAGATTCAAACTTTAAACATAAACAATCTTTTTTTAAGCATTAACTAAGCTCTTTGTGAAAAATAAAAAAACAGGGGTCTATTTGTTTCATGTAGATTTATATTCTGCAATAAAAAAAGGGGGCAACAGGCCCATTTTGACCTTCAGTAAGAAAAAGACAAATCGGTGAATAAAGAATGCCAAAAATGGCAGTCATCTACTACATTTACAGCCGTTAACTAACAGATAAGGTGTACTAGATTTCAAATCTCCAACTTCAACTGTATTTTTGAGAAAAATGTGTTAGCATTGCGATGTCTCTTTTTCATTATACACTGCTGTCCCAAAAAAAGAATACAAAATAATAAAACCAAAAGTAAAAAAAAGCTACTTACCTGGAATGGCAGTTTATTAATCAACTCATTGGGTAGGTACTTGAGTTCGTAGCGGTTGAAGTAGAATTGTTCTCCGAAATCAACACAAAAGCAATCGGCCGTCCCATCTAATAAACCTACAACCACCACCCTGCAATAGCAGCCGACTTCCCTAGGGTCTGGCGCCAAATAGCATTGTCCCACCTCAACTTCGACCTTATCAGGATAAAAAGGTTTAGAAATGGCGTCTCTTATATCATCTTGAAGGTTGTTCAATCTGGAAAGTCAAAAATCTCAATTTTTGTCAAGCTACGGGAGTTGTTCACAAAGTAATGACAATGAAACCTGTAGTAAGAATATTGGTAACTAGTCTTTGATAATATATTTTTTCTTCGAAACTATGTGAAATATGGAGTTTTTGCAACAGTGAAAAATAACATAACAAGTGAGCCTTCCTACTAAAAAATCTTAGAATCTTTGGACTATGGCAAAATATAATACAAAAGAACGAAATTACTTTCTAAAAATAAGATGTCACTCACTGCTTATTAAACTTCGCCAATCGAACATAGAATTCTCCAGGTGTTTTCGCAGATATGAAATAGACCTCGTGAAACTCAACGTCTTCATCAAGAAACGCCCAATTCGGAGTCACCTGTTTCCTATAAAACCCTTTCTGTGCGACCTTTCCCTTGTTCTCACTCAAATCGACTTCAACAAAGTCGATTCCCGAGTTTCTCGCCAGCTCCAGAATCGGTTTGATGGCGTTTTCGTTGTATTCCGCAAGATTGTGTTTTAAAAGCTTGTCCCTGAAATTTAGTAGCGTCACGGTGGTCTCAGATCGAGGCAGGTCTTTGACCAAGTAAACGTTGGTGAGCCAAAGGTTGTAACCGAGACGGAGAACTATCTCAGCCTCGTAGATGGCATCCTCGTGCTGTTGTTCGGTGGAGGTGATAGTGTGTTTGAGACGTGTCCTCGAAAAACTGCTGTAGTTGACGTCGCCACCGGGCGGTACCATGTTGGCAATGTATGCCAGTACACCTTAAGAAAACAATTTCAAATTTTGACTTCATTCTAAGAAATGTTTAGTTGCTATTTATTTGTTAGGGATTTCATAATAACCTAATGGATCAAAAAATTTAAAAAAATTAGAAAGTTAATTTTCTTTTGTCTTGAATACAAATTTTAGCTGTGAGGCACAAAAATTGACACTGTACTTCTCTCAGGATAAGGTAAACTGTACTCGTATCTTTAATTCACTGTACTTCTCTCAGGATAAGATGAACTATACTCGTAATTTCATTTTGGAAATTCTTAACAAAAAAACCTGCAGTGGTATTAAATATTCTGTCAAAATTATGAAACAATCAAAGTATTCATTTGCATAGGGTAAGAATGTCAAAGAGTTCAATTTAAGAGTTTAAGATAAAAAAATGAGCTTTAAAAATCCCTACAAAGCACCTAAAAATACACAAAAAAAATAGACAATCAATTTCATCTTTGATTGTTTTTGCCAAAAAAAGTTTTATGTTTGACATGTTTTGGACCATATAATAATGAACAAAAAATGATCAAAATTAGTAGTTGAAAATATAATGAGGTACTGTGTACTTACCTTGTACCGGAATGTGTTTAAATTCTTCGGGAAGCACACAAAGATTATAAACAGAAATTTTAGCCGTCATATAACTGTCACAATACAAAATTTTCACCTCAGTGGGCATTTTTGTAATATCGTTCACCTGCTCGATTGCCACAATTTTACATCTTTTGAAGTGATTTTCGTGTTCGACGGCCACCATATCACCTATCTGAACTGTTCCAACGGATTCCTGTGATTCTTTCAAAGCCTCTGTCAGTCTGTTTTCTATATCGGTCACATTAATCTCGTTGGTGTTGATTTCTCCGTTGGTGCTGAAGTGCGTCACAATATTGATGCTGAACAAACTGACATCTTTAACTTGGACCAGTTTGAATCGAATTTTGCCAGAATTGGGTAATTGCTCAATTTCGTCCAGGTTTTTACAAATTATGTGGCGTTCACTGCACAAATCTGTCTCGCACTTCCCCAGCAGTTTCAGGGAATGACATAAGTCGATGTTTCCTTGCTTTTTCTTATTTTCTTGGTCCGCTACTACACCCTCACAGTACTTGATGAACTTCTGTGGCAATATAGCATTCATTGATTGAAGAAATTTGATCAATTTTAGTCCTTTTTCTTGACACGTCTCATCCACAAATATGTACGACCTGCAATTCTCGCTTGTTACCTGAACAAACAAAAAATTAGGTGAATTTCTAAGATAATCAAATTTTGACTTACGCTTGTCACTTTGCCCAGGGGGCTCTCGTAATTGTCAATGAAACAACTGAATCTCGAAGCAAAGTGTGTCCAAGACTCAGGTAAACCGTAATGCACGATGACCGTGGCATCWGTAATGTTTATATTTGCGGTGKGGACGTGATMCGTACAAACAAGTACTGCAATCAATAAAATTGTGTTAAAAAAAGGGATTATTTTTGCTGGTGGCATAAAATACCGGGATAAAAGGTGTTAGAATCATTTTTCCAACGAGACATCGCCGTATTTATTTCTATGCCACTGTTCTTCTGGGTCAGTATTATAGATTCGATGCTCCTGCTTGCGAACAGAGAGACTGCTTCTTCAGTTTGTTCCTCGTCGTTACAGAACACAACGATTTTACTAAACTTGTTTTCTTCGTCTGATAACAGATCTGTTAGAAACAAAAAATTTGGTTGAGATAATTTCAAAACTAGTAAAGATATTCAAAATCCGTGAACTCTTTCTGAGAAAACTTATTTATTTATTCTTTTATCAATAGGGCTTCCATTACAAAATATATAATATACACTGGATATGTAGCAATTATGCAAAACCAACCAACAAAAATATAATATAGCTATCCAAATACATAGAAAACACAAAAAAATTTATGTTTTCTTGGAACTAAATAATGATTGGTAAAAATTATAATTATGGAGTCTCAATATACAAAATTCATTTATACTCCAGAACTATTTTCGACTTATTTTTTATGTAACCATAAGATCTATTGTAAAAATTAAACCAATGGGGGAGTTCAAATTGCACAGTTTAGATAACCTCCGTATGACTGTTTCTTTTTTTCCACAAGCCAACATAGGAATATATATATATATAATATAATTACAAACATCATTTATGTATATTAAAAATAGGGGTGGTCCAAAATGTGTACCCTGTCATCAATAGGATCAGAAGTGAACCCTTTAATCCTTACCATTTGCTTTCGATCATCAGGATAAGACTTGAACCAAGCTAAAAGTGAGCCAACAATTCCATATGCATAAAGCTTTCTACAAAGCAAGTCAAAATTAACCAAATATTTAAATGAGAAATTATAAATTAGGCATTTCAGTATTACGTTAAAGTCCCTTTAAAAATGGAGGCTGTTGGCACACAAAGCCATTGTTTACATGGAGTTCTTACGGGAGACAAACTTTAAGATTTTTTTTATGTATGTTCCGGGCTGAAATTAGTAATGTACTGCATATATTTAGGTTTGTCATGATTAGCTAGATATACCTGTGTAATTTTATCGCAATATTCGGCGTAATAAAAGAGAAAAAGGTTGTTGAAGGTGACGAACTTCTCGTTGGCAGGTTGACACACTCTCTATCCCTTTATTTGCATCGAAAATGTTTTGTGTTTTGTCAGTTGTCAGAAATAAAAACAAGATGGTTGATGTATGCTGTTATTTGTTGTGATTGTTGTTTTGATTCGTACTGCACAAAACACACTGAACAAGTTATTATATCATGGTTACATATAATATGCCGTATCTACTAATATAAACAATAGTTTCAGTGCAATGGATCTAGTTTAATATAGACTACAGACAAAGTAAAACAACTGTTTTTATTCACACTCTTTTTCACTAATGATAGCGTATATTGCACAAAAATTATATACATACAGTAGCGTGCAAAAAAAAATCGGATACTGAGCAAAATTTTTTTGAACGTCGGAAACTCGTAAATGAAGTTACCAATGGGGATGTCCACTTACAATTTTTTTTTTGTAAATAATACATGTATCCAAAATATAGTAGTCTAAAGGTTAATTCTGTGCAATAATTATCAAAAAAATGCCCTAATTAATTTGCAAAATGCCTAAATAAAGTTGTCCTATTTTGAAATAACAATAGCTGTAACGTAGATGGATTAGCTACACCTTTCGGCAGAAGGGGTATACGTTATTTTCTTTAGCGTAGGAACTGGTAGCACGGGACATCTTAACAAATGACAGACAACGCGACGACGGACGGTGTATTGTTATTGATGACAGTCATAACATGCTCGAGGCCCGACAGCTGTTTTCTTCGTTTGTACGCGCGCTGTTGCCATAACGTGCAAAGGTTTAGACGCGCACAATCATACCCTTGTTTATACATATACAAGGATCATACACTACTGATTTGTGTTAACCATTTTGTATTAAGTTACATTTTACATATTAGTAGAAGTCCACGGCTAAGAAAAGTATAAATTTACGTAAATTAAAAAGACTGTGTATTATATTAACGGATTAAAAACACAATATAGCAACCTAGCATGTATCGGCGTAGTAACAGTTTTGCTACGCATTGTGGGTAAAAATCAATGACGTAGCAGAGGTTGATTCGTTGAAATCCACATACGTAACAACGACAAAAAAATTAAATTTAACAATACAATAATATTCTTTCTTGCTGTTTATCATAGCACAAAAAAAACTGCAGCTGTACTGTTGAATATATTTTGAGTTGTAGATTCGATATATGCAATAAAAAAAAAGTGGTGGATATGCCCATTGACACGAGGTTTTTTGCTGTTTGATTCTCATTTTCTTGTTAACATTTCCAATAAATATCGTTGAGATTGTTTCACTGTATGAAAGTTATGGTATCACGTTTCAATGCATATCAAAATCTAACCGTGCAAAAAAACCGGACACTTCCACAAATTTAGTAAAACACAAAATTTATTTAAAGAACCACAAAATTAACATTTATCTGACAGAACTATGGATCAATATTTAGTTGCATAACCCTTAACAGTAATCACAACAGCACAGCGGAGTCGTCCAGACTGATCATTTTCTTGAGAGGAATTTTCTTCTATTCCGCCTCCAGCGGTGCCATCAAGTCGTCCGCTTTCTTAAATTTTCGGATGCGGACGTGCCTTCCTAGCTCTTCCCACAAGTGCTCGATCGGATTGAGGTTCGGGGACTGTGCTGAGCACTGCAGACTGCACATTTTCTCGGTGGCGTGTGGAAGCATAACCTCTTCCAATATCAAACGATATTGGTTGGCGTTCATCTTGCCGTCCACACGTCTCAGCAGACCGACCAAGTCACAGCTGAAGCAGCCTGAAAAATACACTATAGCATAGTTTACATTTTCAGAAATTTCTAGAAAAGATTATCCCAAATCATTACGTTTCTATCACCGTGCTTGATAGTGGGGACTTGATAAGGGTGATCGCAGCATTTTCCGTCCGGCCGGCGCACGAACCGAATGCTGCCCGAAGATACCAAATTAAATTTACTCTCATGCGACCACAAGAATTCGACCATCCGAAGCGGTTCGAAAATCTTGTGGACGGATGTGAGTAAATTTAAATTAGTATCTTCGGACGGCATTCGGTACATGCGCTGGCCGGTCGGAAAACGCTTCGAACACCGTTATAAAGTCTCCACTATCAAGCACGGTGGTGGAAACGTAATGATTCGATGGTAATCTTTCCTAAAAATTTCTGAGAGTGTGAACTATGCTATAGTGTATCTTTCAGGCTGCTTCAGCCTTGGTCGGTCCGCTGTGGTGTGTGGACGGCAAGATGAACGCCAACCAATATCGGAAGATATTGGAAGAGTTTATATTTCCGCACTGCACCAAAAAAATGTGCAGTGCCCAGCACAGTCGCCGGACCTCAATCCGATCAAGCACTTGTGGCAAGAGCTTGAAAAGCACGTCTGCGTCTGAAAATTTAAGAAAGCGGACGACTTGATGGCAGCACTGGAGGTGGAATAGAAGAGAATTTTGCTCAAGAAAATCATCAGTTTGGTCGACTCTGTGTCATCCCGTTGTGCTGCTGTGATTACCGTAAACAGTTTTGCGACTAAATATTAATCCATAGTTGTGTCAGATAAATGTTAATTTTGTGGCTCTTTAAAAAAATGTTTTCTATAAATTTGTTAAAGTGTCCGGTTTTTTTGCACGGTTAGATTTTGATATGCATTGAAACGTGTTACCATAACTTTTCATATACTGAAACAATCTCAACGATATTTGTTGGAAATGTCAACAAGAAAATGAGAATCAAACAGTAAAAATCCCCGTGTCAATTGGTAACTTCATTCACGAGTTATCGACGTTCAAAAAAAATTTCACTCGGTGTCCGGTTTTTTTGCACGCTACTGTATATACAACTAACCATAACGAATCTAAATATAGGAATTAGCTTAAAATTTCGTGTCACAAAATACTGAAATAAATTTGTAAAAGTTTTCTTCCATAAGAGCTCAATGTAAACACTAGCTTTGTGTGCCAACAGCCGCCATTTTTAAAGGGACTGAGGTCACGTGTTCTGAAATGCCTAATTCGGAATAGACAGTTAGGTTAGTAATAGTAGAACGCCCTTCGAGAAAGCTGTGCTGATTATTAAATGCTTAAAAGTTCCATCCAAATCATCACTTACCAACCAAGCTGCTTTGCTTCCTCTTCGAACTCATGAAATGCATCTTGACGCTGGCCCTCCCATAAACGGCCGCCTCTAGGTAAGCCCCGATGCAAACCAACGGCGACAGGTACAGTCTTTGGGCCAAGTCCTCGATTTCTTTAGTCCAGTGCTTCGCGGAAGCGATCATCTGCACCGACAACCGACTCGTCCTGCTTTCCAGAACGTTCTGCACCAAACTGAGCACTGCATTCAAATGCTTAGGATATTTCCTGAGCAAAACATCGGCGTCCTCCAACACCAGATGGCAGAGCCGTTTCAAATCGATTATCCTCGATGTTAATAATGTTATCAGGCAAGGCAGAGTTGTTATTAACAAATCACATTTGCTGCTGAACTGTTTCGTGCAGAGTTTATCCAATGGCGGCAATGCTATTCTCAAGTTGAATTTGTTCCTCGTAGTCGTCAGTAACCAGCTTATCATCTTGTGAACTTCCTCGGCCTGTTTCGTACCTTCGCACAGGACGACGCCTATCGGTCCCTTGAAATATTTCGACAAAGAATCGTACCTCTTGTTTTCGAGGAGGAACGAACAGATGGGGATCAGGTATGTCATCGTCTTGCCCGACTTGGGACCCATGACGTAGAACACGTTCATGCTGCGCAATATGGCGGGCCAAGTGTACATCTGGATGCGTTTCGATTGTGTGAACTCGATCTTTCTCAGACACTGGTGGATGTCGGCGTGAAACGGGATGTCGGATATGTATTTTTGGGGGTCCAGAATGGTGACGCTGAAAGGTTTAATGTTTAACAAAATTGAGGAGTTACAGTTTTTGCCAACTAATATGACATCCAAGACAGTCAAAGTGCATTACAAAAAAAACTGTTGCATCTAAAATAAATATATCTGCAGAACTTAGTTTAGACAACGCCTAGCAAAATGTTGAAGTTTATAAAAAAAATCTTGGAACCCAATTTTAAATAGAGAGCTTCATACAGAAAAAAATCATAGAATGGGCAACGGGGACAAGAAGAAATCTTGGGGACCTTTAAACAAAAGTGAGAATTTTGATGAGGTAATTGAAGAAGTGAGTCACTACTTGTTCAAAAAAGGCACAACAAAAATTTGAATCAGTGTGACATATAGCGCTTCTGACGAGACCGAGATTAGTAAAGTCGAGACTGAACATACGAGACCGACAGTCTCGCTTTTTTTTACACAAATATACGGGGTCCGCCACCTAAAACTCCCCAGGCTCGTATTTTCTTTATTTTTTTACGTACAACCTTAAGTTATTTGTCAAATTGTAGGTCTTTTTAAGCTCTTTAAAAATAGCATAGTGAGGGTCCAAAAAATTTTTTTGCATATTGTGATATTTTGCAAGCAAAGTTAATTATTGTAAATATTTTTAACCTTACCCCGTATAATAAATATTGCTTCATAGTTGGATGCCGATTTTTGTCTTCTTCAATTTGTGTCATTACCATGTATGCGTAATTTTTACTCCTCTTTAGTGAAAAACAAGAAAACCTAGTCGCCACCATGTTCTGTTATAGGGCCGTTCACAATTTTTTAAGTGTAAGTTTAGTAGCTTATTATGGTACACATTATGCCTACATATCCATCGCTGCACACAAAACCCCAAAATTTTGAGTAACTTTTAAATAAGTCAAGTACAAAGTTCGTTCTAAAGAGAGAGATGCTAGAAAGCGAAACCCTGCGATGAGGCTAGTTTGGTTTTCTACATCGCCTACTAGCCTCATCACGGGGTTTCATTTCCTAGCCTCCCTCTCTTTAAAACAAACTTTGTACTTGATTTATTTAAAAGTAAAAATTCTGAACAACCCTATTTAAGGAACATAGCGGCGACTAGTTTTTCTTGTTTTTCACTAAGAAGGAGTAAAAATTACGCATACATGGTAATGACACAAATTGAATAAGACAAAAGTCGGCATTCAACTGTGAAGCAATATCTATTATACGAGGTAAGGTTAAAAAATATTTACAAAAAATAACTTTAAACACAACATATGATAATCTGGAAAAAAATTTTTTGGACACCCACCAAGCTATTTTTAAAGAGTTTAAAAAGACCTACAATTTGACATATAATTTAAGGTTGTACGTAAAAAAATAAAGAAAATACGATCCTGGGGAGTTTTAGGTGGGGGACCCTGTATTTATAAAAAGGTGGGATTAAATTGTTTACACTAGTGACGATGATTTCAAACTTGACACGTTTAAATGTAAATAACACAATTATCATATTCATACCCATTATTTTAGTTCACTAAATTAGCAAAATATAATTTAATTATTTATCTAATTCTATTACTTACATAATTTTGGTAGTGTTTTAATTCAAGTAGTAATAAAATAGTAAGCTGTAAAGCTCTGCAGATTATATACTGAGTTTTTATCTGAAAGATTTTACATGTTTACAGGAACACTAAACTACTAGTCAAGTACAAGTACTAGGGCTATGGAAAAAAGCAAATTTTCAGAAAGGGCTTAAAAGCATATTATAAAATATTACCTGCATTTCTATGTAATATCCTCAAAAACAGCAAAAATATTTACCATATAACTACATGTTGAGCTAAAATTCACGCAACACTAAAAGCCTTTGCAAGGATAAGAATCGGGCAGAAGTCACATCACTTATTTTATAATTTATGAATTCTAATTTTACAATACCCGGACTTGCAAATGCAGGTTGCAACATGTACTTTGAGGTTAGATTAGTTTCAAGGTTGTCATATTTACATTCTGTTAGTTTATTTATTGGCCACCGACATCAGCGATGAATAAAGTTATCAACAATTTATATCAACAAATGTAATAATTTACAGGAAAGTTGATGCTTTCAGTTTAAAAATCTTTCATTTATATGTCTGATGAATAAAAATGTTACTTGAATAAAAATGATAAAAATAATTATTAATATGTTTGTTTCGAAATGTAAGCACAACGCTTTTATCAAACTAACAAAATAATTTATTAAACATTTTTATTCGGTTTAGTTTACAGAACAAACAGAAAAAAACCGTTAAAAAACATATTTTTCTACGACTCTTATAAAACATTGGTTTCTATATTCGGCAACGTAAGAAAGTATTTTACAAGAAATAAACCAGACAAGACAAACGTAAAATGTAAGAATTAATATCAGTTTCTTCTAAATAATTAGCTATTATCACTTTTTGAAAATTAAGTAAAATGAATCTTGAAGTGCATATATATCGACGCCATGTTAAAAAAACAAAAAAAAATATTTGTAGGTAGAGAATTTCAGGTCTGAAATTCGATTCTTAGGAGTCTCCGCCAAAACGCTTCTATCCAAGGTTATTTAACTCGTGAAGTCAAGTGTCATGTAAACATTACCGAGGAGTGTGCTGTTTAATGGTGTAATATCATTCTTGTATTGGAAAAGCTTTTGTGTGGTGTTTATTGAAAGGACGGTGTAAGAGGTCGCATCAAAAAGTGATTTGTGCAGTTTTACAAGCATCTATTATGTATGGAAAACAAAACAAGTGTTGTTTTGTACATGATTATAAAAGTACTTTAGTCAGCACAGCTAATAAAATTTTTGTAACCGTTCCTCGAGATTATCAACCTATGAAAAAGTTGTTTAAGGCCCCTAGACGTGATATGCCGAAATCGCAAAGTTTGTTTTTCTGATGTGAAGATCATCTTAATTCTTACTGTAAGTTTTATTATTCTTTTTGGGGTTGTAAGTGTTTACCATTCATTTTCCATTTTGTTATAGCTTGAAGAGGATATGAAAAATTGTTCCCCATTTATTCGACTGTTAGCCAGACCGGAAAAGAGCCGCAAGAGCCCAGAAAATAAATGGCAATTTATATTTATTCTGACCTCTAAGATAAATGTCAAGTTTAGGATACGTTTTTGATTCTTACATTTTTGTATTTACAAATAGTATGTTTCCAACAACCCACTGTGATCAAATTATCAATGCTACGCTAATTAGATAAAAAGATCACTTATGCTGTTGCTTTTACGTTCCTCATCTGCGCCGCATTGAACCGCTCGTCGCTGTACACAAATTCCATAACAACAAACATGCCTTCACAAGTCATAACTCATAAGTATTTCACTTTTTCTTGGCAAATTTTAATTCGCTTGTCACAAAATGAACGCAAACAACAAACTGATAAATTGACGGGCTGAGGCTGACACGTGACGCGCTGACCCCAGATGTAAACAAGCGGCCATTTACAAGACACCTGACGTCATGTCCAATATGTTCGCGTTTTGGCGGTCCCTTTAAATATTCACATTTTTTTATATTAAAATACACCTTACGATCCATTTTTTCGAATTTATAAGCTGTCAAAGCTGTTTTGTGGATTAGATGCTACCTATTAATATGCAATTTAATAAAATATAAATGCATGGCAAATACCCAATTATAATTGTATGATGGAAGTAGGTAACTAAATTTTGATTTCAGCTGCAACGTACTTGGTTTAAATTGCCAAAAAGCATTGTTAGATTCAATCTAATATTTTGACCTGCCAAATAATTAATAAACTACAATAATACAGTCACATCAATTACTATAATTACTATGAAATCAACAAGCCATCTTGCTTGGGTACATAAATACTATGAAGGCTATAGCGCAATACATTAATATGTATGCATTTTGTTGACAATTATGACCAATAAGTGTGACGGAGTGGATAGCAAAATTTAGTTACTTGCATGATCAACTTGACACCATTATTTATAAAAAATCTCTCAAATTAATTAATATATACAAAAGTATATACTTTTTAAATCACTGTATGCAAAAAGATTATAAGAATCTGATAAATAATGGTCATTTTGACATATTTATGCCAACACAAATATATTTATCGCATATAATTTTAATACGGCTTACAAATTTGGTGTGCTGCACTTTTGTTTTAAAAGAAAAAGTTACACAGGACAAATACCGAAATACCAAGCTTAATCACCCGTAACCACCACCGTGTAACTGTAGATGATATATCTCAAGAGCCGAGACAGAGATCACGCAAGTCTCGGACTCGTTGCACCGAGACCGAAGCACTAGTGGCATATTCTTCTAAATGAAATGAAAAAGAAGGCTGGCGCTGCACCTACAGTAAGCATAAAACAGAAAAATTACATAATTCATTTTTTGTTTTGAAGATTGTAACGGGACAGTTCTTTGAAAACTTAAATGTGGGATCAAAATGTTTGTGCCCGTGTGCGCGAACAACTGAAAAGTATGATCGCTACGGCTGAAAAATAACAATGTGTTGTCGTATGTCAAGCGAATGCAACGTTTTCCGTTAATCTTTAATTATTCATTGTTTCCTTTTACAAATATTTGGTGTAAAATGTACAGCAATAAACGTGTTTAATCGCGTTGTTATAAGATCTTTTTTTACAAATATTGGCATTTTAGTATTTCACTAAACCCTATATTCTTTTATTTTAATTAGAAAATAAGGAAAGAAAAATCTGACAATCTGAACGAGCTTCTGCAATAATCAAGATAAACAATCCCTTTTTGATATGATACAACTCACCCGTGCACCAAAACGACAGGATACTGCGACCTGACGTAATTTTCCGTCCTGCATGTGACCCTTTTGATCCTGATCTCGCTGTCGACTTCGTCCTTCTTCAACAGAAGGGCGGGCTTCACCGGGGCTTTCCTCTCCTCCCGCACCTTTATGTCAAATTCCTCCTCATCTGAACACGCTATACCGTTCTTGTCCCACTTGAGACACTTGTCGCACGTACATCCCACGACCTTCTTGTGACCGACGCCCATCGCCCTGCACAATATCTCATCGGTATCTGCTTCGCTGGATTCTTCAGTGGAGCTGGTGCTTTCAATTGCGGCGCTGCTACTAGTGGTTGCAGTCACAGAGCTCGTGCTCGAGGTGAGTTGATGGTCGGCTGATTGAGGAGGCTTTACGAAGGGGCATTTCTTGAGGTTGCTTTTGGAACTGTCTTTGGAAGGTGGTCTTTTGGGAGGTGTTTTTTTGGAAGGTGGTTTTTTGGATGGTGGAAGCGCCACGACACCAGCGGGTATTAACTTTGGGAGGTTTCTGTTGTTTTTATAGGAGAGAAGAGTTTCTTCAAACGACTTGTCTGAAACAGACGGGTTTAAATGTCTTAAATGTTTATTTTTAGTTCTGAATCAACAGGTATCATATTTAAAACCTAAAATTATTCAGTGTGGTATAAAACTAGAACAATCAATCATTAGATCAATAAGATTATGCAAAATGTAAAACAGAGAATGATAAAAACCTAACTTGATGTAGACAAGTCGTGCAACCAAGTCTCAAACAAAAACTTTGGATTTAATACAGCTCCAGGAAATGAACAGTTGTATTTTATTTATTTATCCAACTATTTGGAAACTTTGAATTCAAAAATGTCTAGAGTCCTCCTACCATATGAATAATAACCTTTTCAGTTAATAGATAGCGTTTCTCAATGCATGTTGCTAAGTCCCTAGATATACAGAGTACTGCAATTGTTTGACATTTCGGAGTGAAAATGGTGACTTTTCACACAAGGAGGCAGTGAGGTTATGACAGAAGATTGGACAATTTATATTATGCCAATTAGTTATATCATCCTTATATGATTAGCAAATAATTATAATTGTATTTATATTTATTATATTACAAGATCTAATGATTACAGAAGCATAGCACATCATGTGTATAAATATATCCAAGTACAGATAAATTGCTGAATTCTCATTTATCAGTGTTAAACCTGTCTATCATCACTATCCAAGGCTTTCACTTGTACCATCATTTTTCTAATTTTTGTATACTTCTGTCGTAAAATTCTTTGTTCTGATTTCAAAGTCACTTTTGCATCTTTAATAAAATGTTGATTTGATTGAAAATGTTTCCCATACAAAGAGCTGCTTTTAAAGTGTGTAAATGTTCGAACAGTTCAAACAATCCTGCCATGAATTTCACTACCTTTGACACCTTCTGGGACTAAGATATCCAATCACTGCACGTTGTTTTCTGCAGTGTAATGCTCAGGCAGACTTGCCATCGTCTAGTTGAATTTTTAGATGTTATATTTACAAAATATTCTTGAAACTGATCAGATACCATCATAAAGGTACCAACTTGACGTCCCAAAAATTTTGTATCGATTAATTAAGTTTAAAATTTTGCTGGATAGTTTCATATAGTATCAAATCCTGTACATTTACAATAAAAAAGGAATGTGTGACAATCACTACACTTTTTCAGAATGCAAACTCTATATTAATGAAAAAATATAACATTTTCTTGAACAAATAAAATCAAAATAGATAACATTCTCAATAAATACATTGGCATCTTCTTTGAAGCAAAGCAAACAGTTCACATACCTTGCATGTGTTCTTTTTCTGTACCACTTTCTTTCTGTTTGGGCAAATCATTCCTGCTAGCCCTGCCACCTTCCATAAGGATCTTGAGAATAGTGGAAGTGTTAAGTTTCTTTCTGATGGTAGATTTTCCACTGTCAGACCCAGATGTATCAGATGAGGTAGATTTTGGTCGTGTTTCTGTTTGTTCGGGCTCACTCTTTGTGGGTGATTCTTCGTAACTGGAGGATGTCATTGGATCCGCAGATTCTGAGGGTAAATCTTCCATTTGGGCAGTCGATAAGTTTATCGTGGTTTCTAAAGTTTCTTTCTTCATCTGTTGAGGCTTCTGGAGGCATAAATCAGAAAAGAAAGTGTGTATGAGACACTGATCTCTTTAAACTCAGTAAAATACTAACCAAGAAGCCTTTCCGACTACCTCTTCCTATTCCTACTACCGTTGGAAGATATGTGTTATCTTCAGTAACAATTTTTGAGGTGTTCATGCTATTCCGGATGGATTGTTTTGAACTGACCGTACTATTGCTACGTGAAGAATTTCTGGATCTACTCAGCAACAAATTGAGAATTTCAGGAGTGTAACTCTTATACTTCATCATACCTGAAATAAAAGATTTATATTTGATGATACTATTAGAAAACAATTTCAAATAGTGTAATTTTGGTCACTTATGTGAAATATTGATTTAAAACTGTCTCATGTGGCATGCGTTTACAGATTGGTCCATAATAGTGCAAAAGTTAGTAAGTACTAAAAAACTTTTTGTTTTTCAACACAAATGATCCAAATGACAGGTGTAAAAACAAGTGACACCTCACCTTTTTCGAATAACTCCTTGTTGATGCCCAGCACATTATTTCGCACCATAACCTCAATAACGCTGTGAAAACCCTCATCGTTTTTAACGATAATATCGCCGTAAGCTATCCCATCTCTCATCTCCATCAGCTTAAAGAACACTTTGGAACTGTCACTTATAAACTGTTGGATGACACTCAAAGAACCTAATACATCATCTACTACCGGTTCGTATTCGATTTCGGAAGATTCAATCATCATCTCCGCACGCAAACAAACCGCGTCTCGTAGGCATGCCTGCTGTACTGCCGCAGGCTCCTCTCTGAATTTCTGAGGTAATTCATACACTTCTAGTGCAACATGTACAGTGCCATGGTCAATCAACCAGCAAATGTAGCCCTCCTTGTTGATGGCCGTTACTAGGGCACGTTTGAAACGTCCTCCGTCCTGCACTGCTACATGCTGCGAAAGTAAAGCATTAATTTTTTACGACAAACCCGTTTTAGAACTCACTTCTCCAACAATGGGGTCGTCTAGTGTAGGAACAGAGAGGGCAGCTTTTAGATCTTTCTCCAAATCGTCAGTATCGACTTCCTTGGCGTCTTCCACGTACCAAAAAAGGTATGGATTCACGAAGTTTTTTATGTTAACGGGAAGCGATTTTGGACGGTTCATTTTCGCACATTAAAAGTATTTATGATCCTAATTTCATGATGCAAGTTTTAGGTTACACAACACATGCGTCACTCAAGAACATTGACATTTGACAGTATAATGACGTGATTCAAACCACGGTAAAGTAAATTTGTATCTGAATAGTACCTACAGTACTGAGAATGAGATATTGAATTGTAATAACAAAACAAGAACCAGTTTTCAATGTGTTTAAAAATGTTTCTTGTTATCTCAATAATTTTCCTAAGAACAGCAAAAACGGTTCCTGACTACCAGAGCTCTTGCACACGGCTTGCCGTACTTTTAAACACTAAAACCTGTTTGCTGCAAGGTGCAACTTATGCAACCACAAATGCACATAAGTATATTCTTTGCATATATCCGTTTGAGATCTGAATTAAGTTGTATTTATTTGTTTTAATAACATGTTTGTCGCAGCTGAGATGAAGAATGTCATCAGAATATCCCCAGATATGTTTCATTTGCCATTAAAAGAAGCTATTGCTCAGGAACTAAACAAGAAACTGGCCAACAAGGTAAGCGTCGAGCTAACCTCAAAATTGTTCTGTAATTTCTGAATTATTTCAGGTAGTGTTAAATGTGGGCTTGTGCATTGCCCTGTACGACATAACCCATCTGGAGGAGTCTTTTTTATTCCCTGGTGACGGTGCGTCCCACACACGTGTTCACTTTCGCTACATCGTTTTCCGACCGTCCGTCGAAGAGATCCTTTTGGGGAAAATCAGAAGCTGCAGTCAGGAAGGAGTGCATGGTGATGCCTTTTTGACTGTTACCGAGCCTTCTCCCTGATTTTGTGGGTTTTTTAGTGTCTTTGGGCTTCTTCGATGATATAATCATACCACCGAGGGCATTACAACATCCTTCTAGGTTCGACGAAACCGAACAGGTCTGGGTATGGGCGTACGACACCGGAGATGGCAAGACACACGACTTGTTCATGGATGCAGGAGAAACGATACGTTTTCGGGTCACTGCTGAGGCTTTTCACGAGACGTCCCCTCCTGGTCCGATGGTAGCGGGTGTAGCTGAAAATAACGAGAATAATGTTCCATACAGTTTAACGGTGAGATTTTTTTGTTCTGGCTTAGGGTTTTGTTATTTGTTGGGTTGTTTTTGTAGGGCAGCATAAACGAACCCGGTTTGGGGTTATTGACTTGGTGGGATACGTGATTACGTAAACGCATAGTATAAGCGACAAAGTGACCTGTATTTGCATGCAGCAGAATGCTATAAACGGGTGGAAAAGGCATTTGTGATGTTGACTGATGTGATTTTATAGTTCCGCAAATTGTACAAGCGACTTTTTTTAAATTTTTATATGATATAAAGTTTAAATGAAGAAAATGAAATAAATATTCTGAAAACTTTCAAACATTTTTGAATTTTTCTGGCAGCAACTGTACTGTATATCCTGACCACATCCCAAAGAAACAGATAAGGCATATGCTTACAAAATATCTATATTTTGTTGGCTGAACATCTTATATACATCACAAAACCCTTAGAAACTATCGGGGTAGTCCTTAATACACAACAACATTCCTCAAACAAACAAAAGAACATACACGAACACAGTTAAAAATCTATTTATCCATACAAACACATGAAACCGATACGAATAGAAAAATTGCTGTATTATTGCACGTTTTGTTAAAAAAGTCGATCAACACAGTGGACAGGTGAAACGATATGATCATTCTATGACTAGGCATCGAGGCAAATGTTCTCGCAAGTAGTCGAACAGTTCTCTAGAAGCTCCGGGGCAATTGGTCAGTTCCAATTCGCGCATGTGCCGCAGCTGTATCAAACTCGAAAGCCCGCTAGAGGTCAGCAAGGGGCAACCTGAAATTTGAACTTCGTATTTCGGCGCTTGACAAAGAATCTTTCTATTACCTGCTAAAGATAGGATCTGCAAATTACGCATGCCGCAAAGATGCTGCAAACCTAGATCCCTGAGCTGAGAACACCATCTTAGGTATAAAGCGGATAACGAGAGCATGGTTGAGATGTAACCTACTCCGATATCGGTTATGTGTACACACCTATAATAAAATTGAATGTTTGCAATTTGTTGATAGATGGCTCTGTCCGGTTATCAACGTTTACAGCAAATCATTACTAATGCTTGTTAAATGCTCACCTGTCTAAAGTAAGCTCTTCCAGCTGATTTAAATCGCACGCTATGTACTCCAAGGCAGCGTCGGTGATACGGGGACACCATGATAAGTCCAAAGATCGTAGCTTTTGCAAATTTTCCGCAATCAATTCAACACCATCGTCTGTAATCTTGCTGCAGCCGGATAAACTGAGTACCGTCAGATTAGGTAAAGAATGCACTAGAAATAAGAATAATTGTGTAAATCTAGAGAAATATTCCGGTGTTGCCAGAAATATAACGTACTACGTTTTTTTAAAGGATAAATCTCCACATCTGGCAACACTGCAAATTCGAATTTTACTCACCTATGTTTACGACGCCGTGATTGGTGAGCTCCCAGCAAGAGTGCAGCCTCAAAATGTTGAGCGAATTGCTCTGTTTAGGCGAAAAATATCCCAAAGCTGCATCGGTAACGTGATAGGCCTGCAGCGAAAACTCGTACAGTCCCGGTAATAATTGTGCAACTGCTCCCACAGCCTCATCCGCAACGTTTATGCAATCCGTAAGCGTCAGGGACACTATTCTGGGATTCAGACACGCCCACAGTCCTGCTTCCGTTATTTCGTTGCATCCGGCTAGTTCCAGTTCGAACAAGGACTAAAAAACACGAGAAAAAGAGTTACAAAAAAAACATAATTCGACTATCCAATCATTGATTGTACTTTAATTAATCAGTTGCTCATTTTGGTCATAAATCATGGACAGAAGACTGGCAACGCAGCTGTAAGTCGTTTGTCGCTAACTTCGATTAAAATGGAAAAGCAGTAGTATTCTTCGTTTTTGTGTGGATGTTCAAATATTCTGTGATACTGCTACAATGAAAAGTAAATTTCTTGAGGAAAAATTCGTTAATCCTAAAAAAACTTGACTCGCCGTGTTTGTAGGAGTTAAGTCACCCAATCTGGCAATACCGGACAGTGCATTTATGACATCACAATGTGTTTTAGTCACTGGCATAATAATTAATAACTTTTTTGAGGTTCTTAATGCCGCATTTTACGTGACTATCACGAAACAACAATAAACAAAAGCTCTCACGATTGCTCCCAGGTTATAGATTCCGCGCGAATATTTGGAGGTAATTGAGTGCCTCTCTAGTTCTGTGGAGACGGGTCGTGGTTATCAAGAAATTAACCAAATTATTCCGTTAAAAATGTGAGCGCCACTTGGTTTATTTACCTCCAAAATATTTATAAATAACAAAACCAAGAAAGTTGAGCGGAAATTCAATCACTAGAAGAGCTGAACTGCCTAAGTGTCGCTAATTTACCAACAAACATCGCTAAGATTCCCAAAACACCACCCCAAGTGATCCAACCGCAACTGTAAGAGACGAGAAAAAAAAAAAAACGTACGGTTTCACCCAAAAGCAACACGAGATTTATTGTCAGAAGTGCGAATACAAAATTAGAAATGAATTAAATATATTAAAGTGCAAAAGGATTATTAAATCAAATATATGCTATAAAATAATAAGGTAAGTATCCTTAAAAAAATTAAAGCTTATTGGATTAATAACGTAAGTATGCGTTCGCGATAATATGAATACAATTTTTTTTAAATGTACCTTTTCTTTTGTTTCAGGGATAGCGATGGAATACTGTTAGTGTGCACACGTACGTTTACAAGTTCTTCCCTTTACAAATTGTTCTTTCAGAGATAAAAAAAAACAAGTGAACAAGTGAGATGTATAACTGGCGAATTAAGTTAAGTCCGATTTAAATGTTATATAATATTAAATTATATATGTATTTTACACTTAAACAATGCGTAATATTAATTAAAATTGCAATTACTGTACTTTATCAAACGAAATCTTAATAAACAATGATTGAATGACGTTGACCTGGAGTAAGTTAATTTATGATCTAAATGTTGCAAAGATTAAGCTACAAAATCTCGGCAAAACCGCATAAAACCGTCAATTTGAACTAGAAACTCGTGTCGACTTATCTGTTATGCAAGCAGTGGGTTGAATCCTAGGGAACGTTGAAAACCCCTCGATTCGGGACTGAGCTGGTTTGGTTCTGGTAAGATGACCTCCAGAATCCCTGGCGTGTTCGATAGAATGTTCGGGAAGACGTGGTATGATCAGCGGCCTCCAAAGAATCCAGGAACCAGTCAAGTAAAGCAATCGTTCACAAAAGCGGTTCGAACAATCGATCACAATCAAGAACGTGAAAAGAACCCTATAGTTACAAATTCGTCTTACAACAAAGCCAAAAAGAATCGATTATAACACTCACCTCTGAAGAGGGTTCTTACAAGAAGCAACATCGAGCGAAACGTGTGGCGTTGTGATTTAAATCCCGCAAAAGCGGCTTGGACGAAGCTCAAACGAAACAACCAAAGCTTCTAGCGTCCAAATAGAATTCGTTGGTCGGATAATCCCAAAACTTTTGGATGAACGTTGCACAATATGTTCATAGACCGATCAGCGAATTTTCACAACACACCTGTTTCAAATGCTACCAAATACGAATCTAACGGCTCGTGGAAACCACACTGATTCGCATTAATCTCTCGCGGTTTTTGTCGACGGCGCGGTAAAAAGTGGTCCACAAGAAGCATATTCCACTGGAAATGCAGGTGCGAAAGGAAAAATACTTTGAATACTTCAGAATACTAAATCGAAGCATTAGAAATATTTACGTTCCACTAGAAATGCGGACGTGATTAAACGATGGAAAGTGCAAAGAAGACAACTCTAACAATACGGGGAAATGTTATTTGGAAATATTTCAAAAAATTATTGTAACAATCATTTATGTTGAGACTGCATTGTTTTCCAAACTCAATTGCGTTTCTAATTGGGTGTTACCTGCTGAGGGCTGGAATGTTAAATCAAAGGACAAATTTGTGATGCAAATTCGACTACTTTATATTCTATTGGTTTTAGAGTTCAAATGCAGTTCAACAAAGCAATGGAGGAGGGCTTATTGCATGGGTGGTAACTAGGAATACCTCCACTCAGGATGACGAACAAACGATTCGGAAGCGTGCCTGGTTTTGCCGGTGAATTCAAGCTTTTACGGATTGCCGATAGGCGGCGCCCCATGTTAAGTGTTTAATTTGCCCTTTTACTGGTTAAACGTTAGGTTTTATTTTAATTTCAAGTTGTAAAACTACGAACACCAACCATTCAGTTTATCACCATAAGTATAAAATTACTGTATAATAACAATGCTTATCGTAATTTAATAATTAAGAAGCTATGTACCATCACACATTTATTCGTTTTTGTGCTCTAAGTTACCTTAAATTTCGCCAAATCGAATGTTAAACAACGAATTTAGCAAAATTCAAACTATGATAAGCTCAAAAAGGCTTAAAAACTAACTGAAACATGTGAAACAGAAACAGAGCACCTAATCTTATCTGTGGTGTAACGTGTAAAGTGTTTCATTTTGAATAAGACGATAAAAAAAAGTAAAAATCTTACACTTCTAAGTTACTGCCATCTACCCGTGTCATTTAAAACCTCTATCTCCCTTTTTTTAAAAGAGGGCCATTTGGTAGCGTGACAGATGGCAAAGTTCGTAATCCTTTGAAGTGGAGTTATCCGTAGTGGGAACTTTTAGCGATCAGTATACACGTGTCATGGCAAGTCCAATCTTAAATAACGTTGCCCTTACATTTCTAAATCAGGAATTGCCACGCTAAAATACGAATATAAGTCTCTCAAGGGGCAGGTCCGTACAAGCAGCATTGCCAAATCATCCTTTGTACAGTCGACTCAAATAATGGAGATAAATCTGAACTTTACTATGCAAAAAAATTTGAAAGTACAAAAAGCATGAGAAACGCACAATATTACCTGAAGATGGTCGAGTACTGTCTCCAGCCCTCTATCCGTAACACTAGAGCACCTCATACTGAGAGAGTGCACGTGTTTAGAAGCCAAAGGGAACGAGTTCACCAGGTCGAATGCGTCTTCGTCGCAAGCTCCCAGAAGACAGAGCCCGTGAAACCCCCTTCTGACCAGAGAGCCGTATAACCTTGCTCGTTCTCCCGACTGACAATTCCTAAGCTCCTTGCACTGGATGACCGGCACCAGACCGGACCAATAACGTGGCGATCTACGGAACATTAAATGACGTAAGGAACAGCGCTCGGTTAGGCAATGTTGCGTTGATATAGTCAAGAAAGATAAGAGACTGTTTATGTAGCATAGCAATAAAGATCTGAGTTGTTTTACAGCTGAATTAACCATCAATTTTGTAAAAGAAATCGTCAAGGTTTAAAATCTAATTTCGGAAGTGTACATACTCCTTGTGGCAATGAGGGCCTTGGTCTGCTGTCTATGTCAAATGATGTAAGTAATGTTAATTATTAATTAATATTTTTTTGAGTATTTTGCATCTCGGTTAAGGACTTTACCTGTATAAAACATCTCTCCATTTAGTACAAACTCTGGCCAGTATGCATCTTTCCGTGGGACTGAAGTATAGGAAGAATCTCGAGAGAAATCTGTCGTCATGCATTAGCTGGTCGAAGGTCAGTTGTGGTTGTGCTAGTCTCTGTCGTCTGATCACTGTTGTTCTTTGCACTCTTGCTGGCAGTAACCTATTAAAAAAATAGTTCTAATTTTGCCAAAGACGTTTGCCTTAATTACTAAAAATGATGAATAATAATATATTATGAAAAATATACACAAACGGAATATACTTGAGTATTTTGTATATCGAATCGAGTATTGAGTACATCAGATTTTAAGTACTGTTGGCAGATATAAGGCCATATTTGTTATTTTCACTGTTAAAACCTTAAAAAAAACAACAGTACTAGAAGCTCCAAATAAAATCGACCTAACTCACGAAAAATTTGAAGCAAAACTTTCAAGATCCAGGGACTCCCCCTACACTATTGCCACATCCTCTCACCTGGACGGCTTCTCCGGCGCTGGCATGGGAGCGCTGTTGCCACAGAAGACGTTCGTCACCCTCTCCATGACGCTGCCCTTGCCGTGGTGTTTCCTCAGGCCGAGTCCGTTGATCCTCTTCGACAGCTCGGCGGAGGCCCTCTCGACCACCCCCTGGGCGGAAATGGACGACATCGTCGTCGAGGGGCCGACAGTTGCGGGTCTCACGGTAGCATGATGCACACGACGGGGGTGCCAGAAGCACTGCGGTCGGGGGCGGTCGATCACAGGTCCCGGCGTTGCCGGATCTGGGGGTTGGAAATCCCGCCGGCTTACAACAGCATGGCGGTGATACGAGGGGCGATGGAGAAGTTTTTTTCGGAAGGAACGTGATTTTTTACTGATTGCAATTTTTAAATCATTACTTTGGTAATCTAGTTCTGCTCGACTTTTTAAAGCATTTACTTCCGTAAATTTAAACATTCACATTCCTATATTCAACTCTAAATACTTAAGTAAAATAATTTTCAAATTACGTAAGTGTTTCGTGAATCATGAGCGTTGTCTTTCTTTAATTATATGGATACTATAAGTAAATTATGTTGTAAACTATTTGTAAATCCACATATCATAAAAAAACTGCCAAGTCTAGTTTTTTTTTCACCCCAAACTATGAACAAAGACGGTTTTTTCCGTATCGAATCATTTTTGTGTCGGTTTGGCAACGTTGCGCGCCATCTGGATCAATAACGACGCCGTGCGTCCAGTTAAAACGACGCTTCGCGTTATCAACCCTCGCATTTTCTTCTAGCCCGCCTCTGGATTGGCATTTGGTGCCTGATAAAATTGATCGACTTGGGGACCTAAAAATAACGGCTATTTCCAGGGTAGCATTTTGATAGCTCCCTGTAATGAGATGTTACCCATAACAACCGCGCGAGCGGGAGGGGGGATTGGAAGACGTGGTCCTAGATTTATGAATTAAGATTTAAGACAGAGGTGAACTTAAAGTTTGCACGTGATTTCATGAACAGGTCGAGATATTAAGTCGAAAGAAGTTTAAAGTTACATAACATTATATACAATATAATATACTATTTTATCTAATTCTATTTTCATCTTTTTTTTTTAATTCTGGCTACTCGAAATCTCGATTTAGTCAAAACCTTCTTAGGTAATGTTGATTTAGCCCAACTGTTAAATTTAAATGGTTGGCAATTCGTTTCTAACATCTGAGATGTCAATCTAACCAACATAATAAGAGTATATTTACCAAGACGAGTTTAAAAATAAATTATTGTTTATTATACAAGTGTCACAAAAAAGATTTATTACAATTACCTAATAATCAATCAATTATTATATTTGTACAATCACTAAAATCACACACATTTTTGGCAGCACTTCATGCTGTCTTTAACAGACTTATGATTAGGAGTCCAAGGTCCGAGACTTTCGTTGGCGTAGAAATCCATTGGATAGTCTTTCTCAGTCCATCTGACATCTCCAAGGGCGACTGACATTTCATATGGAGTTATAAACGGCTTATCAAATGCCTTTCCCCAATCTATGGACAATCTGGGGCAAGCAATCTGAACGAATGCGTCCACATCTTTGAAAAGTTTCATTTTATCGGGAAAAATCTCCGACATCAGTATGACGACGGCGTCTTTTCCCGATTCGGTTATCCGTTTTTGGAGATGCTCCACCACTTTGGGACTACCCTGTCGACCTAGAGTACCCATGATGATTCCGACAGTTTTTGCACATTTTGTTCGTTCGATCATTTCCTTTCGCACGGATAACATTTCGTCGTGACTATAATATTCCTTTGTGAATTTTTTATCATAAGGATCGTACTTATAGGCTTCTAACTTTGGATTTGCTATCATTGCGGCTTCTAAATGAAACCTCCCGTCACCTAAGTAAATTATTGCATCTATTTCTTTTAAAACGGGAGCGGTACATCCCAAAATCTCTCCGGGAGACAGAGGCTTGAATTGGGGTACTTCCACCGTGTATCCCAACTCACGCAATTTAATAGCAGCCACTTGCAACGTCGTAACAAATTGTATCGTACTAACTAATCCTATTCTAGTGCTAGTGTCCAAATTATACCTAATCGTCTCTATGAAATGTAACGGGTCTATTTTAATGTCTACGAAAACGTACAATACTTTCACGCCATCTTTCACGTTCATCGGAACTAGACAACTGTGTCCGTAATGTATCAATAGCTCCGCTCCCAGTGCTTTGGCAGTGAAATCGTCTACACAACACGCACCATACGTAACGTCCCCCATTATTACTGCGTCTGCACCAGTAAAATCTTTAATTATGTCGGCAATAGCTGTAGCGAACATCAAGAGTCCTTCTGGCATCTGCAATGCCACTGTTTTGGCTTTTAATTCTTTGATGCGCCATATCGTCTTGGGGATTTCAAAATTGTAGTTGCTCGGCAATGATTCAATCGCTTTTAATAATTCTGGGTTTTTTAAAATCTCGTCTGGTATTTTGCTTATTTTTGTTGGCTTGAAGACTTTTCTTTCAGGTTTTGCACGGACTACTAGGGCTTCTTCCATTGTAAAATGATTGGACACAAACTCAAATCAATTTACGTTGTGGAGATGAAACGAAGTTAGAAAAAGTACACTCGAAATGATCTGTTTAAATCTAAAAATTGATCATTTATAACACTATATAGTTGCAAATTAAACTATTATTACATTACAACGGATTAATAGCCAAAACCAAAAGAGGTAGTCCATCATGGACAAAACTTTTTAACCTAAAAATTAAATTTGACGACTGACGTTGACAGATTGAATCTAACCTAAAAATGTAATCCAAACTAACCCATAAAACTAGTGTTTGTGCATACAACATAACAATTTGTAAGCGTGTATAATACCTCTTTGAAAATACTGGTATCATATTTATTGATGAATCTAGCTATTTAGCCCCACAGTTGTGATGGAAACATTTCATTTAAGTGTTCTTCAGTGGCAATCGATCCTTTATTGCAGTTTAACAGATCTTTTTGAATGGATGTATTCTTTGTTTGATCACCACATATAACATTTACTATTTTTATGTGTAGATGTTTTTAGAATAAAGACGGAACTAAATTAATTTTCTTTCTCATATCCTTATATAAAAAAATAAAAAAGTACAATTCTATTAGAAATACAGTCTTACTTAAAATAATGGATGTCAATGAGGTTTTTAAGTAATAGAAGACCTTTCTTGTTAAGGTGTATCTTATCAACCTTTTGAGAGGCACCCATAAACCTAAAATTAAAGAGATAATTTTAATTAAATGCATATTTCACTATCTTACTCTTCATAGTATTTATCACATCCTTTCTGTTTATGAGTAGCAAATATTTGTGCAGCATCAACAACAAAAACTTTTGTATCTGAAAAGCAGCTTAGATGAATAAATGTTTTAATTCAAGTTTATTTCAAATACCATCGGCAAACCGCAAAACAACATTCCTAAACTGTGCCCACGTTTCGTGATATTGCTGCCTCTCTTCCAGCCTTGGTACAGGTGGTACAGTGATGAGCACTAACTTTTCAGTCTGATTTTTCAGTAGACATACCAATTCATTGTATGACTTCATGATGTCTTCAATTTTGATATTCTACAAATACGTACACAGAGATCACGACATTCTATGGAATGTAACAAGCTTACTTGCAATAAATCATTGGTCCCAATCATCATTATTATATTTTTCTCCATGGGGTACATCTTGTTTTTTACCATCTTTAGCAAATCTTCAGTTTTTTGTCCGCTAACACAGTAGCCAATCCCTAATATACAGATCACGTTAGACTTAACAAAAAAAAATTTAACAACATACTCTTATTCCACTGGTAGTTTAACAGTTTACTTGCAAACCTAACGAACTGGCTATCACCCATCAATTGGTGGTGTTTGTAAATTGGCGTCAACTGATCAAAAATTACTTCAATACAGGTGTAAAATAAAAAGAGCAACTTACCTGACAAGAATTACCAGGTGAACTAATTCTTGTATTTGTACTTACTGGCAAACTATGTCTTTTGTGAGGTGTACGATAAATCTCCCTTGAACAATACATTTTTCTTGAACTCGCCTGATCATAACTCTGATTCATTATTATTGGTCTTACTTGTTCGTTTTGAGCAGCAAAACAAAACTCATCAGTTTCGAATCGAGGAGTGTTGAACATTCTTTGGCGTAGTGTGTTTATTTCTACAGGTTTACTTTCCTTGCACGTTTGTTCGCTGACAAAACTACACTCATTGTCGGAGCTTTCAATATCGCCACACGTAGACTCACGTGTTGAACTTGAAGCAGGGTATTCAGTGATATCAGAGTCGTTTTGGAAGCTACACTCATCATTGTTGTAAGGAACAAAATGCAAGAACTGCTCAACGTTGTCCGGTGCACAATATTCGCTCATTTCTAATCACGACCGCATATTGAGCCAATCAGCAAAAAAACCTTTAGAAATTTCAACGCACGTCACTTTTTTAAAATTCCATTACACCAGACAGAGATAGCTACCAAGCTACCACTACCAATAGCAAGCAGTTGGTCAGTCAGGTTAGCCAATATGTAAAATTCAAAACTATATCTGTTGCGCGCGAAATACGTATTTTCAAGAAACTTATTGTCCATTTGAAATACACTTTGAAACAAACGAAATTGATTTTTAATTTAGTTTGTTTTCTAAATGACAGCTTAGTATAATTATACTCCGATCACCGAACAGGTGGAGTGTTCTTCACATAATCATTTCATAATTTTTTAGTTAATTGTTCAGTAGTCAAAAATTTGTTATAAAAATTATATCGGACTTGAATAAACAGCATCAATTCCGATAACGTCTAAGATGCATACAATTTACGTGATCACTCCATCTATTCGGTGATCGGAGAATAGATATCCTCATTTTATATGAGCTATGGCTATATAAAGAAAAACAATTTCTGTCCATCAGTTCCCAATATGATTGTGCAATAGAACCATCGAGGTGTCTAGAGTCGGTTGTTTACATTTTCAAGTGAAGCCAACATAATAGTCACATTCTTAAGTGGAATTGGAGGAAAACAGAAACGTACAGTTGACCAGAGCAATACTCCATGCATCGTGCGATTGCCCGTCTTCACGCGCATTAGGTGGTCCACTGTACTACTGGTGTTTAGATGTTCTGTCGTGTTGAGTAGTGTGGTGTAAATTTTTGGTTAAAAAGAGCTTATTGCGAGCTGTTTAAGGACAAGTCGTATAAAAAATTAATCCAGGCAATGGTGCGGATGTATCAAGTATGCAAAAAGGTGGGCTCTAAGGAGAAAACCGTATCATTTCACCGTTAAGCATTGTTTGGGTTATGTTTATATTTGTTGTCATAGGCGTCGTTTGATAAATTTAGTGAAATTAATTACTTTAATTATTTTATTTTGATTTTATGTATTTCTTTTTATTTAACAATAAATTGCAGTTTCTGAATGTTTTTTCCTTATATTTCTATGTGACGAATGTCGAGTGTTTTCTCGTTAAGTGTTGATTAATGAATACTAATGCTAAAACTGTGTTGATGCTTTCATTCGGCCAAAACTTTTTTCCCGCTTGTAACGAAATTAAATTAGTGTTTGTTGTACAAAAAGATGTTTTTTTGCTTTAACTGAAAGATTGTTCGAAATATTATTGATGTACGCTCCGCTTTTGTTTTTAGTTGGAAGTTAAATTATCTGACTGTTGACCCTTTTATAACAGTACGGCAATGTACTTGGAGGAAAACTGTATCTTCCCCTCGTACCGGCGCTCCCCTACCATCATTGGTCTTGGCGTCAGTTCCAACCGTATTTACCAAGGAGGAAGAATAACAGGAGGGAGCGTCGGTTTGAAAAACTGGTCGCGCGCGCCACGAGGTTTAGGGCAATAAAAGGTGTTTCGCGACTAGGATTACGGCCTGTGGTTGTTGAAAACAAGCGTCGTGTGCCAGCGGTTTGTAGAGAATTCCGACTGCGCAAGTCGTAACAGAGTAATAAAAGGTGTCTGGCGTGGTGCAAAATATTTTACATTGGGCTTACGGCCGCGCTCCCTCCTGCTATTCTTCCTCCTTGGTATTTACGAATGAGATGTCGTGTCCATTTAATAATATGTCAATGAATAGAACTGCTGGTGGCGATAGCGATGTAGTGCAATATTATAATTTTTCCTTACTTTATAGAAGTTATTTAAACCTTTCTTTATCGGGGAATCCTCCATTTTTTTCACAGAATAAGTTGCCTTTGTTTTGTATATTTAAAAATCAATTTCTTTTTTCGGCAACCAATACTTGTTTCAAGACATCAAAATTTCTTTATATCCAGCAATTGATAGTTTTATACCTGCATCTTAATCACACAATTTTATCACATATGGACTGTTATCCTCTTATTAGTAGAATAACAACTTCTGCATTCATCCAAATTTATAACGACAGAAGCATTATTATCTTGAACAATGATTAATGGGTAGAGTAGAGTCAAGTATAGTGTAACAGGTGTACATTCTACTTTAAATACTTAAAACTTGTTGCTTTAAAAAAGAATATATTTAAATGTAATACAAGAAAAATACAGAAGTCAAGAACTTGTCAAGCTTAATTTATTGCACTGGTTACGTATGTCTATGTAATTTTAAGTCCCTGAATGGCCTTCTCAAGCGAAAACAGGTCCCAAATAACCAACTGCCCATCCAATCCAGACGTGCTCAGTTTGGTGGCCCTTCCTTTGTCTCCGGCAAAGATACGCAGACAAGTTATGGCATTCTGATGTATGGAATCCAAACTCGTGTCGGACACTTCGGTTCGAGCCTGCTTATCCAACGACTGGAACTTTTTCATGGCAGAAAGGCCACTGGCTTCTTTCTTCTGCGAAGTGTCCAACTTGCCGACATAGTTAAGCTGTCCGTTTAGAAGGGAGTACAAGACGGGCAGACAACTGTGTCCTACGGCAATTATAGACTTGTCCGTTATCCAGTTGCAGTCCAGATACGGTAAAAATTCAGTTCGAAGTTTAATTACCGCGTTCTCTCGCGTGGCATCGGCTAGATTGATAGTTGAATCATGCGCCACCCAACAAATTTTGCTGCCGTCGGGCGAGAAGCTCACGCTATGCACCCAACCGCCTCCCGCGGTCGAATTTGGAAATTCTGCCATCAGTTGCCCCAACGGCATCTTGGAGCCCCATGGGGTGGGTTCCGGGGTTTTCTCAAKGTCCCGGACGTAGGCGGAGAAAACGCGAACTTTAAAGTCGGAAGAACCGGCAACCAACAGCACGTTGTTCGGATGCCAGTCCAAAGCCGTAATAGTTGAGCGTATCGGCTTCTTGATGTGTTTCGAAACCCACCAGTCGTTCTCCGATTCAAAATAACATACGGAAATCAGGCGTGCTCCCGAACCGACAGCAAATTTATTTTCCAAAGGAGACCATTTCACGCAAGTGGCGGCACGATTGATTCTCAGCAAAACCAAAGTCGGTTTCCATTTCTTGTCATCTCCTTGCGTCCAAACGTATGCGTTACGGTCCACAGCGCATGTCACTATGCGATTTGTGTTCGGTGCCCAGTCTATGCCCATCACACGTAGATCGTGCTGGTTTAGCACATCCAGCAACTTCCAATCCAATCCATTGCGTCGATAAATGTGAACCTCATGGTTGTTCGGGGACAGCGCAATCTCTGAAATGTTACTAGTCAGCGAAAATCACTCTCGATTTCACCAAACGTACCTGTCCTGTCCCTGTTCCAGGCGTGGCAAGTTATGGGGCCGATTATGTTACCAAACCGGTGTTGCTCTGCCATTTCAGAGGGTGTGTCTTCGAAAATCCGGGTTAAATTCTTGATTTCGCGGACTCTGGACAGTCTACGCGAAGTCTTCCTCTAATCTAACGCCTCTTATACCATTAACACGGTGAAATTAGTACACTTTTCTCTTTTCACAGAGAAACTTAAGCTTAAAAGTGTCGATAGCCGATTGTATTAGTAATCAATTTACTCATGCACTATATAACCTATAAATGACAAGTGACAACCAAACAATACCAACCTTAACATGATGACAAGATAAACAAATTTAATTTGACAGCTGTCAGTTCAAATCCAAAAAAGCTCCTGAAAAGCTCCGAAATGTCTCTAAAATACTGTATATCAGAGCAAGAGAGAAGGTAAGGTATCCAGCTTTTTGTTACTGTTTACTGAATAAATCGTTTTTCAACAGCGAACTTGACAGATATTTACAAGAACTTGAATCTGCAGAAAAGGAACAAACCATCGCATCGGAAACTTATTCGGTTCTTCAGACGGCGTTTCAAAAAATAAAAGACCTTACGGATCCATTCGATATAATAAAATCAAATAAAGATAACAAGGAAGAAAAACTTATTAACGGTGATAAGTCCGCCTCCAAAATAAATCTGGCGTCAACAAGCAGCAAAACCAGCTGTATGGTACCTTATAATAGGCTTGTCAAGAAAAGAATAGAGAATTACCACGCTCTAATATCCAGTATCGAGCAGAATAGTAAAAAACTGGTTGCAAAGAGATCTGAATTTCTAGATTTGTTGTAATCATGCAAATTGTTTAAATAAATGTCACTTTAAAACACTTAGTAGTTTATTTGTAACTATAGTAGTTCTTTTGATTTTCTTGCTAACCATAAGAGTTACCATGGAAACCGTCGAAGAAAAGACAGAAAATTCAAATTTTGACGTGCCCCCAGATATTATACAACCAATAAAAGCAACAACTGTTCACAGAATTTGCTCTGGACAAGTATGTTTAAAGATTTTTTAAAATTAATTATAAGTCGTTTATGTTTATAACAATCTTAACCTCAATTATGGAGGGAAAATTGTATTTTTGAATAGCTCGTTGTTTTAGGTAGTTTTAAGCCTAGCAATTGCTGTAAAAGAGCTCGTTGAGAACGCTATTGATGTTAAGGCAACAAAAATAGATGTCCGGTTAAGGGAATATGGTAGCGAGTTGGTGGAAGTGTCTGATAATGGCAGTGGGGTGAAACACGAAAACTTTCAGGCTTTAAGTAAGTATTCTCCCACCATTTTTATCTATATTCTCAATACTGTTTCAGCTCTGAAGCATCATACATCAAAAATCAGGGAGTTCAGTGATTTGGAGAGCGTGGAGACCTTAGGATTTCGTGGGGAAGCCCTCAGTTCATTGTGCGCTTTGTCCGATTTATCCATTACGACCAAACACTGTGATGTGGAAATTGGTAATAAGATTATGTATGATCATGAAGGCAATATCATGTCTAATGTTCCGGTGGCGAGGGAAACGGGCACTACTGTCTGTTTGACGAATTTGTTTTCCACACTTCCCGTACGCAGGAAGGAATTCCTTAAAAACTTGAAAAGAGAGTTTAGCAAGATGTGCCAGCTTTTGTACGCCTATTGCTTGGTTTCAAAGGGAATCAGGTTAGTCAAAGAGAAATCATTGCTCATTTATCAACGAATTTCTTTACTTTAGGTTTACTTGTACGAATCAAGCTTCTAAAGGTTCAGCTAATACTGTAGTTGCAACGGAAGGATCAGCTACTATAAGGGAAAACATCATCAGTGTTTTTGGTCCCAAACAAATATCATCTTTAGTAGAAATTGAACTGGTTCGACCAGAAGAGTCCATGCTGAAGGAGTATAACCTCACGCTGGCTCCCGGTGATACGTTAAATTTTACTTTCGAATTTTTCGTGTCGAGTGTAACTCATGGTTGTGGCAGAAGTTCCACTGACAGACAGTTCTATTACATAAATGCCAGGCCATGTGAACCAACTAAATTGATGAAACTTGTGAACGAAATCTACAGACAATTCAATAACAGCCAGTACCCGTTTGTTTATTTAAATGTCATAACGGAGAGATCGGATATTGACGTCAACGTCACCCCAGATAAAAGGCAGATATTTCTGAGCAAGGAGAAGCTGTTATTGGCCACAATAAAGGCATCACTGGTGGAAGCTTTCAAAACGTTTCCCTCTACGTTCAAGCTGCAAAACTTGGCTGTCTCAAAAGTTAGCAATGAATTTGCTGAGGATAAATTATGTAGAGGCTTTAAAAGGGGATTTTCTGATGGCAAGATTGTAGAAGCTAACAGAGAATTAAAAAGGGAAAGCTTGTTTGAGACGTTTAGGAAGAAGTCTAAGACTGAGGGAAATATTTGTGTGGTTGAAGATGACAAACGAAAATCTAACACGAAATCTTCAAATAGTAGTATTTTGTCCTTTGCACATTGTTTAAATAATAAGCCGCACGCAAAAGTTGAAAATCGAGAAGATACAAATATTGAAATTGAACCAGTAAAAGAAAATAACACTGCTGAAGCAGAAGTTGATAAAATAATCATGCTCGACGAAGAAACAACAAAACCCAGTAAACAAGAAATCACCATTCATGTGTCTATAGAGGACATCCGTAAAAAAATCAACAGCAGTAGAGATAAGGCCCAGAAAGATAATATTTTGGTCAAATTCCGAACGAAGATCAGCCCAGATTCCAATGAAGTTGCAGAAAAAGAACTCCAGCGGCAGATTTCCAAGCCCATGTTTAAAGAAATGGAAATAATCGGGCAGTTCAACCATGGCTTCATAATAACGAAACTGGGTGGCGATTTATTCATAATAGACCAACATGCCTCTGATGAAAAATATAATTTCGAACAGTTGCAGTTGAGCACTGTACTGGAACACCAGGTACTTGTCAAGTGAGTATTAACCAATCTCATGCTCGTTTCTACAGTATTTTATTTTAGTCCGAAACCGTTAGAGCTCACGGCAGCAAACGAAAGCATCCTAATAGAAAACGAGGAGGTTTTCAAAAAGAACGGTTTCGCTTTCAAAATAAATCCCGAAGCACCGTGCACTAAGAAGGTACAACTGACGGGCATCCCCATAAGCAAGAATTGCATTTTCGGCAAGGACGATATCGACGAAATGCTCTTCATGCTTCAGGATGCCAGCAATACCATGTGCAGACCATCCAGGGTGCGGGCCATGTTTGCGTCGCGTGCATGCAGGAAATCAGTCATGGTTGGGAAGGCGTTGAGTTTTGCCGATATGAGGAGGTTGGTGGATCACATGGGTGAAATTGAACAACCTTGGGTAAGAATAAAACTAAATTTTGGAAGGAGAGGGGTAAACTTTGTGTTTTTACAGAACTGTCCCCATGGTAGACCAACTATGAGGCACCTTATCAATCTGAATCTCATCCAGAACGATTGATTCTTGTTTTTAAAAATCATGTATACTTTTTATTTTATTTTATTAGAAGAGAAGTTGTTTTACAAAATGCTTGTGTTTCATTAATAAAAATGCTTTTTGGAAATTGTGAAATTTCACGAAGACATCTACTGGGAAAATTTTATGGATTCAGAAATTTTCACTCTATACTCATAAAATTTTAAAAACCAATAACATATCAGTCATTTCTTTATTGGTATACTGTACGATCATTACAAAAATTAAATTTGCAAATTGGTCAATAATTTTGCTTGCTAATTCTCTTTCGTGATATTTAAGCACTATTGGCAATGTACAACATGGAAAAAAAACAACAATGTATTGAAACATCAACAAGAAAACCCCTCACAATCAGTGGCCTTTTACTTATCCAGACATAGGTTACTTGTATCCAATATACAGGGTGATTTGCATGAGCACCAACACAGAGCAAGGGCATGTAGGGGAGTCCCACAGAAATCACATATTTACATAGAACGCTAAATATATAAGTACAAGTATGTGCCGAATTGAAACTGCGCAGGGCCCGTTGGTGCAATCACATTGAAAGCAAGTCAGGGCCGGACTAAAATTTATGAGCCTAAAACCAGGGTTGGTTGCAGAAAATTTATATCACATATTAAATGTTTTTGTACTAAAGGAGCTGTTAGAAAATGCAACATCATTACCGGTTAAATATTATAAGTTCGTGCCGGTCGATGTCTGTCAACCGCTGTCATTTATGTATTTACGTTCTTTAAAATTTACAGCATTGTTAATAATATGTACGAGATGAAGAAACAGACGTGGACGTGTCCAGTCAAATTTTTGAGACGAGATTTAACCAGGCAATAAATTTCCTACGACATTTTTGACAATTTCGTGTATTTTTTTAAATTATTATTGGCCCTGCCTGTTTGAAAGGTCAGGAAGGTAATCTTTCATGTTGATTTTGACAATAATGTCAAGAATTTTCAAATGAAATGTTTTTGGTCAGAAATGGTATATATGAAAAACACCTCAGCAAAAACAGGTATAGGGGTAATCAAATACCGCATAATTTGTATATAAACATAACCTGTACGACCTGAGAAGTAACACACTGACAGGGACAGAGAGATGAGAGACAAAGCCCGACCTTTTCGACGTCTTAAAATTGTACCTTTTGAGCATGCGCCGCAAACCCGCTGCTTCTTTCACCAACACACGTATTGGCATAGATTTTTCAAGTGCAGGTCATACATATTAGCGTTCTATGTAATAAATAAGATTTCTGTGGGGAGTCCAAAATATTGTGCTTTAACGCAACTTAACTATATACTAAGTCGTTCCCCTGAGAAGTGATATGCCTTCAAAGTGGGGTTTCCAGTTTCGAAAAAATCTATATCTCCATTACACTTGAACTTAGGACGTTGTTAGTGTACCAAGAGCAGTATTTGAAAGTAATTAGAATTCGATTGTAGCATTTGAAAGGGTTGTTAAGGGATGATGTACCCTTAAAATGAGATAGAATTTTTAACCCATTGGCAGAGTTGAAAAATTATTTATTTTATTTATGGATAATTTAATTCTAAAACTTTTTACTCTTGTGTGATTTAAGATTATTGAAAATTCAAATGATGGCTTTGAAATTAAACATCGGACTTGACAATCAGGTAAAAAGTTGAAATAAGAATACTTTAATGTAAAATAAACAACTGAAACAACATTACAATTTGTACTGATAGGTTACAGAAATTGTTCAAAATGACCATTGACTCTCAGGCATAAATTTATTCTTTGTCAAAAATTAAAGTTACTCTATCCAGTAACTGCTGACTGTTTCTAACGAGTGTGCATTTATTTGTAATGCGATTCCACAATTCGGCTCGAGACGCAACTGATTGTCAAGTCTGACATTTAATTTGATAGCCATCGTTTGAATCTTCGATAATTCTAAATAACACAGGTATAATACATGTTGTAAGTTATTCAGGTTTTTCTTGAAAACGATAAGTTTCTTTGAAAAATAAGAGGAAAAAAAGGTTTTAGAATTAAATTCCCCACAAAATAATAACATAAATTTTTTAAGTCCGCCAACATGTTAAGAAATTCTGTCACATTTTAAGGGTGCATCATCCCTTTAAAATGCTCCAATTAAACTTACTTACTTACTTTCAAAAACTGCTCTTGGTACACTACCAAATTTGGTTTTTCTAAATTCAAGTATAAGTGAGATATTGACTTTTTCGAAATTTGAAGGCCCATACTTCTGAGGGGTGCAACTTAGTATATAGGTAAGTTGCGTTAAATCATAATATTTTGGACTCCCCTACATGACCCTGCTCTGTGTTGGTGCTTATGCGAATCACCCTGTATGTATTAGCACTTGTATTCAATAAGTACATTTACTAAGTACTTGTAACCGTAGATGATGTACTGTTTTTTGTGTATCTACAAATACTACTATCTGTATTAGTTATGTGTACTGAATACAAAACTAATACATCAGGGGTTCATTATTTTTTTTTAAATCAACCTTTATTTCTCTGCATAAAATACAGTAAAAAGATATACTATTCGAAAAAAAATCTCTAAACAGTGCATACGAACTCTGACCTCGAGATTACTTATATCTAGTTTACAGTGTTGGACGCCGTAACGACTTACATATAATTAAATTTTTCTATCAATACCTAAATAAATTTTGATTTGTTTGTATTGTATTGTATACTTTTGTATATTTTCTGGCACTTTATTATACGCTTTACTTGCTAGTGGAAAAGGATTATTCAGACCAGATTAATTTACAAATATGTAGTTACTAGAATTATTCCCACATCTAGTAGTATTCACTTTAGAAAGCACTTCTTCAAAAAAAAAAAATTCAAAACACTTTTCCGGTGCTTGTTAAAAAAAAAGTACTCATTCTGTAAGTCATTACTACAACACCCCACAATAATTAACACGTCTACCTAGCTTCGACAAATTTTATTGCTTAAACATTTTGATACACAGACTACGTATTCATTTATAGAAAATCATAATACTGTCGCTTCAATCGACTGTCTTGAAAGCGTTAAAGATCCACCTCCTCTCAATATTCGCCCCGATACCCACGAGATCCTGCTTGAAAACGGTCGGGAATCGACCCATCAACAGCTCGATATCAGACGGCCTTAGATTCGACTCCAACTTGCTGACGTACGACCAGATGTAGTCCAGACCGGCACCAAAAGGATGCACATTCAGGAACGCCGATATCACGCCAATCAGCTTCGCATCACGTTCGTTCACGGCCTGCTGTGAGCTCGTGACGTCGCTGGGACTCTCGCTGGTGACGGAACCTTCTACGTGATCTGAATCCCTGTCGTCCAGATTGATGATCTCTTTGTCCGTGGCGAAGAGAGTCTTTTCCGTGGCAGATTTGAGTTTGGACTGCAGCTCTTTGACTTTGGCTTCTTCTTCGATTTGTTTGCGTTTGGCCTCGAGCAACTGCTGTTGCATTCCCTGGAGGGTCTGTTGCAAGAGTTTAAACTGAGTATCTTTTTCGTCTAGCTCCTTCTTGAAGTCGGATTTGAGAACGTCAACCTACGAGGTCAATTCAGATTAATTCGGTATTTACCATGTATTTATATTTTATTAAATTGCATATTAATAGGTAGCATCTAATCCACAAAACAGCTGTGACAGCTTCTAAATTCGAAAAAATGGATCGTAAGGTGTATTTTTAATATTAAAAATGTGAATATTTAAAGGGACGCCAACATATTGGCCGTGACGTCAGGTGTCTTGTAAATGGCCGCTTGTTTACATCTGGAGTCAGCGTGTCACGTGTCAGCCTCAGCCCGTCAATTTATCAGTTTGTTGTTTGCATTCATTTTGTGACAAGCGAATTAAAATACGCCAAGAAAAAGTGAAAAACTTATGAGTTATGATTTCTGAAGGCATGTTCATTGTTATGGAAATTGTGTACATCGACAAGCGGTTCAACGCGGCGGAGATGAGGAACGTAAAAGCAAAAGCAACAGCATAAGCGAATTTTTTTTTATCAAATTAACGTAAACATAAAAAAGTAAAAATCAAAAATGTACCCTAAACTTGACATTTATTTTAGAGGTCGGAATAAATATAAATTGCCATTTATTTTCTGGGCTCTTGCGGCTCGTTTCCGGTCTGGCTAACAGTCGAATATATGGGAAACAACGTCGTTCTTTATTATTTCCCTCTATCAACTTAAAACGCATATAATTTTTCATATCCTCTTCAAGCTATAACACAATGGAAACTGATTGGTAAGCAAATATAACCTCAAAAAGAATAATAAAACCTACAGTAAGAGTTAAGATGATCTTCACAACAGAAAACCAAACTTTGCGATTTCGGCATATCACGTCTAGGGGCATTAAACAACTGTTTCATACGTTGATAATCTCGAGGAACGGTTACAAAAATTTTGTTAGCTATACTGACTGAAGTACCTTTATAACCATGTACAAAACAATACTTGTTTTGTTTTCCATACATAATAGATGCTTGTAAAACTACACAAATCACTTTTTGGTGCGACCTCTTACACCGTCCTTTCAATAAAAACAACACAAAAGCTTTTCCAATACAAGAATGATACTACACCATTAAACAGCATGTTCCTCGGTAATGTTTACATGACACTTGACGTCACGAGTTGAATAACCTTGGATAGAAGCGTTTTTGCGCTGACTCCTAAGATTCGAATTTCAGACCTGAAATTCTCTACCTACAAATATGTTTTTGTTTTTTTTTAACATGGCGTACGATATATATGCACTTCAAGATTCATTTTACGTAATTTTCAAAAAAAGTGATAATATCCTATTGTCATTTAAAACAAATTAAAAAAAACTGCTGCACACAATAATAATAAAATAATATATCATATTTACTAACCTCATTTTTGTATGCTTCCATTTGGCAGCGCAAATTTTCGTTTTCTTCCTTCAGATTGTTCTTTTCTTCAACAGATGTTTCTTTGTGTCTCTTTCTGACCGGTTCGTCTTCATCGGAAACGTCCATCTCATCGTCTGCTTTTTCTGATGACGGATCTTCTTCTAATTGCACATTCTTGATTTCCTATAATGCACAGAGCATTAGAAGGAGGCAGTGACATTTTCATTGAAAATAGACTACTTTATTATTAGAATGCTATCCATCCCGCAGTATAAGTACATTACATTTTAAGAAGTGAAATACTTCAGTGTAAAATGCAAAAGTATTTAATCTCAAAACTGAATAATATTGAAACTAGGAGCTAACGCTAATTAGCATTAAAAAAAGGCATATTTTAGAACACACTTTTACTGATGATTTACAATTAACTCATAAATTATGTACTGTAATCAATAATCTGTCTTGAAGTACTTGAATTATTTTGTAATTATTTCTAATAATAATCTTAGCTGTAAATTGGACTAACAAGACTTTCAGTATACTATCGAAACACCACAAATCAAAATACAAACCTCCCAAAGCTTTAAAATGTAGTGTACATATTACCTTAAACAGCACCAAAACAAAAACGCAAACCACTTAAAAACATATCAAGTGTCCATCTGTAATAAACGACCGTCCATTTCAGTGATGTAGCCTGATCAGGTCTTTACTCGACCACTTACCTACCTTAGTATCTCCAATAGCACTGCTTTTAACAAGATATTTGAAAAATCTTACCATTCTACATTGTATGTGAATTTCTCATTTATGACAAAGTACAGCTAAAATGGTGTCTAGACATGCAGGTTAACTTAAGACGTCAAAAAAACATGCCGAATGACTTTAGAAAAGGTTGTTGGTTCCGGGTGTGTGTTTGTGTTTTTTTGAAGTCCCAAGCGTGTACATACCAAGGACTGCTTTTTCCACGTCTCGATGTTTTTTCTCTGGGCTTTGGTGAAATGGTCCCAAACCTTCTTGTGACAGGCTGCCATGAACAATCTCTCAATCTGACCGACTATCGAGCACATGAGCAAATATATATTTATATGTATATTGTAAACATTCATTCATCCATTGTTACAAATTTTGTAAACAGTCCAACGGGAGATAACATCGTTCTTCCGGTGGCCACACAAAAATTTTCATTTTTGTGCGTTCGGATAATGTAATTGTTTGAAGAATCACTGATCTCCGTTCTTACCTCTTTGTTTCAAACAAGTACATTAGTTACTGTCTCCCATCACCGAGAATAATCACTCGAGCTACTTACATTGCAGAAGAATCCCTTGCATGCGTCCCTTCATAATTTCCTTGGCCTTCTGTAGTTCCTCTTCGTATTGGGTCTTTTCGCTGAACAACCTCCTCACGTGCGAATTGGTCGATTGGATCATGGAGTAAAAGGTGTTGGCATTTCTCTTGTTACAGTCACCTCGTTCCAGCCACGTGATAACAATCTAGACATGTACAAATTACAAAAACATCCACACGACGCAAAGAGTTTTCATTACTTGAACAGCCTTCGTAAATGTGTCGTCTTGCTTTATTTTCTCGGACACAGCAGCCGCTTCATGGTCAGTGTAATGGACGACAGGCGGGGGAGATGGTGGTCTCAACCTTTCTTCTTCCATACGTTCCCTGTGTCTTTGTTCTCTTTGCAGCTGCCTCTGCCTGCACTCCCATTCATATTGGTCATCACGAGCCTGCATATCACATGTTAATTTTGAATAATATAAATTAATTAGCAAACAAATGTCTTACTTACTATTTAATGACAAATAATTATTAATTATATTCCAAAGTTATTAATTAATTAGTAATTAAGAGTTGTGATAAATAATCAGCTACTATTATGAACTAAAAGTGGAATTAATTAATTATTAAATTAATAACTAGGAGTCGTTTGCCACTATACTTATTTAAGTATTGAAATAAGTTCTTAAAATTACTATACGGAAACTGGATGCGCGCCCCTTTTCAGTAAAAGAAAATAGCCTATGTTCTATTTTCTCGTACTAAATTTCCATACTTCGTATTAAAACTGCTCAGATTGATGCGCACTAATCTGTTTTACCGTTTATAAACAAAACGTTCACAGAACCTACTTTTCGAACCTACGCAATAAGCAGGGTTGTGAGATTAGGTAGCTTTCGTACTGATATCGGTGAAATAAACTTTTGAATAGGGGCTATCTGTTATTTTGGGCTGACTACCTACTACCAGCTAGTTAATACATCAATATGAAATGCAGTTTTAGGCCTCTTAAAATACATATATTGGTGTGAGTAAACTTTTGACAACCCCGGGAACGTGATGTGTTGTCATGCTTTTGTATATGAAACGGAAGGAATGCTTTCACGGAATTGTGTACCTTGTTTCCCTATTTTGTTATGGACAAGTTCAAACAATTTTTTAAATGAAGCATTGCTCATTTGTAGAAAATTTTTATATGCTGCTGGATCTTCTCTTGTTTCGGCACATTTAAGAAGCCATGAACATTCATTCTCCTTGCAATATCATATTGTTAGTATCAACGCTGATGCATTTAACAATTTTTTTCAGTCAACAGGCATTTTTTTACTTTTAATTACAAATTGTGGTAATTCAGGATGACCACAAACAACAGTAAAAGTAATTATTTATGAGTGGGTTACATCTAAGGTCTACTTTTCTCTAGCAGTAGAATAGACCTTACATTGCATTTGCTACTGTATAAAGACGGAATTTAATAGATTACGGTTAGATTAGCTTTACATTGAGAAAATCATGATTAGAACTACAAAAGGGTGCACACGCACGTATTCAAATACTTACTGAAAAGAATTTGTAATTACAAATTGAGAATAAAGCCCTATGCTTATTTCTTGTATTGAATCGGCGCGCGCATCTAATTTTCAGTATAATAATTTTAAGAACTTATTTCAGTATAGTATAGTGGCAAATGGCTCTAAGGTATCGAATTACTAATTAATTGGTTCAGTAAATAAATTGCTAATTACTCTCAAAAATGACAATTTTTTTGCCATTTACCTGCGCATAATCCACATGTAACCTGCCCGTATTGGGTGGGTCAGTATTCGAGCCGATTCTGATCCGGTATCCCGACAGAAAGATCGCGGCGTCCACGGAAGCCTCGTATACGAATCTGATGTGGCAGAAGTTCTTTTTGCTCAGCCTGAGCGTCGTGATCTCTCCGCACCTCTCGAACACCTCCGATATGATCTCCTCGGTCATGTTCTCGGGTAATCCACCTACAAAGACGGTCCTGCATCCCGGAGGTCTCTCTCTCGTGGTCGGAGGTGGAGCATTCGGATTCGGGGGAAACAGGGTGCAAGATTTGCAGTGGATGATCTCTTTAACGGGGCTGATCAGTATCCCGGGATCCGGAGTTATTATGTTGGGGTCGGGACCCATTATCGGAGGCATCATGCCGTAATTGTTCATTGGAACCATGTTCGGGTCCATTATCATGTTCATGCCTACTACGGGGTAGCCCACGCCTGTTCAATTAGATAATTAATAATGATAAATTTCCTTAGTAATATAACCAAAACTATTTGTTTTTAAATCCTATTAATTAAACTTACCCATCATGCCCCCCCACATCCCGGGTCCCAAACTGGCAGGCCCGTTTTGCAGCGGGACAACATCCTGCTGCGGATTCGACAAGTTCGAGTCCGAATCTTCCCTTAACTTGTCATTATCTCTTTTGTCGCGTTCTCTCCTGTCGGAACGTCTCCTTTCCCTCTTCTCTGTAGGGCTCTGACTGGCATCGTCCTTGTCATCAATTACGCGACCCGTTGCCGTCTTGCTTTTGCCGACATTAAACTCCAAAGGGTTATCGTTCATCCCGCTGGGGATGAATGAGAAGTCTGATGGGTCTGATGGTCCCAAGAATGCAGTCGGTGCTCCGGGTAGAAGTGCTCCATGATCTGGAATTATTGTTGCATTTTATAAGTTCTAGGTGGTTTCTTGGGTTACACTTACTTAAAGGCTGGCCACCAAATTGATATGTCATCGTTAATTATTCGATTGATATCAAAAACTATCAGAAATCTCAGCACAGCTTTGAAAGTATTGATGCCATTGCAGTTAGTTGCAGTCTTCTGTGCGAATCGTTACGTCAAAATAATAACAAACATCGTAGCGATGGACACAACACTCCAAATTATTGTATTTTGGCGAAATATCGTATGCACACGTAGTTATAACGTAAAAAAGATGTGTTTTGAGTGAATATTTGCTCTATATTTCGTGGTTTTCGTAGTTTTACGCAGCATATTTTTGCAGAATGGATTTTTGTGGAGCAGGTCACTCAAAAGGGCTTTTAATTACTGGTAGTTAAATCTGTACATTTACACTAAAATAAATCATTACTGTGATTTAATATATTAACCATTAATAGTCACTCTATCTGTATATTTTTTCTAATCAATATTTTTGTTTTACAGCTATTTGTTTCAGCAACTATTTGCACGTTCGCCGTAACCACACAAGTGACAGGTGCACCTAACCTCACTTAGTCAGTGTCGTTGTTTTGGTTGAATAACACGTGTGTTTGAAATTAAATTAGCAAAAATGTCAGACAACGAGATGGACGTAACAGAAGACAACGAAGAAGGTGCAGAAAACGAACCGGTAACATCAGAAACCGCGAAAGAGGTTTAKTTACCGGGAAAACCGCTAGAAGAAGGGGAAGAGCTAGTCTGTGATCAGTCAGCGTACATAATGTTGCACCAGGCCCAAACAGGGGCTCCTTGTCTCAGCTTCGATATAATTAAAGACAGCTTAGGGGACAACAGAGAAACTTTCCCCCTAACCGCATACATCGTATCTGGCACACAAGCAGCCCAGGCACATGTTAACAATCTGATAGTAATGAAGCTGTCGAACTTACATAAAACGTCTCCAGATGAAGACGATGATAGTGACGATGAATCTGAAGATGAGGAGGAATCGAAAAAGCCTAAAATGAATGGGGCTTTGATGAAACATCAAGGATGTGTCAATAGAATACGGGTAAATTAACAATCTTTTTTTATTAATGTAATGCTAATTTAAATTTTATTCTAGAGTACCATTTTTAATGACAAAGTGCTGGCGGCAACTTGGAGTGAGCTGGGGAGAGTTAATATATGGAATTTAACGCAACAGTTGCAAGCCGTCGATAATGATCAGCTGTTGGCCAAATATAATAAGGAAAATGCAGGAAGTAATGTGTCGCCTGTGTTCACTTTCAGTGGGCATCAGCAAGAGGGTTTTGCTATTGATTGGTGTCCAACTTTTACTGGTGTAAGTTGAATTATTTTTATTTAAGATTAGGATGTTGCCAAGACATTTGCAGCAAGTATTTTGAACAACTCCTACATTGACATCATGATACACACTGTAAAGAAAAGGCCACTGAAAAAACATTTTCGTGCATTTTCAGATGTTAGCGACTGGCGATTGCAAACGTGACATTCACATTTGGCAACCGTCAGAAGGAGGCGTTTGGAGGGTTGATCAAAGACCTCTAATAGGACACACTCAGTCGGTTGAAGATTTACAGTGGTCGCCGAACGAAAGAAGCGTTCTTGCATCTTGTTCAGTAGACAGGAGCATCCGCATTTGGGATACGAGAGCGCCTGCCCACAAAGCTTGCATGCTGACAGCAGATAAAGCACACGAGAGAGACGTCAACGTTATAAGCTGGAATAGAAACGAACCTTTCATAGTTAGCGGTGGTGACGATGGATTACTGCAAATATGGGACCTGAGACGCTTCCAGGATAAGACTCCGGTTGCCATATTTAAACACCACACAGAGCCTGTCACCACCGTCGAATGGCACGCCACGGATTCTGCTGTTTTTGCTTCGGGCGGTTCGGATAATCAGATTGCGTTGTGGGATCTTTCGGTTGAAAGAGATCAGGATGCAGTGACTCAAGACATTGAGGTGAGTTCGTGGAGTTTTCAAGATTTTCTGGAAAATAGAAGTTTTTTTTTTACAGGAATTACCACCACAGTTGCTGTTTATACATCAGGGGCAGACAGACATAAAAGAACTGCACTGGCATCCCCAATTGCCTGGGGTTATCATCAGCACGGCTTTGAGTGGTTTTAACATATTTAGGACTATAAGTGTGTAAATAAATGACATTGATTTCTTCTTCGCGTTATTTTGTGGAATGGTTCATTTGGTTATCAATTTTTTTCCAGAAGCAAAATCACTATGGATTTACTAGTGCAGATAATGTTTACAATGTGGGAAAGATAAAAATTTCACTGAGGAGCTTTAATAGAAGCGAAACAGATCTGTCTGTAGTTGGTTGTGGTGCAGACAGCACAACTAGATACCTAGTTGTTTTCATTTATTTGACTATCAAAAATTAATTTGTTTCCCCATACTTTTAAATTTTTTAACCTTTTGGATCTGGCACTGAAGATAACCATTTAAGGCGAAACCGCTTTGCCATTGCCATCCATCATTGGATTTTTACATAATTTACCTTATTATTTTTTATTTAATGGATGTACAATACAATATAACAAAACTTTTTGAATTATTTTAATATATTTGTAAGTTTACTACACATTTCTTTTTCAAGTAGCATTCAAAGCATAATATAAATTAAATAAAAAGATAAAATATTTCTACATCATATAATATCCCCACTTATTTTTCTTCTTCTTCCCCTTCTTCTTCTTTTCTGGCTCGGCGGGCGTTGGTGGCGGGGCAGGTTCGGGTTCCGGGACGGGTTCCTCAATTGGAGCTTCTTCCATCAAGGCTTCCATGTCGGGTATCTCCGGTTCGGGGACTTTAGTTTCCTTCCTTAYCACCTCGAAGAATTCGTCCTCTGCCGCCTCCACGTGTTTGTCCTTGAATAGGTCCTCCTCGGATTTGGTCCCGCCCGATGCTACTTCTTCCTCTTCCTGCACGTTTGTGCGACTTGCTTTCGTTTTCTGCTTTAGGCGGAGCTCCCTGTTGCGGACCTCGAGGATCTTTTCTCGCTTGGTTTCGCGATCGAACATCTAGAAGTAAAGCTTGTTGAATTAAGGAAGGGCATGAGCTTGCTTAATGGTTTAAGGTTGACTTTCGACAAGAATTGAGAGAACAGTTGGTACAAACACCATCAGATGTTTTTCTAGCACCTCACGTGATTTTATCCATGAAGGTTATTTACCAGAAAAAATTATGTTGTTATTTTTATGTTCTCGGAAGAATCTCAAAACACCGGAGTGGACTAGGAAAGGTTAACTATTATTATTACCTCTGTAACATTTTGATTTGACGAAATTTATTTCAAACTTTACTTTAGGAGGTGTTAACAAGATATTAAAAAAGTGCTTTGAACTTACTGCTGTCAAAACTGCTTTGTCATTTCTGCTGGAAGATGACAAATTTTCACTGAATTCCACAAGATACGTAGTTCCTTTCTTGTTGCCTACAGCAACCAGTCTTCCCACTTCATGCGTTCTCAAGCAGTTCAATGGTTCATCACAAACCTTAACCCCCAGGCATGCTTGTTTCTGCTGCTGCAAAATATCCCAAGCATCTAACTTACCGTCGCTTCTTGCCGTAAAGAAAACTGACAACCTAAAACGTAATAGTCACAAAACGTACAGATCTAAGTGCATTGAGACCTTGTGGGACTCCAAGCTCCATCCAATAGCAACGCTTTATGAAAACTAGTCCACATGATGGGACTTTCCCTGCAGTCTTCCGAAAAAATCCGCGCACACCAGTCTCCGATGGTCAAGAAAATCTTCAGGAATGCGGGATTTCTTTGCACGGCCAGTACTGGACCCAAGTGAGCTTGAAATTTCATCGTCATTTTTTCTATAGGTGTTTTTCCCTTGCGATTACAAGATATGACATATCCTTGTTCTGTACCGACCATAAACCTGGTGGTGATGGTCGGTTCGTATTCCAGAGATGAAGCACCGGATGCGTTTGATAAAGATTGATCTTCTGGTTTCGTAGGGTCTAGTATGAGGGTTTCTGTTGGTTCCGATAATTTTCGTGTGTCCCACCTGAGGAGATTTATGAAAATGGAGTGGGAAACTTGATTTTTTTTTGAAATTTTTATTTCATCAAACAGGTGATTTAAAAGCGTGTACATACCATTTGCATTGTCCATCACTGGAAGCACTGAAAAACTCCGTTCCTGATTTCGAGTTTATCCAGAGCACACTCCTAATGGGATCTCTGTGGCTGTATTCCATGACACTCAGTTCGACTGGTTCAGAGCCCTTTCTGGTGTCCCACATTGCGACCTGCCCGTTAAATTGACCACTCACCAGCGAATGGGGGTCTTTCTGGTTGTATTCGAGACATACGCTGGAAGTCTCGGGTTTCAGTGTGAGAAGTGGCTGGTTTGGATTCTCTGAAAAAGTTGCACAGGGTTTGATGTGGCAGGTAAGGTCAAGTTTTTATTTGTTCATGACTTACCAACTTGCCAAATATATGAATGGGTGTTCTGGTTCGGTACTATTTCTTGAAATTTCAAATTGCAGTGGGAGATAGCTAATTTAGTCGAATTATCCGGAGACCAAGATATGTGAGTGACCGGTCTCGTTACAGCACACTGATCTTGGTAGACGTTAACTGTTCTGGCAGAATTTTTCTCCACCAGAGGGGAAGGTTCTATGTCAGAAAAGTATTGTTGGTAAATGTTGATGGCATTGTTCTGTAGGATGCAGTTTTCCATATTCTGAAAGGTTAAATGTCTCGGAAACTGTTGGGATTCTGATATTTCAGATTACCTTGCAAAGGTGCAAGATTGTTTGATTGAAGCTCTCGTCCCTTTCGACCTTTCTCCTGTATCTCTTTGTCTGTTCCTCGTCTGCTATGTTGACGTCTTTCGGCCAACCTCCCTCCACGTGGTTCATGGCGGTGTTTGCAAATTCTGCCCTTGTCGTGTTGAGGTAATGCTCCGCCTGTACGGCACTGCATTGTGTGCTGTGGTCCACGGGATCCCTGTCAAAAAAAAGCAACGTTACCTTCACATTCTAATCCTTTTGAATAGTTTGGTACCTCAGGATGTACTCGCGTAGGTATTTTTTGTTCGAGGGGTAGTTGTCTATTAAATCTGGTCCCTTGTCCGCAAATAAACATTGCCGACCGAATTCTAGTCTCTTTTTTTGGTAAATGTATTGGATTTCCATTGCAAAGTTAAAACGTCAACTTGACATTTGACTTCGTTAATTTTATCAGACTTGATTTTAAAGTGTAAAACGAGGGAATGCTCAATTTCATATCAACGTTGTCATTTTGTGGAGAAATATATTAATATGCTTAATTATGCAAATTTGTCATATTCCTCATAAAACAGCACTCATTGATAAATAAAATTTTCTACTAAAAAAACGACACAAGCCTAGTGTTTAATTTGCTAAAATGTTAATTATAAACAAACCAATAGTTGCAACAAATTTGTACTGTTAAATGTAAAAAAGCTGCTATTCCATTATCAGAATAATTTAGTTCCTGGGGGGGGTAATTGCCCCTCTGCCCTCCCCCCTGGCTATGCCATTGCAGATGGAATGCTTTTTTAATGTCTTTCCCTCTATTTGAACAATCTATGCAAGTGCCTTGTGCGTTACCCATTTTTAACCTACTTGAGGATGTACTGCCTTCGAAGGCTCCTGCTGGGTGGGATATTTTCAATCAGGTCTGGTCCCCTGTCGGAAAAGTAGCAGTGCCTTCCGAAACTGGACCTTTTCTTCTGGTAAACATACTGAATAGCATCGGTTTTGTCTGCCATTGCCACTAAATGGATTACTGGTTTGTTAGATCAATAAATCAGACACGTGGCAACCGTGAACAATTTATTTCTTAACTCAATTTACACACAACTTAATCCAATAATAAATACACATAATAATTTTTGACTTATCTTGTTACAGCTTAAAAATTTCATTATAAATTAAATCACAAAACTTAAGTAAGCTATTAAACTTTATCATCTGTAATAAAAGAAAAACATTTTTAAATGGAGCGGGAAGTAGGAAATTTCAAAATGGGTACTCACCGTGGTACCACCATTTCGTTTTCTTTGGATTCTTACTGCAGGTTTTGACGTAAAATGAGTTATCTGGAGGTCGCTTCTGGAAAAATATGTTTTATAAGTGTTGGTAAAAAGCTTCTTATATACTAACCTTTTCCTTACAACTACTGAGCATTGATACTATTGAAAGGCATACAGATTGTACTGACAATGCTGGTGACCAATCATCTGTTAATATGGAAAGACAAATGTGACCGTTACTGTAGACATGAGGGTGTACGGGAATGTTGTTTCCAATAAATGTTACCTAAAAAAATTAAGTATTAAGGATATCTAATTAAATTTGCCAATTAAAATGCATTTAAAGATTTAGTGAAAGGTCAATGCTATAAAAGTGACATCTGGTCTCTGGTGTGGTATGTACGTATGCAGCAATAAATTGCCTACCAGGCAAAAACAAAAGGTGAATTGTACCAGTTTCCAAACTTTTTCAGAACTAAATTAATATTACACTGTTTGAGTGCATCTAATTACGTTACTTTATCAGATGACTCATCATTCATATATCGAATGACACAATGCCTTTCCATGAAACCTACCTCGGGAGAGTCAAATGGATATTTATTACTAAACTTAAACTGCAGCTGGAAGTGTTCCCCTTCGTAAAGCGTGCCTGCAACGCCTTCCATGTGGATGATCCAGCTGACGACAAAAAAAACCATATCAGCGTGAAGTTTAACCCTGTCGTTGGTGTACTTACTGTAACAAGTTCTGTTCGGCCAGCTCAGAATCAACGGTCACACCAGGTGGTGGTTCCTTCATCAACGACATGAGCTCCTTTTGTAATCTTTTCTAGATAAACAAACAAGTGATGGTATTCAATGTGCAGACATGATAACAACAATTTTTTTGCAAGAAAACAAACAAGGCAGTACTGTAAGATGTTAAAATAAAGCAACTTACCTCTGAAGGAGACATTCCTGCCATCACTCTTCTGAACTCGTCTTTGTTATGCTTTGTTAGAAACGTCAAATTTCATGGGCGTACGCATTGGGCACAGCGAATTTAGTTCGAATGGAAACAAATAAATCGGTTTAACACGACGAAATCTACCAAGAAATTCTAAAACGTAAACTAAAGTACTAAAACAAATCAATTTAACAGTGCCATACGACACTGCTGACTGCTGATATCTGCACTGTTCAAGGTTGCAATATGCTAATTATTATTGCGCTTATGACATCGACAACGTACGAATTACAATCACTTTTAGAATTGTAAAATTCGATAAACGCATCTGTTAGTCAATGGGATTATAAGAATTCGAAAATCCATAGTGTTAATGGAAAACGATGAGGGATGGATTTTAGCATATCATTTGCTGAAATAATTGTGTAATAGCTGTAATAGTACTATTATGACGATGAAGTGATTAATCATGAATACGCTTTTTGTTTTTCGTAAGGTCAAATCGTTACGACCGTATAATTACACAACGCTTATTAATAAAGAACGGTTTGAAAAAGCTATGGCAGTGTACACCGTTTTAAACAGCTTTCCAAGGGAAGGGAATAATACAGTGCATTTATATTCATTAAAATTTTATGAATCGACGAGCCGCCAATGGATTGACACACGCAATGACGTTTGCGCAGCTGGCCAAAGCATGATTGCCAGTTATTGAAATTATTTACAAATTTTATTAATCTTTATTAGTTTTGACTAGTTATCAGTTATTAGTTTTTGCTGTTTCCGAATCATAACCCTAGTTTCGCATTGTTTAAATTATCATTCAAAATCTCAAACTGGCAACACCGGTGGACAGTTGACGTTGACAGCTTGATGAGATTGACAGTTGTAAGGTTATAATAAACAGTAACAAATGTTTTTTCAGCTATCTGATGAGTTTTTAGTTTTTTTACCAACTTGAAGCATAATGAGAATTAAACCTAATGAATATTACGTAGTAGTGCTAACAGACTGTTGTTTTAAAGTGTAGTAACGTTGTTAAAACAGTTGAAAATACCGGAATAATGCACTTAGGTGGTGGAATACATATCAAGAAAGCTGGGGTATTATTCATAATCGTCGTAGTTGCAATTCCGTTCCTATACGTGTTCACAACCAGCAAAGATGTACCATCGAAAGATGTAATACGCAAGTTAAAATTAAAAACCCTGTTGGCTGTCGCCATACATGCAGCTGAAGTAGGAGGAAGCAAAGTCGTAGCCGGAATAAAAGACTTGAAGATAGGCAGCAAGGGAAAGACTAAAGAGGGGGTCGATGACAGTGTTACTTCAGCCGATTACATATCTCACTGTGCTATGGTGGGCGTGATGAAAGCTAAATTTCCTGAGTTGGTGGTCATATCCGAGGAGCATTTGACAAGTTGCCCTTCGAGCGTGGAAAATGGTGAATATGCATCTGTGAACGTTGAAGGGGAAGATATATATGTAGACGAGCAAGATGTGTCCATTTGGATAGACCCGTTGGATGCTACACTTGAATATACAGGTATGTGTTGATCGGGTTTTACTAAAAATACAAAATGTTCATTGCTGTCAATTCACTCAAATTATGTAGCACCTCAAGCTGACTTAAGATGAAGTGGTTATTTTTTGTTACATGAATTTTTAAGGTCTTGTTATTGGCCTCTTGCTTAGCTTAGCATCCAGCCACTCTCGCGTTTTCTTTTTTTCTTTCTACTTTCTAAGTAGGGTGTGTCTTTATGACCTGTCTAGATTGTGTCTATACCCTACCCGTCTACATAGTTGATAACTGTTTGACAGTGTCAAGTAATTTTAAGTAGTGTATGTTATGTGTCTTTGTGTTTAGAGAAGCTTTATCAGTATGTTACCACGATGGTGTGTGTTGCCATTAACGGAAAGCCAGTGATGGGAGTTATACATGAACCGTTCAGTAAAAATACTTCGTGGGCCTGGGTTGACGTGGCAACATCTTCGAATTTGAAAAAAAAGGTCTAGATCACATTGTACTGCATTTTAGCATCTATCTAGATTATTTCAGAAAGAACCCAGCAACGGCACAACCATTATAGTGTCACGGTCGCATCAAGGAGAGGTTAAATCAGTGCTGGCGAAATCTTTCGGGCAAGATATTAATGTGGTCGTGGCGGCAGGAGCCGGTGAGAAATTTGAGGCATCTGATAAGCTTGAGATTGAGCTTTGACTATTGCAGGTTACAAAGCTCTTCGAGTAGCAAATGGAGACGCAGATGCATATATCCATTTGACGACAATTAAGAAATGGGACATCTGTGCCGGAAACGCAATCTTAGAGGCTCTTGGCGGAAAAATGACGACAAAAAACAATAAGAATATAGTGTATTTTCATGATGAATCTCCTGTTGTTGAGGATGGACTTGTTGCTACTCTGAAACAACATCAATATTATATCGAGAAATTAAGTTAAAATGTTGATTTGTTGATCTGTAAAATAAAGTTGGTGAGATAAATACTTATTGTGTATTATTTTTCTATTCTTTCAATATTTCTATTTAAAAATATTTATTGTGGCGTTTTACTGGGAAAACAATAAACAAATTTAATATTTTCGGTTTTCATTGTTTGGTTTAATTTAGTTTGAACCTTTAAAATATTAATGACTTATTTTTGGAAGTGTTCTGTGTGATTCGAATGAAGTTTACAGAGGTTGCTATTGTTCAGTTTAATTTTATACTGTATTGTGTATTACCTAATGTAGTTTCAACATTTAAACTGACAATTTTTTGCTTATATATCTGATTACTATGTAAACTTTGTTATGAATTGTTTGACATATTTTTTGTTAATTAAGATTTTAGTAGTTGGTTATCATGTTAAAAATGTTGTTACCTAAAACTGTAGAATAGGTTAAAAATGTAGTTATTCTGTACTACCAAGGTGGTAGTCCCTTGAAAACTGATCTACTTTTGTTTTAATGGTTTTATTTCTTTTAATATAGGAGAACAAAGTTGAATTTACATCTCTAGTAATCTGTTTACATAAAATCAAAGCTAGGATTCTTTTACATGACATTCCTCTGCATTTGCATCTCTTGCTGGCATTACTGACTCACAAAGCACTTGGGCAACATATGTTACCTTATCTGCAAAAATTCATTTTTTTTTAATTTGCTTCATCAATGTATCGAGACTTACCCATGAAACCAGGCCTGTATTTCTTATAATAAAACACAACATACAAAGGTATTGCCACTACTATAAGTAGCAACGCGACTAAATACTTTATGTCTGGTTGGGCAACTATTGGAGCAATAGTGAGAAAAATTGCGACTAAAATGACAAAAACAGCGACGGTAATCGGCGCCTGGAATCAAAATAACAATGAATTGTTGTTAAACAGTCGAAATAACGCACCCTAAAAGGTCTTGGAGCATCCGGTCTAGTCTTCCTAAGAACAAACATTGCGACCATCGCTATTCCGTGAGTTATCCACAGCATGAACATGATGAATTCTATTAGTTGGACAATCTGCCCGATCAAGAGAGCTACCATGCCTATAGCACCCTAGAATGTGATTTTCTTGAATATAGTACCATTCAAAATTTTGATAAAAATGAGTTTTTATTTATTTTTGGAATGGTTAACAGGCAAAGAAAGTTTGCTGAGATCCAAATTTTCCACTCTTTTCCCTTAAAAAAGAGAACAATTTTCAGACATTGGAAAGTGTTTTAGCCCTCGTACCTGTATTATTACTGTTGCTGCAGGAGTCAGCCTTCTGACGTGTATGTAGCTCATGAATTCGGGTAAGTGCCCTTCCATGGCAGAGATATAGCTCATTCTGATAAGAAAAAGAATCGTGAGTCTTGCTGAGGGGGCACTAAGGCACCAAAATACCTCGTCGTACCAAATTGTATGGCCATGGCGCAGCCGAAAGCGCTGATCGCCACCCCCAGTGGCATGATGGGGGAGAAATCACCCAAGAGCTTCTGACCCCACACCAAGGCGACTGCAGTTCCGCTGGTGATCTCGTCCTTAGTCAGCACGGTCATGTACGACACGTTTATCATGACATAAAAGGCGATGATGAACGGGATTCCGATACAGATGCTCCTCAGGATGTTCCTGAAAATCGAACCAGCTCGGGGCGAATGATTATGTTTGTGGACTACTCACACCTCGGGTTTTTTTACTTCTTCGGTTACCGCCGTCATGCATGTCCTGAAATTTGAGATATGTATATAGGGGGTGTTTTGGGAAGGTTCATATATATACCAGCCGTCATATGCCCATAAGCCGCTGTAGATCGCCAGAGCCAGGTTTTTTGGTTCGAAGCTGGTTCCCTCGAATCCTGTTGATATATTTTCTGTGTTGCCTGAAAATCAACTTGTTTTAAATAATAACTGTATAACTACAGTTCATTTTAGAAAAAAATATTTTTAAAACTTATCTATTTCTTTTAATAACAGGTATTTTGATTTAGAAACTGATTGTGTTAGGTAAGAATAAATATATTCATTTATCAAAAACTTGATAAAAGCAAGCCAATTATTGCCATCTTTCGAGATCTTGCTAAGACATTTGATTGAGTAAATCATGAAATTTTATTGGAGAAATTAAGTGCTTATGGTATCAGAGGAAATGCCCATAAATTAATACAAAATTATTTATCTGACAGGCAACAAATTGTAACAATAAACCATATCCATAGCATGCCTTTACACATCACTATGGGAGTCCCTCAAGGTACAATTTTAGGACCTCTTTTCGTTGTCATATAAATATAATAATGATTTATTAACAAAAATGCCATGTGACTCAATTCTGGCTTATGCTGATGACACTGCCATTGTGACATCTGTAGAATGAATGACAAAGTAGAATGAATAAATTTCTGGAGACTGTTGCTGATTGGATGGCTTGCAATAAACTGTCTCTGAGTGTCGAAAAAACAGTATTTATAACTTTTGGTAATTACAGAGATAATGTGCCAAAAAGCATTCGTATAAAAATTTATGGTAGAGCTATTAGACGGGTTGAAAGCTGTAGATATCTTGGGCTGTACTTTGATTTCAATATGAGGTGGGATAAACAAATCGAACAATTAGTTAAGAAAACTAAATATTTAGTTTTTATCTTTTCAAAAATTTCCAAATTTATGCAAAGCGAAATGCTTCTTTTGGTGTACTATGCTTTCTTTAACAGCTTAATCAGTATAATTGCTTGGGGAGGTGCATATAAAAATTATTTATCTTCAATTTAGCGCATATAACACAAAATTTAAAATGATAAAAAAAGGGTAATCCTGTTTGCATTAAGTCAATACTTAACACAGATCAGCTATTTTTACTGGAACCATCGAGTCATCATTATAATGAGCTTGATATGAGTTTTTGACTTCGACTAGTGTACAGGGCTGTGCCATTGCCAAAAATTACCAACACAGTATGCAAACAGAATAGTTTTGTTGTAGCAGTTCAAACTTTCAATTAACCACCTAACMATTTAAAAATGATTTCTGCTAGGGGAAACACCATAAAGAAACATGGATAATTCATGAGTCAATACTATAATTAAGAGATTGCACAAATTTAATTTATTATATATACCAATGTAATTCTTCTTCATTCATTTTTTCTTGTTACTTATAATTTACAATCTTGCTACTTGCATGTGGGTAGCTTCTTTTTGTTAATTATAGTTTTTTAGGAATAGTAAGTAAGTTTAGTTGTTATGTTGTGCCCACCTAAACACATATATTTATGTAAAACTCCCCAGGCTCGTATTTTCGCTATTATTTTTTTAGGTACAACCTTAAGTTATATATGAAATTGTAGGTCTTTTTAAACTCTTTAAAAATAGAATATTGGGTGTCCAAAAATTTTTCTTGTAGACTATCATGGTTTTTTACATCACGCACTAGCCTCGTCGCAGGGTTTCGTTTCCTAGCCCCTCTCTCTATAGAACGAACTTTGTACTTTATTTATTTAAAAGTTACTCCAAATTTTGGGGTTTTGTGTGCAGCGATGGGTATGTAGGCATAATTTGTACCGTAATGAGCTACTAAAATAACACTTAAAAAATTCTGAACAACCCTATTAACAAAAATGGCGGCGAATAGTTTTTCTTGTTTTTTCACTAAGAAGGAGTAAAAATTATGCATACATGGTAAAGACACAAATTGATGAAAATAAAAGGCGGCATCCAACTATAAAGCAATATTTATTATACGGGGTAAGGTTAAAAAATATTTACAAAAATTAACTTTATTTGCAAAATATGATAGTCTACAAGAAAAATTTTTGGACACCCAATATTCTGTTTTTAAAGAGTTTAAAAAGACCTACAATTTCATATATAACTTAAGGTTGTACCTAAAAAAATAGCGAAAATATGAGCCTGGGGAGTTTTATGTGGCGGATCCTGTATATCTCATTAGCAGTTACATTAATTTTGTACACTGTTTTGCCATTGAATGAATTCTAATTCAATTATTTATAGCGAGACAAAAAGAGCTTTTGAAGATAGGTACAAGAGGTAAGAGATGAGAAATTTCTATCAAAGATTAAAGAATAACAGTTGTGATATGGGATGGGTTTCTGTTTTTTTAAAGATAATGAAGGCAAAATACAAAAAAAAGGTAATAGAAAGGAGTATTTTGATGAAGATGTCTTAAACAGAAAAAACACTGAGGAGGATAATAATGAAAATGATGAAGAACAAAACAAACAAAAAATGAAATGGAGAGAATAATAAGTCAGCTAAAGTACAATAGATGATAGTATTCCCAGAATGTTAGATAGAGGAAGGAAGGTCATTTCAGTGCCCATAAAGATCTCTGGTTTTAAAACCACTTGATTTCTTCTTCTGAACAAGACAAGACAAGAAATGCATGCAGTATTAATTCCCTTCTTTTGTTGCTTATAATATTTTAATAATAGATTGATTGTGGGTACTACTCTGACCTGACACAACCTGTTTCACAAAATCGTCTTTTCATGGAGTTAAAAATAATGCTGTGGAATGCAGTATTCAAGTCACTTTGCCAAAAAGAAGTTATAGGTACTTACCCCTACAAAGCTCGTATATCCCTCCAACTATAATAATAACGCAAACCATAAGCTTCAGGGCTGTAAAAACGTTTTGTACCTTTACATACAGCTTCACACTAGTAACATTTATATATGTTATCAGACCTATAACAAAGGGCTTAGTTCAAACGCCGAGTATCCAAGACAACCCTAAATACCTAGTTCCACTAAAGCGACCATCCTCTTCGCTATGAATATGTCATCAGGGGCCTCTATACACACGAAACTGTACACCAATTCTACTATGTAGTCCGCAGATGCCAGTGTTATTGTGGCCACTTCTATGGACTTTACGAAGAGCGCGATCGAGAAGGAATATATAAAGCCCAGCATTGGACCCCAGAATTTGTGGAGGGGTCCGAACGCCTCCATGTAGAAGGCAACCTCCGCCCCTGAACGAGGGACGACGCTGCCTAACTCTGCATAGACTAAAGCTCCTKAAAAATCTCTTCTTTAAGCAGGACCAAGCGTCCAAAGATTAGCAGTTATAGTTGCAAGCAACAACTATGAGACTCATTATACGAACAGCCGATTACAGTTCACAATGGTTTACAAGTATTACCTGAAGCTGTCGTAAATCGTAAATAACAGACGGGTTCGGCACGTTCCACTGTTTTGCAGCGGAGTGTACCGTATCCAAAAATTGAGTTTAGGCTTTTTTATGATTTTTTGCCCGTACACATAAATCAATGAGCATTATTTGGTATTATTATTTGAACTAAAAATATTTCTCATTTAATAGCTTTCAATGTATGACTAAATTGGATTCTTTCTTAATTTAATGAGTAGTATCTATTTTTATAACCATGGTAAACATTCCAATTTTAATGTGACAAGCCATACTTTCTAATTTTTGATCGCGGTGTGCAATCGTCTTATGCCCTGTTTCTTCACAGGTTAAAATTTTCTTTTAATCCGGAGCGTCATAAACGTAGTTTCTACCTGTATATTTTTTTTGGAAATAAGAAGAAATCGGAACGATTCTACTCCTACTATAAACGGTATTGAAAGCATATGTGTTTACTTATATTTTAAAGTTTTACAACATATAAGCGTACCAAGTGCAATATATTTTACTTATTCAGTCATACCTACATATATTTAGCCACTTATTAAGAGGCGTTTGTGACAAATACATTTCGTAGGGCAACTGGCCAAACAGATTATTGCTGATTTTAAACCGATTATCATTCTGATATGAATGCGGAAGTGTTTGAAAATTGGTTCAAAAACATTTTATTGCCCAAATTGCCACCAAACAGCGTCATAGTAATGGACAACGCTAGTTACCATTCGGAGCAACTGGATAAAATTCCAAATACAACAACTAATAATGCAACCATTCAAGAGTTTTTATGAAAAGAAGATTTATATTTCTAAGAGGACTACACAAGAAAACAATTGTTGGAAGTGCTTGGTACAAAAAAAAAATTCGAAGAAATTTAAAATTGACATTCTCGCTTCTGAATGTGGACACACCATTCTACGATTACCCCCATATCATTGCATTTTCAACCCCATTGAAATGATATGGGGGCAGTTGAAACAAAGAATTCGACGAGGGAACACGGGTGGAAAATTTAGCAATGAAATGCTGCTAAAAATTAGACAMGAAGCTGAAATAACAAGTATCGCTGCATGGAGAAAKTCAGTGCGKCATGTACTGGCCATTGAAAATCGGTACAGAGCGAATCATGTACAAGAATTAATMATAGAAGTAAATCGTGATTTTAGCAGTGATAGTGATAGTGAGTAATTTTTTKAAGTTTGTGACTCTTGTAATGTGCYTATTAACAAGCTGTAATGAMCATAATCGATACCGTGTATAAAATTTATTGTGCACTATTGTAAATTTTTTCTAACAAAGGTAAATTATTTTCTACTTACTAATTTGTATGTTTTTATATTAAATTTGTATAAATTCGTTATGACATGCAAAGGCTTTTCTTGTTAAATTATCACAACAAATTTCAAAAATTTATAGTGGAAACGTTAAAMTTTTAACCGACAAGATTTTTTTGAATAAGACMCATTTAGGAACTTTGAAGCGTGCCACTACTCCCAATAGTTTGGGACGGCCGACCATAAGGTTGTAAAAACCCTCATTTACAATACAATAGTTTACGACAGCCAACCATCAAGCTGTAAAACCCTCTGCATAAGTCAGTCTCACAGATCGTTCCTTGATACTTTACCTAACAAGCAGACGAGTCCCGCGCAAACCCAAACTACAAGGCACATGCCAACAGAACCGGTATACTGTAAAGCTGATGAAGACGATACGAAAATTCCGGACCCAATCAGTGTGCTTATTATAAAATTGACGGCGGAAAACAGCCCCAGTTCCCTCTTCAGTCGAACATCTTGCGTAGCTTCCGTCGATTGTGCTGGAAATTGGATTGTTTGAGGGGTATTTTACTTCCATATCCAACAGATGGGAAGTATTGCATCGCGAAAAAAATTCTCAAAAATTTTTATTTGCTCATTCGCTTTAAAATGGTCGAAAACGCAAAAAAAGCAAAATTTGAGCAAAAAATTTCTTGTCTGTGTCTGTGGTTTTGTTTGTGGACACGATAACTTTCGAGAGACTTAATATATGAACTTGAAATTTGGCAAACGTATAAATCTCAACTACCCAAAGCGACCTATTGTTTGTGGGGTAAGTAGGGTATCGGGAAGGGGGCGAAATTGGGAGGTAACCACCCTATTTGCAAATTTTTATTTTTTTTCGTTTTAGTATGTGATTAGCAGTATAACTGCGAGTATTATTCGCTCTTATAAATTTTCGGTGCAGCAAACTGTTTAGAAGATATTAGCAAAAAAGCGTCACTTGAAGAAAACTGTTTTTCCTAAATATCTTCGAATATATTTAATAAATTCAAAAAATAAAAATGCCCTCAGATAGGAAATAAAATTTTTCTCAAAAAGTATTTCTGATCAGAAAGCACTCTTGTAATTTTTGTCAAGTTAATAATTTTCGAATTATTTGGAAAAAACAGATTTTAAAAATTTATATATTTTTTCTAATATCACTGTTTGTCTTAGAAAAAATGCTCAAAACCTAATTACCAATCGTATAGTATAAGAAATAGAAACGTGTATGTCATTTTGACAATTGGCTGTGAAAATATTGATTCAATTTGCAGCGGTTTTTTAATTGTTAATTGCCTGATAAGGAGATTATGTTATTGTCAATAGTTCAAACCTTGATTCAATTCCTTTTGTGGCTTAGTGGCGAGCAGTAATTATGTTGTATTATCTGTACGCGGAATTTTTTTTGGAGGCTAAACAAATTACGTAATCGACTGTTTCTTTTGTAATAAAAATGTGGATAGCTTAGAAAAACCCAAAAAGTGGCATAATATTTATTCAGAACCAGGAATAATATTACATTTCTCGTTGAAACATGTCAATTTTCGTTTATAAACGGGACATTTCGATGGGCGTGGATATAACAATCAACGATGCTTACAGTATATTTTTCTTCGAGGATTATTATAAAACTTATAGCCTGTTCTAAATAATTCCGCATAAAAGGTTTCGATAAATTAATATCTATAAAATACAGCGCATAGTAAAATGTAAAAAACTTTAAGCGTTATCTGCAAAACAGAGAAAATTGTCTCAACAATCGAATATGATAAACGCAATATAGTTCCTATACAAATACAAACACTGAAAATAAGCAACACAGTTTGTTCACCCAACAATTATACCATAATCTTCAACTAAACTAGCTTTAATTTACATAAAACTGGTATAACTTACCCGTCATTTTATATTAGAAACAATTATAAATCCGTTCGCTTTGATACGTTTACGTTTACTGAACAACATAATTGTAAAAGATTCCTTAAATGCTGATTTCGAGGATTCTATTGCTTGAATGGCAGTTGTACCGGGATTTATTACGGGTGATAATATGCTATCTAAATAATATAAAAATGATTATTCCGATTGCGCAGTTACTGTAAGTGCTTAAGCACCGCAGGTAATATCAGTCCACGGAATCCTTGTCGTCCAGCAATTTTTCTTGCGTTGTAGGTGCAGTAGTCTGTCGCAGTATTTGAACACAATACGTTATTTTTTCTGGAAAATAAATGTTGGATATATTTTTTAACAAATCTATTGCTTTACCCATGCATTTCGGCCTATATCGCTTGTAGACACAAATGTAGTACAGTATGAACCCAATCACCAGAAATACTAGGGCTAAAAGATATTTAACACTTGGATCCAGTACTACTGGCACCACACTGAGAAATATCGATACTAGCACAACTAAAAGAGCAGTCCAGATAGGAGCCTGCAAGTCTCAAATTAGCAACGTTAAACACTAGCGCTTGTTTGTATAGCTACCTTCAATGGACGATTCGCATCCTTTTTCGTTTTCCTCAGTATAATCATACATATCATGGCAAATCCGTAGCCCAACCACAATAAAAAGGCTGCAAATTCTATCAATTCGAGAATTTGTCCTACCAACAGGGCTAGTATCGCTACAACACCCTACAAACGCGTTATGCAGTTTCGAATTGGGTATTATCACTTTTTTTTTGAAAATTACGTAAAATGAATCCTGAAGTGCATATATATCGTACACCATGTTAAAAAAAAACAAAACAAATATAGGTAGATAAAGAATTTCACGTCTGAAATTCGAATATTAGGAGTCACCGCCAAAACACTTCTATCCAAGGTTATTCAACTCGTGACGTCGAGTGTCATGTAAACATTACCGAGGAACGTGCTGTTTAATGGTGTAGTATCAGTCTTGTATTGGAAAAGCTTTTGTGTAGTGTTTGTTGAAAGGACGGTGTAAGAGGTCGCACCAAAAAGTGATTTGTGTAGTTTTACAAGCATCTATTATGCATGGAAAACAAAACAAGTGTTGTTTTGTACATGGTTATAAAAGTACTTCAGTCACTACAGCTAACAAAATTTTTGTAACCGTTCCTCGAGATTATCAATGTATGAAAAAGTTGTTTAAGGCCCCTAGACGTGATATGCCAAAATCGCAAAGTTTGTTTTTCTGTTGTGAAGATCATCTTAATTCTTACTGTAAGTTTTATTATTCTTTTTGGGGTTGTAAGTGTTTACCATTCAGTTTCCATTTTGTTATAGCTTGAAGAGAATATGAAAAATTATATTCGATTTAAGTTGATAGAGGGAAATGTTATAATAAAGAACGACGTTGTTCCCCATATATTCGATTGTTAGCCAGACCGGAAACGAGCCGCAAGAGCCCCGAAAATACATGGCAATTGATATTTATTCTGACCTCTAAAACAAATGTCAAGTTTAGGGTATATTTTTATGTTTACAAATAGTCTGTTTCCAACAACCCACTGTGATCAAATTATCAATGCTACGTTAATTTGATAAAAAGTTAACTTATGCTGTTGCTTTTACGTTCCTCATCTCCGCCGCGTTGAACCGCTCGTCGCTGTACACAAATTCCATAACAATGAACATTTGAATATGCCTTCAGGAGTCATAACTCATAAGGATTTCACTTTTTCTTGGCGTATTTTAATCCGTTTGTCACAAAATGAACGCAAACAACAAACTGATAAATTGTCGGGCTGAGGCTGACGCGTGACGCGCTGACCCCAGATGTAAACAAGCGGCCATTTACAAGACACCTGACGTCACGGCCAATATGTTCGCGTTTTCGCGGTCCCTTTAAATATTCACATTTTTCATATTAAAAATACACCTTACGATCCATTTCTTCGAATTTATAAGCTGTCACAGTTGTTTTATGGATTGGATGCTACCTATTAATATGCAATTTAATAAAATATAAATACATGGCAAATACCCAATTGAAAATCTTCAGGACGCTACCTGTATTATAACTGCAGGACTAGGCGTCATCCTGTGCACATCAACGAACGACAGGCACTTGGGAAGATGCCCTTCTTCTGCGGAAATATAGAACAATCTGGAAAATACGTGCCTTACAATTAAACAAAACGTTTGATTCAGCTGCATGCTACCTGGCGAAAACGAACTGCATCGCCATAGCGCATCCAAAAGCACTTACAGCTACACCCAGTGGCATAATGGGAGCGTAGGAACCAAAAATTCGTTCGGCGAAATTTAGGGCAACTGGTCCTCCGGTTATTATCTCGGGAACAGTTAGGACCGTCATGTAAGACATGTTGATGAGAACGTAGAATATTGTGACAAAAGGGACACCCAACAAGATGCTCCTTAGAATGTTTCTGAAATAAATACGCGATGAAGTGTTTTGCAAGCTGAAATTGATGGTATTTACACTTCTGGTTTTTTGATTTCTTCTATTACGCTCGTAACACACCCCCTGTGGAGTAGAATGAAGCCAGTTAGATAATTTTTGTTGAGGTAACCACTCACCAACCATCATAAGCCCATAGTCCGCTGTAGAAGGCCAACGCTAAGTTTTTTGCATCGAAATGAGTGCCTTGAAAACCTGTCGATATGTTTGCCGTGTTACCTGAAAAAACCCAACGTTATTGGATTGTGTTTGTCAAAATTATAGTGGGTATACCTCTGGATAGTTCGTACAAACCTCCCCCTATAATTATGAGACAAGTAAGTACTTTCAGAACAGTGCAGATGTTCTGTATCCTTACGTATAATTTAACGCTGGTAGCGTTTATGTAAGTCATAGTTGCTAAAGTAAAAAATGTCAAAATATACAATCCATAGTATAATACAGCCACAAACCTAATTCCAAAATTGCAATAGCTTTTTTGGCTGTTGCAAGTACAGATCTATCTTCAATGCATGTTGATTTCACAGCCATTTCTACTAAGTAATCTGCTGAAGTCAGAGCGATAGCCGCCAATTCCACCGGTCTAACAAGGAGAACTATGACAAATGAATAGAGAAATCCAGGCAGAGGTCCCCAAAACTTATGCAAAGGCCCAAACGCTTCCATGAAATAAACGTATTCACCACCAGATCGAGGTACCACACTGCCAAGCTCAGCATACACCAAAGCACCTTGAAAGTAAACAGCTTGGTGTGCATACTGCATGAAGATCACTTGAGATTACCTAGGAAACAGATGAGTCCTGAAATTATCCATACCAGAAGGCACATTGCTACTGATCCAGAATACAGAAGTGCAGACGTTGACGATACGAATATCCCTGATCCAATCATGGTGCCTATTATCAGATTGGTTGCAGAAAAGAGACCGAGCTCCCTCTTCAGTTTAACTTCGTCCATGTTGATGTATTTATCTAAAATCCCAACCATGTGTAGAGGTCCAGTCGTGGTCTACATTAAAAAAACTGAACAATTCGTCTAGTTACCTAGAAAACTCTTCTTAAAATCTAAACACTATGTTGGTGTACAACTGCATGACTAAATATAACTGACCTGCTTTAAATTCGGTTTCACTAGTCCTTGATAGTATCAGAAGAATGTTGTAACACAATCTGCTTTATAAATTAATTATCACACAGCGTTCGTATACGTCCCCATTTTATAGGTGCTTCATTTGCAATTAGGGGGCAGTGAATTTAGGTGTAATTCTTGGAAAGATGCCCAACGCAAAAAGATGGGAAAGCGGACGTAAATAATTTGACAGGCCTGAACGACTAAGTACAACTGTGGTCTTGTGTTCGGTTATCTGATAATAAATGTGTTTTTTATATAACTGACGTACGCATAATGTGCTCTTATATGGCCATCTTAATTAACAAAGTAATCATTTGCATACTGTGCAGGATATCCTAAAAAGTTGTCGTTTGTGGCATGCAATATTCGATTTTTTCGTTAAATTAGAACCTTGAAAAGGATGCGAGTAAAAAATAAACAGATAGTATAATTTAGTCGTATAAAAATCAAAAGCTCTTGCAAGTTCTTGTTTGGCAAAAATTGTATCGAAAATTTGGAGATAAGTAATCTTAAATTTGAGTTGCTCTTGTGCCTAGTGTAAAAGACTCTTTTAACAAAATTATATGTTTGGAATTGAAAACTTACAAAGCATAAGCAACTGCTACAATTTTTGATGCAATAGGTACCTATAACATATACAGGGTGATTTTTTGAAAACTTCACACCTTAAATAACTTTAAATATAGCAAAAATTTAAAAATTTGCAAAAACAGGTAAACTTTTGTTTGCAGGGGGACAACTTTTGAGATAAGTTTTTAATGGATAGCGCTTACTCTCTGAGCAGGGTAGACACCCCTTTAAAAATTTTAAATGGAACTATCCATCTTGTGATACATCATTTGAAAGCTTATTTCACAAAGAGTCTGGCAATGTAATAGTTTTACCACGTTTAACTTACTGACGGGGTGATAGAGTAATAGTGCCTACGAAACAGGTCGCTTATTAAATTGAATATTTTGGACTCTTTTCAACAAAATGTATTTTATTTTAGAGCGGAAATAAAATTTGTCCTTACGAGAACCCAAAATTTAAACAAACAACTTGTAAAAAATATGACACTTAAAAAAACTCCCAGAATACTGAAAATTTTCTTTTAACATTATTATTAACTTAAAGTATTTATCATGTAATTTTTTAGAAAGTCCATGTCCACGAAAAAGAAAAATTATTTATTTGTAACTCCAAAAACAGTGTGAACAAAACCATAGAAATTCAAACCTTACAATAGATTCTCAAAATGTGCACCACCTCTTTCCATACAATAATACAGACGGTTCTCGAACTCCTGCTGCACTTTTCGGAAAGTTTCAGGTGGAATCCTCCTGCACTCGTTAATAATTCTTTCTCGCAGATCGTCCAGGCTAGTAGGTTGTGTTTTGTAAACCACAGATTTTAAATGACCCCATAGAAAGAAATCTAAAGCAGTCAAATTGGGTGATCGTGGCGGACATTCAATTGTTCCACGCCTACCAATCCAGTGTAGAGGAAATCTATGATTTAACCAATTTCGCACATTAATGGCGTAATGCGGTGGGGCTCCATAATGTTGGTAAAACAATTCGTATTCATCCAACATTGGATTTCCTTCAGGGTCACGTTGGTTTTCTAATTGCTCTGTGATTAAAGGATCAATAACGTTATCAAGTAATTCTAAATACATTCCCACATTTAGCGTCCCATCAATGAAAATTGGACCTACAATTGCGTTGCCAAGTATTCCAGCCCAGACGTTCAGCTTCTGAGGAACTTGTGTATGACCTTCTCGAAAAATATAAGGATTTTCGTCACTCCAGTATCTGACGTTATGTTTATTTACAGAGCCGTTCAAAAAAATGTGCATTCATCACTGAAGCAGATATTTTTTATTAGATTTGGATTTACTATAATCTTTTCTGTCATAATTTCGCAAAATTGCAGTCTTCTATCGAAGTCATCTTCGCCGAGTTCCTGGAGAGTTTTCATCTTATAGGGATGGAATTCGTGCAGTTTTGTAACTTTCCTTACAGATGAATAAGAAAGTCCAGTGGCTGTAGAAATGTTACGCAAAGAGCTAGTTGGATCCATTGCAAAATGACCAAGTACTTCAAGTTGGACCATTTCATCAACGACTCTATTCCCTGCCCTTTTTTTGTATACTACAGATCCAGTGTCTTGAAATTTCTGCACGAGATCGAGAATGTACCTAGCGTCAACATTTTTATCGGGGTGCCGTTCGTTAAACACCATTGCTGACGCACGAGCACAGCTATGCTCAGCACCGTAAATAAAAATTATTTCTACCCTTTCGGCAGTTGAATAAACCATTATCACTTGGACTCTCACTTTAAAATTTCACGCGATTTATAAAAAGGAATGTGAACAAAAAGATGGTCGTGCCAAAGAAGTAGCAAAAAAGTTGAAACAAAAAATTGGAAACACAAAGTAGATAATTATTTAGCCAATTCAGTATAAACTGTCGAGTTGCAATATCAAGTATAATGTCGAAAGAAAATTTTAAGTATTTTTGGCATTTTGCTTAGGTGTAACAATTATTTTTAACAAGTTTTTTTAGGCTTAAGTAAGGACAATTTTTATTGTAACTGCAAGACAATAAATTTTGTTAAAAAAAGTCCAAAATATTCGATTTTATAAGTCACTTGCTACAATGCACTTTTTGACCCACTACCCCGTCAATGGGTAAAAACTAGTAAAACTAATTACATGGCAAGACCCCTTGTGTAATAAGCTTTTAAATGATGTATCGTAAGATGGGTAGTTTCATTTAAAATTTTTGAGGGGGTATTTACCCCGCTAAGAGGGTAAGCGCTATCCATTAAAAACTTATCTCAAAAGTTGTCCCCCTGCAAACAAAAGTTTACCTGTTTTTGCAAAATTTTAAATTTTTCCTCTATTTAAAGTTATTTAAGGTGTGAAGTTTTCAAAAAATCACCCTGTATAGCAATATAGTTTAGATAAGATAATATTTTCTCGGAAAGATCGCCGTCTCTTGAAAACACTGACAAAATTTTGTTGGAACTTGTGTCAGGCATATTTGGAGGTTCTTCGTCTTTGACAAAGATTACAGGTGTAATAGAAACGTCAGAGTAATAACTTTTTGTCAGTGTTTTCAAGAGACAGCGATCTTTCCGAGAAAATATTGTCTTATATTATGGAAGCTCAAAGCATTCACCCTCGAATATAGTTTAGATGTTACGGCAAAACTGCGTAATGTTACTATCCAAAAAATAGTTCACGTCAAAAGATTTAGACCTACCTGAAGTTATAAACTCACCACGTGTCGATTGCTTCAGAACTGATAAGCCCTGGTGTACACCACACGTTCACATGTAGTATAAATCTCTATCCTAATTACATAATTAGCTATTTAGTCTTAAAATCCAGACTAAAGATAACAGGTTCTATCAACGACGAATTGAGTTTATTTGAGTTAAAAACGAGATGTTTTCGACTAACTAATTTGAATAAGAGACATTTAATATGGTTTGATTACCATATATAATGAGTGTGTGATTAAAACATCGCTTAGTAATAAGGTTTTATTGGTATTACAAAAAATATATAGCTATAATAGGAAGTTAATCAGTCGTGAGTGTCTTTGATATTCTTGCCCATATCCCCATTAGCTATTCTTCTTTCTGGGGGTACTACTTCGAATAGGAATTGAATAAATTTCGTTACTTTTCCTGCAAACCAACGATCAACAAAACAAGATACACATATACACCTTTATGTACCTGTTACTGGTAGCTGGTAACGTCTGTAGATTATCGCATAATAAATTACTATTCCTGCAAGTATGAACCCAACTCCTGCTAAATATTTAGGAGATGGGGCCAGTATTAAAGGAGTGGCGCTTAGATAAATCGCAATTACTAGAACTAAATACGCTATTGGAGTAGGCACCTAAAATAGTGAAATTCTGGTTAAGCAAGTCTACAGTCCTTTCAATGACTTACTCGATATGGTCTGGGAACGTTAGGTTTGGTTCTTCTTAACGTTAGGAGTGAAACCATCGCTAAACCGTAGAATATCCATATAAGGAAACTGACGAATTCTATTAACGATGTAATGCCACCAATTATTAGGAATATAAAAGTTATCACACCCTGGAAATTACTTATAAAGATTATAAGCTTAAATGCTTCGATAACTTACCTGCAAGACAACAGCGGGAGAAGGAGTTAATCTACGAAYGTGGATGAATGAAAGACAGTTAACCAGAAGGCCATCTTGTGCAGCAGCATAGCACAGCCTTGTTACACCAAACTGGACACTCAAGGCACAGCCGAATGTGCTTAAAGCTACACCGAACGGAATGCTATACTGGACAGGGCCTAAGGCTTTCTCTCCAAATGCTACAGCTACAGCAGGTACACTCGTCATCTCAGGTACAGAGAGTACAGTCATGTAGGATATATTCATCATGACGTAGAAAATTGTGACTAAAGGCACCCCTATTATGATGCTCCTCAAAATGTTACTGAAACAAGCTAAATATTTTTTTGCTTGACTCGTAAAAAGTACTTACACTTCAGGCTTTTTAACTTCTTCTGTAACCACAGTAACTGCAGACCTGCAAAACAAAAAAAGGACAAAATAAATACATCGAAAGTCAGCAAATGCATCGTCACTGTTTACAAATACTTGTGTAGTGTAAACAATCTGTCCAATCAACTTGTGATTATTTTTTGACCAATTACTCGTTTAAAATTGAATCTGCAGACTTGTTTACATAACTTACTGGCCCAATCCATGTCTGTTTAATGTCAGATCATTTCCGGACAATTGATAGTAGCGAAAAAAAAAGTTAAACATGCAGATAACTTATCTTCCACTTCAATAATATTTTATGAGTTAAGCTTTTAATACTAACCATCCGTCATATGCCCACAAACCGCTGAAGAAGGCCAGTGCGAAATTTTCAGGAGCTAGCTTAGTGCCTTCAAAGCCTTTTGCTAAATTTTCAGTGTTACCTACAAATCGGATTCAGTTATATTTCTTATGTGAAGAATTAAAGATGACAAACCTTTACAAAGCTCGTAAATACCACCACATATCACAACCAGGCAAGCCATAACTTTAAATGCGCTAAAAATGTTCGTTATCTTAACATAAAGCCTAACACTAGTCACATTAATATAAGTAATGGAACCTAAAAAAAGATTTGTAAAGGAATGAATTGAAAACGTAAAGCGGACATACCTAACGCCACCAGGGCTACGAACTTCTTCACTCTAACACTATCTTCAGGTACTTGTACGCACAGCAAATCTAACACAGGCTGACATAGGTACTCCGAAAACGTCAAAATGATGATGGCCACCTCAGCTGGCCTAATTATAAAGATCATCACATAAGAATATAGAAAGGCAGGAAGCCTTCCCCAGAAGGGATGCAGGCACGCGAAAGCCTCCATGAAGTAAGCGTATTCAGATCCAGATCGCTGAACGACGGTGCTCAACTCCGCATAAACCAAAGCACCTGAAAACTCCTTCGTAAGGACCAATTTTCGAATCACACTTTTCTACCTAGCAGAGAAAGTATCCCGCAGGAACTCCAGACGATGATGCTCATGCCCACGGATCCAGAGTAAAACAGGGCCGAGGACGGCGACACGAATATCCCCGACCCTATCATAACCGCTAGGATGACGTTGACGGCGGAGAAGAGGCCCAGCCGCCTCTTCAGCTGGACCCCCTGGGGCTTGGTGCCGTTCATGGTCAGCGGCTCGGCGGCGCGTGCTGTAAAAGTAGCGATTATTACACCTGGGGGACCTCGACCTCGCTGAAGACGATGTCGGTTGTTGCAGTCGAGAATCGCCACAGTGGTGGTAGATTAATGTGGGAATACAAAATTCGTGAGGAACTGGCGACGTCGTCTTCATGGAGGGGGTGCCCCAGGTGTAAAATAGTGTATTTTTGTTTGAGCTCCAGCTATTTTATCTTCAGCAGGTTCACTGACATACGGATAATTTGCAAAATTGCATAAACCAGTCTGGAGTTTACTTATTTATTCAGTTTGGTTGGGTGTCTGTTTGCACTGTTGATCTCCCAAGATCAGTTTTTTAAACACAAGGACGGACTTAAATTAAAATGTAAATGTGGTACTAGCATGTGACTAATTTTTTCATTGTATACAGGCGTCTGCGGGTGACTGCTTAATAAGAAAAGGAAATATTAACAAGTAATTTTGATAGGCTGCTTGGAAGAGCGGAGAAGGAACGTCCAATTTCAAAGTCAATTGCTTTATTTGAGAGCGTACGTAACAAATGGGAATACGTGAACAATAGGATTGTATAACTAGTAAACAAGATGTTTTCAAGGTTTATTAAACAATAAAGGGATTTTCTAAGGTTTTGGAAAGTTGTGTTTTAAGAACCGGTTGTTTATGCAAAACTATCGACTTACCGTCACCCATGGCGTCACAACTGGATTCTTTCTGCATGTAAACCACCATTAAAGGCCTTACTGCGTCACATTTTACATCGTGACTAACAACTAGAACCGAGTACTATCTTGGACTAATTGCAACAGCTACTGATAGTATTGACTATGTCTTGCGAAGCGAAAGAATTTAACTACGCCCACCCGTAGAGGTTCTGGTGAAACAATTGGCGATCTGCAATTATTGTTAAAGCTAACTGGGGGTTTTCAAAATGTTTAGCACCGCTATCTGCAGACTTCTCAAGTGGCTCGTTGCAGGGGCCCTTCTGACGATAAAAAGTTGATTTATTGGATTCCAATAGGCTCAATTATTTAATATTTACAGTCGCGAGATAGTCGTTATCTCTTAATGATTATGTAGTCTCTCATAAAAGGGAGTAAAGGTCGTGGGCCCCAAAAATTGACGAGAATTGAACACAATGAGACACCAGTCGCATTAAGAGTTGCAAATAATTTTATTTCTATGGATCATCAGAAGATCATCCTGAAGACGATGGTGAATATTGGAAACATTTTTCATCTGTCCGATTAGTGAATACATTTGGTAGATGTAGTGTATATATTAAAATGTGTTGATAAAAAAATGCCACTAAAATAAGAATCTGTTCATAAAATAAATCTCCTAGCCCATTGTGTCGTAAGTAAAAAAATCACTTAGATAAACTGTTATAACCAGTAAGACAAAAACGTCCATTAAACAAATCGTCAATTCAGCAAGTACACATCCAAATACTCACTGATTTGTTTAAACAACATTGCTGTTAATAACCTTGCTTAATAGAAACAAAAAACAAGGACACGCTTTCTATAAACGTTTATTAATAAGCGTAAGAACACCGCTATGCGATGTCGCACAAAAAAGAATTACGCATCTATTACGTTATCAATTACAGGTAAATACCTGTTGAGTACTCAATATATGATCGATTTCGTCACGAAAAGTTGTTATCAATGATGCAGACAGCAACCTTTCGAGTGATTAACGTTTTATGGTTATAAATGAACAATCTAGTTATCACAATTATTGTGTTACTTTGTCGATGAGATCGGTGGCTTTAGATTTCTGAATCGCTAAACATTTTGCAGATTACCAGAAAAATGTCATTGCTTGATAAGAAGTTAACAAAGACTTGGGATTAGTTACACCAAATTTGCTTATTCTACAGATAAAAGGACATATTCTGGACAAAAGTGTCTTAACAAGTTAGACATTTTGCAAATAAATTAATCTTGTACATCTCTTAACCACTAGAATATGCCTAACGCTTTTATAGGCCACTATAGTATCAGGATATTATAGTGTTTTACTATTTTTCAGTCAACAAGACCGAATCTTGTTCAGTGGTATCTGTTTTAATCAGCTTTCCACGAATACAGTTTATTTTGTCAATTATTATAATAAAAAAAGTGTGTGAGGCTTTCGATACACTAAATATGTATAGAGCAAAAATGCAAGGGATAGTTTTGAGAATACTTCGTTAATTTTCTGAAAACCGCTTTTGTTTGCAAACGCACATCAAGTTTCATTTAAAAACCTCCAAGACAATACTATGAATAGTGAGGGGACACACACCTCAGTTCCCGACTATTTTTAGAAACAGCTGACAGACGTAATAGTACCCACCTGTCTATGCCAACTGGTTGTGTTGCAAAACCGTCAAAATTTCTATAAAACACACCATATTGCTCACTATTCGACTGCACAGGTCAGCAGACGGCTGGGAACTACCGTCCATTTCATAATAATTGACATATCCTTAGAGAGCATGCATAAATTATAATTGGATTACATGGCAATTTTTAAATGTAACGCTTTCAATTTTCATGTGCGTATAGATCTTTAACCTCTAATAAGGATGTTGAGAAGACGATAACGCACAATTTTTAAGGATGCTTGAAGGTTAAATTCACTATATTAATTGCGCTTGCGGTGTGAAATAATTGATATAAAACGGCCCTTATAATGGTTATGGTTTTTACGAAACGATAAAGAGTGGTACACAGAAAAATAATGTACCTATGGCTCGTGTTAAAATTACAACCTTGAAGAGCTATTAACGAATTTTATCTAGTAAAATACCTCTTTCCGTTAGGACTTAGAAATGATCGGTTTTTAAATCTATTACATTTTCTTCTTTTTCTATTAAAACAGTGTGTACTATCTTGTGAACTAATGAGCAATTGGTACAAACTGATAAAGTAATAAAGAAGACTTAAAAAAATGTGTATTAAGGGCACAGTGAATAGCTTTTAAACGATTATTTAGAATTCAAAAGTATCTTTTAGGGTTGTTCTTACTTTCGCAATGATTTGTTATTAAGTAAGTCATTAAAAAAAGAACAGATACATACTTGATGACTGCATGTTGACATTGCTTCAATTCCGTATGCGCGCAATCAATACTTTTATTATCGTGGTGTCCTTGGTATCTTCTTAATCACCATTAGCCACAACGCTAGCCGTTTTATAAGTTACTCTTTTAACGACTTAAAAATGTTTATTCTCTACTTATGTGATCTGGTTTTATAAATAATAATAATAGTTGAAAAATCTGCGAGATAACTGCAAAATGAGTCTGATTTTCTTCGTATTGCTATTGCAAGGTCATTTAATCAGATTCACCCAGTCTGACCTAAGAATAAACGTCCTTGGGAAACGTATTTTTTAGGTGCGCCAAATCGATTGACCGTACATTCGCCGAAGACAGTTTACTCGAGCTTGTGCGTTTATTATTATATTAAAGCCAAATAAAATACAAATTTTATGTTTATTTTTGTTTCTGTGGAAATTTTTCACATTAGAATTAATGTTTTCTCTTGTAATCAGCCACAATTTTACCGCGAATCGCACTTTTAATTCCCTCAAGCATTTATAAATTCACAGAAGTAATTAAAATACCTGTTCTAAGTAAATGACGCTTATAAAGAGCAGATGAAAAAACAGACCAATAAATTGCATAATTTTAATATCTACTCTGTGATTTCTTGTTCTTGTTCACTAATTGTGCAGAAGATTCACTTTTGCTGGATTTGCTGTGCTGTTTGGTTATAAATGATGCTGCATAGATGGCGCTGAATACAACGGGGGTGAAATGGTAGCAATTGGGGCATAGTAAGTGCCCAACTAGATCAACGGACTTTGCGCCCTTTAACTTGTTTCACAAGTTCATAAATTTTGAGGATTTCGATGCACATATTTGTTTTTAAACTGAATACTCACCTGAAGAAATCCATATCTATATACCGTGTTTCAGTTAAAACGAACCACCCCGTATAATTTCGTAATTTTAATGTCACAGAGTTCATATATCAGAAAATAGGCATTCATGCAAATTGTTCAGAGAAAAATGAAATTTAAATAATTCAGTTGTGTTATTTATACAAAAAGACACCATTTAATCATAATGCACTGATATAGCTGATTTCCTATTGCCCTCTGTATAATTTCCAAAACTGAAGGGGTTATTTCTGTGCAAAATCTTATTATTAGTTGTCACAAATCTTCTAGTGCATTAGGTGGGAGGCTATTTGATAGATCCCCTATTGGGTAAATATTTTTAAAGAAAAGAAAAAACAAATTGCAAAATTAATTAATGTTTATTTTAATTTCCAACAATTATATATGTATCACATTTTTTTGGTCACTTATATGTTTTAAGGCACTGTACACTGTAGCTGCAAAAGGTAATATTGTTGCTTATTGCTTATTGCAAAAATTAGAACTAACAACTTCATTTTTAAAATGTGCTATAAACATAGTAACTTTTTGAAGGTGAATAATTTAAACTTATTCGCGATTAGAGGACACTAGCACGCTAGCAATACTTTATAATACCCCTGTACTCTCATCTACACAAAAATATGTAAAACTGTTTATAAAAAATTGACTTAGACTATTTTCTAACGGTAGCATTTATATTTTCCACCACTTCACAGCTCTGGATCTTGGAATCCTCTTTTGAAGTGCTGAAAATGAAGAACAAACACTTTTGCAATCAAATTTTGACACATGGCACTGTCATCGGTTGTTATCAACAGATGGTACTGCCATTACTTGTACTTACCCCATCAACTTCCTCAGGTTGTCATTTTCGATTGTTTTACTGTGCAGTTTGTCCTGCAGATTGTCAATCAAGGCTTCTTTCTCTCTCAGCTGTTGTTTCAAATCTGCAATTGTCTCTTCCAATGCTTCAAAAATGGCCCTGGACTCCTCGTTCGTTTCAGAATACACGGGAGGTTCGTTCAGGCAGAAAAAATCCTGAATCTGTTGGGACGATAACAAGTCGGGTTCATTAAGGATCGCGTTGACTAAATTTTGTAGTCCAATTAGGCGTTCTTCCAAAAATAACGGGTCAAAATTGTTACCCAGCCATCGTTTCCTGGGAAGGTGATTGGCGACATGTGGGTAGGCATGTTTGAGTTTGTTACACAGTCGGACAAAGTCAGTGTATCGTCGGAAGACATACCAACAATCTCCTGAGATTTTATTCTCAATACGAAGCTTGAAAACCTAAAATACCAATTCAGACACATTTTTATCTTTATTTTAGTACATACTGTAAATCTAGCACGCTCTTCCATAACTTCATAGCCTACTATTGGTATTTGAATGTTGGTGAAGTCTATCGTGCCGTTACATGAGTAAAAATTGTCATTGTCCGCCGTTATTGTCATGCTTGAACAGTTAGATGAAGACAGTGTCTTTTCAAACCTGCAGAGACCAAGAATCAATCAAATGCAAAGCGTTAGGGGGCCATTACCTCAACGGTTCAGACAAATACTCCTCGGAGTCTGTGGTGACCGCTTCTTCTGCCGTTTCACATTCTTCGTTGAGCAATGGATGCACTAACGTAGTTTTGATGTCTAAATGATTGATCCCGGACGTTAAATCGTTCACAGCCATCGTATAAGCTAAGTTTTAAAACGTTCAGTGTTCATTTGTTTCTAGTTGTGGTGATAACCTCAAATAAACTTGACATTGGCTTGGTGAAATGTACCTTCGTTTGAATAGAAAATGCGGCCTGAATATGAAAAAAATTGGAACAAAGCAAAGTTATTAATAAAGACCCGAATAACTTTCCAACCGCAACGATGAAACAACAAAAACAGCTGACAACAAAACTAAAGCTAACCTCGAAACTGTCGGTTATGCAACCAGCACAACAAACACACACTGCACGGTTGCCAAAAAATTTTTTCAGAAATAAACATAATAATGTTAATAAAATAACATAATGCAAGTTTATAGCGTTTATTTTTGTTAAAAGTAGTACAAAAATTCCTCTTGACGCCTTACAAAATCTTAACGATTATACAGTATCGCCAACTGGGATGACAGATTCACTTGGTATATCTTTCCCTGGAATGTTTGAGATGAAACTTCTGAATTGTTTGGAGAGGAACTCTTCCAACTCGTCCAGTGTCCCATCCTTTATGCATTGTCTTACCACTGACAAAAATTTCATAAAGTGATGTATGTTGTGTCTAAAATCAAAGTAAAATAAAATATAAGAAGCTTGCAAAGGATTCATTGCTTACATTGACAAAAGAACTGGCCCTAATAATTCTTGAACTGTCAATAAATGGTGGATATAACCCCTAGAATAACTGGTACAAGTTAGGCAATCGCAATCCTTCATAACCGGTTCAAAGTCTTCTGCAAACCTAAAATAAAATATTAAAACAAGGTTTTTTGCATTGTTAATTGTACATTAATACTTCTGTTGTCTCAGATTTATTTCGTACTCATATTCCGTCTCTGAAGGATTCAACGCAAACGTGAGTGCAGCTGATCTTTCTGTTGCCAGGTAACAGTACGAAGTGTCGAAAAGGTCCACACCTACTTTTATCAATTTTAGTATCGTTAAAGGATTATAACAACCATGGATAACTCTGATCTTGTCTGGGGGTACCTTGGACTGCAAGAGTTGAAAATTAGAAGCTGGTTCTTGTATCAGGAAAAGTACTTACAATAACGAATTCAACAAACAGGCTTTATTTCTTCAAATTCCATAAATTCAACTTCAGGACTGTTATTATGAAGCCCATCGATCAAAAATCCACTAATACCCTCAATGTCTTTCGATATCTCTTTTATACACCAATCTCTTGCTTTTAGACAGTATCCTCCCGAAATTCCGGCCATTACAAACGAATTTTTCAATACTTCCGACTTTCTATGCCTGTCTAAGCATTCACGATAAAAGGTAACAGTTCGGTCCACTGCTTTTAGGACACGCTTTGTCGGACTAGTAATGTTTGTGTCACCGTCGGACAAAAAATAATACATATCGGGCTTGAATGTTTCCATTGCGTCCATGTAAGACTCGGAATTGACTAGAATTTTTCCACCACGAGTCCAGATCGGTATGCTGCTTTTTGTGTGGTGACCCGGTAAGGTTAAAGTCCCTGGATCCTGCAGGGTCATGCAGGTGAGACAGTCTTTCATACCGACAAAACTGGCTATATTTCCTTTGAACTCTTTCAGTGCTTCGATGAAAGTGTATGTCGATACTAAAGGGATCTGTAAGATGTTCGTGGGTGTCTGGGCGAACATTTTGTACACATCTCTTGTTATGTGAGGGATGCTGCCTCCCTAAAACGTATAAGATCTAATTTTTCGTAAATTCTGGCCTTAGAAACTTACTTGTGTGTATAACATGGCCGTAGGGGTTTCAAGTTGGTGTGTATTAAGATGCGTTAACGTACCAAGACGGGGTTCGCATTTTGACAGTGCAGATACTACGAATTTCATGTTTTCGGTCCTTTGAGCATGAATACTTGAAATACAAATAAAGCTTTTAGTTTTTCATTAAACAAAACTGCACCTTGTCATCTCAAACGTAAACATACACATAACCTCAAAAGTTATTGAGGTTGTGTCGGTTGTGAAAAGTATGAACGAAAAACTGGTGAGCTGTAGTAGTCCGTTGTTTTTTAACTAGTTTTTGCTAATTTCGTTTGTTATTAATTAGCGCTTAGATATTCTTTCAACAGGATGTAAATGTGCTAAACAGGCAGCTGTAGCGGCGCAGGTTTATATAGAACTCTGTGAAGGTAAGATAACACATTGCTCAAGGCTCAGTCGATACGAAACTAAAAATTTTGATTTTAGTGCGAAAATACCACAACGTCCAGTATTTTTACGAAGAAAATCTGGATAACCTGTACATAACAGCGTTTAAATCAAAATCGTGCACTGAGAAATCATATTTTGTTCCGATTCCAGCATGCACTGAATTATCGTTGAACAATTTGCTTAGATTCACAAGTCTATCCAGTGATAAGTAAGTGCTTGCTGTGTTGTGACGTTGCAGAATTAATTTTTTGATCATTTCAGCGTTTACATAGCTATCGTCGAAGCCGATTCTACCACTGTGTACTACAAGCTGAGCAATGGTCTTTTACTAACTGCTCCTTCGGAAAATAAAAAAGAAAATAAGACTCTAAAGCGGGATGCAGAATTAAAAAAGATTAAGCCAATGATTGAGCATGCAGCATTGTGTGGATTGAGTGTTAATTTACCTGGGAGTTGCAAACCCGCAATAGAGTGAAGTTATTCTTTATACATATCACAAAATACAGAAAATAACTTAGATTTGGATCTGTTTAGTTGCTATGTGAATAGAATTAGATTTCGTATTTAAACATATACCCATCTCTACGTCGGTAAGTTGGAGGTCTGTAATATCACAAACGTCATACGTCAATGTCGTTTTCCATTTGTAGGTTATGTTTTGATTTTTAAACAGTAGCGATGGTTTATATACATTTTCCAGCGAATTATACCGAGGAAGAGCTGATGCTCCAAGCAAAGTATCAAAAATTGAAAAAGAAGGTTCATTTATTATTCTCCTCATAAAACTTTTATGGCTACATCAATTTTTTTTTGCAGAAAAAAGCTTTGCAAGCTCTCAGAGCTCCAAAACCAGAACCCGAAAAACCCTTGCTTCCAAAACGACCAGCGGAAGCGAGAGATGCTCGTGAGGTGGCCAAAAAATTGATAAAATCCGGTGCGATACCTGCAATATCAAAGCAGGCCAAACAACCTGAACAAGGATTCAAGCGACCGCGAGGTAAGTCGTAAAACACTAGAAAACATTGGGTTTGAAGTATGGAAGCGCAGGTTTGGAACGCAAGTTGATTTCCGACAAGACCCTGAGCGGCTATCAGCCATTTTCTGCCACACAATCGGAGGACGATCCGGAAAATCCGGAAAACAAACAGCCCAGGATCAAAAATTTGTACGACACGTTTGCTACGGCTAGGGATCGCGAGGAGAGGGGCTTGAACGAGAAGCACCGTGAAAAACCAGAGAAACCAAGGCAGGGGAATACGATTTACGTTTCTGGTTATAAGATCACGGAAGAGTTTTTGAAAAAGCATTTTTCTACCATCGGCACTATCGTCAACATCTCCATGGAGATTGAAAAGAAGTGAGTCTGTTTATAGCTTGTTTGCGATTGTTGCGATTGTTTTAAATTGTAGTCGTGGTTTTGTTACGTTCGATAAAGTCGAGGCTGCTGAAAGGGCCATTTCGGAGATGGATGGTAGTATGGTTTCGGGAATACAATTAAAGGTGTCTTTAGCTAGGAGGCAGCCACAAATAGAGCCTATTAATGATGCAACGTCATCCTCTACATGGTCAACTTTAGGTAAGTAAAAACATCCTCTCGCTATTTGCAAACTATTTTATTTATAATTTTAGCTGCAAGCCACTCTCAGAAAGGCAACCACAGGGATAAGAGAGATTTGGTTACATATGACGACATGTTTGATTGAACTAGGTAGGTTCTTCTTTAATAAAGATATTTGTATTGGAATATATTTAATCAGTTTACTATTTATTACGTTTGATTCKTAAGTATTTTAGATGTATTTACTATTCTTTAAATAATTTTTGTTATTTTAACTGTGTTCTACAATTTTTTTATCCTACTCAATATCATTCCTCTCATAAAGATGCAATTAGGCAGTTCCACCAGTCAAGAAAATATGGCGTCGGTCTGCTTTTTTGGAGGTAAACAAATCTGTTGTTTACGTTTGATTTCATGCAATTTTTTAGTGTTCACGGTATTTTCGCAGATTTAGAGATGGTTTTGTATTTTGCTAATAATTTTGAGTGAAGAAGGAGCAAGTTTGTGTATATTTTGAACTACATTTGAACTTTTGAAGGTTAAACGATATCCCTAACTTAGAATATTTATTTTAATACCATTTCTTCCGCTTCTTATTGATGTAAAAATAAATTAATTTAAAAAAATATGTGTACAACAAAAGACAAATACAAACATAAGAAAATAAATAACATAAGTTGTATGTAATTTAAAAAAATTATGTATCTTTTGTCCAAACAAAAACCTTTTTTTTCCAAATATTCTTTTGTCAACTTTCTTTTTTTAGCACTAATTCTAATTTTGCTGACTTTCAATAAATTTATTTGGCTGTTGGGGTTGACACGTAATAAAAAGCCATGAAGTACAACATTTTTATTGCCTATACCGATTAATATAATATTATTATAAAATAACAAACTCACTCAGACGTCCTCAAAAAAAAAATTACCACAACGAGCTCATTTACACCGAAGGGACTCACAGTTCCTTAGGGGGGAAGAAGAACTCCCAGTGGTGGTGGTGAATCACCGTTCTTCCCTCGCCCCAACCGATGAGTATCAAACCAGCAATCAGCACCAGCAAGATGAGCACCATGACGTGCATATCTTGCTGCCCGTCCGCATTATTCAGCACGTTCTTCGTGATGTGGGTAATCAGTCTTTTAAACGAACGATCCGCTGCATATCCGCAGGCCCTGACTAACTGTCCGGTCAGCTGAGGTATCGACGGTTCAGGAGACCTGACCCTTCGTCTCGTGACCGCCGGAGCCGAATCTTCAGAGCTCGAGATGGGAGCGGCCTTCTGGTGGCGCCTCCTCCTCGGAGGTAGGGGAATGTCGTCTTGGGCGAACTGTTGGGCTCGAAGGGCGTAGAAACTTGCTGGCGGTTGGGAGGGAAAATACTCGTCTAGGGGACGGGGTGGTCTAGGAGGAGGCTCATCGTCAACTTCCGGCTCTTCCAGATTCTGGTTGCTGTCTGTTATAACTGAGCTTTCTTCGGTTCTGCAAGAGTCACCTTGGCGAGGTGGACGTTGTGGTGGATCTTGAGGGTTATCGTCTTGGGTGGTTTCAAATTGTGGGGGGATCTCTTCACTCTTTGGGTTTGGGGTTTCCCCTAAAGATTCAATCGGAGTTTTTTTTTGTCCAGCCTCTCCACTTGGACCCTGTGAAGACTGGATCTTATCCACTATTTCCTGTATAACTCTAGGAGGTAGCTCGATTTCATTAACACGTAATCCTCCGCTCCTGGAAGTGATCTCGTTCACTTGTATGGTGACTCCGTCTATTTGAGATACGGTGATCCTGTTGGCTGTTAGTTCATTCACAGTCAACTTGTCGACGTCCAGCTCACTTACCTGCACCTTCTGGGGAGGATTTGCCAGTTTTTTAAATTCTTCAGGAACTTCTGATGTTTGTTCCTCTACGTTTTCCCTACTTACGTTGATGATGTGTTCTTTAGGTTTATCGATCCTCGAAAACTGTGATTCGGGTATAATCTGAGCCCCATTCAGAGGTTCAATAAGTATAGAAGCGTGAGTAACAGTCTCTTCATATGAGTACTGCCTGGGAGTTTCTAGATGCCTCTTTACCCTTGGACTTTGTTGACTCGCTTCTTCGCAGACAAAACCTTCCGGAAGTGGCTCAGTTTGTGTGGAAACCTCGCTCTCTTCCAAAGTTTGTACCTTTTCCATCTCCTCAGGACCCTGCTGAACATTTTCTTCATTAGTTATATCATGCAAGGGTCTTGGTTTTCTCGGAGGTCTTGGCGGTGGTGGCAAGGGTCTGTCTCTCATTTTCTGTATGACATCTCCAGACTGAAGATGACTGCTAGGTTCCTCCTCTATCTCTATATACTGGGTGATATCTACATTCTCCTTCTCCTCATCAGTCATATTATTTGGTACACGTCGACTTCTCGAAGGCCTACTCGGTCCCAGCGTGCTGTAGTTTCTCAACGGTCTTACAGGTTTATCGTTACTTCGAGGTACAGTGGAGAATTTCTCTTCGGAGCCCTTCAAAGATCTTCTCCTTCTCGGTGGTGTACGTGGCGGTGGTAACGGTGGGTCTCTGATCTGTTTCTTGTCGATGATTGCGTAGCCCATTGGATCCCTGAGGTCTTGAATGCACGGTTCTTCTACGCAGGGTATTTGGTGCTCGGACACCAGAGATTCCGCTCCTCTAGAAGTCCTATCATCATCTGGTTGGGATGTTGCTCTAGACTGAGACCTGGTGCGAGACTGGTGCCTTTTTGGTGGTATTGGTGGTTCCACTGATGGAATGGAAGAGTCACGGTCAATCTGAAAAGAGAAAGATTTTTTGATAAACGGACGATTGTTGCAAAACAGCCTTGTACCTTTTCCGCATCGAAATCTCCCAAGATGGAATCGTGCTCGGAGTAGTTGAGGCTCTTCAGACTCCTGTGCTTTCTAGGAGGCACGTCTGGTTTCTCAAAGCTTCCACCGTGCAGTTCCTTCGTATTCTGGTAAGTTTGGAATTTAAAGATGCTCTCCGCATATGGGTCTGTCACTTGTATGTCTGGTTGTTGGATTCCTTCCATTTGTTCGTTTTGGTACAGTTGTGGATGGCTGCCTAAGTCTTCGTCATCTAGATACTTGAGTTCCTCGTTTTGTAGAGCTTCTCTTCCACGCTGCAAGGCTAGGTTTTCTTCAGAGTCTAGAGGGATGGTCTCCTGATAGGGCACTAGCCTTCGCTTCTTATCTTTTTTGTTCGTTCTTCCGGGTCTTGTCGGTGGTACCGGTTTGGTGTGTTCGAGTGCCTCGGCATATTGATTGATTATCTGTTCTTGAGAAGCCCTTGGAGTCTTTTTACGTTTGGGTTTTTTAATCGGTGAGCGTTTCTCAAATCTTTCTTGTAAAGATCGATTGGAACCTCTAGTGTCATAGTAACCGTCGTCTTGCATTTGACTTAGCACGTTTTCGGGCGATCTGAAGGCCTCCCTTATTTCTGAGCTTAAATATATCCCCATGTCTATGTTATCTTGAGAGATCCCTTTCTGTCTCAGGAAGAATTCATCTGAGTTGATTTCCTCAAGCACTCCCCTGTGGTGAGGACCTAAAGAACTACCAGAAGAATGGATTTCTTTGCTGCGGTCGGCTTCGAAAGAATCCGACGGTGGTGTTTGGGCTTCTGGCAAATCGTTGTCGAGATCTGTCACTGGTTGGCTAGGGTAATCCTGGAATTCATCCGGATGGAAAGTGCCGTGATCCCATCGGGGGTTGTATTCGTTGCTGTCGTGGATCCCTTGGTTCTCGAAAGCCTCGTTTGCATCGATTTCGTCCAATCGAGCTTGAGGCTCCAGCGGTTCTTCCACTGAATCTTCTGAATGAAGCGGTATGCGAATGCTGTCCTTGCCCTTAAAACGGTCCCCCTCTGTCCTTTTCGGTTGTTCCGCCTTGGCGGACGAAAAGGCGGCCTTCCAACGCGACTTCTTTTGAGCAGTGCGCGGTACCGTGGCGAACTCGACCGGTGGTGTGGGTTCGTGCCCGTCCTTCGAGCTGGCGGAGTCCAAGTCGTCCTTGATTGGCTTCTTCTTGAACATCCTCGGGTACGTCCGGAAATCGAATATGTTTCGTTTGGTGTCGCCGGCGTTCGATTCCGTCGAAAACTGTCGTTCGTTTATGACCTTCTTCTTCTTCTTCGTGAACGTCGGGAATTGGATGACTGTCCTGTCGGGGATCTTTGGAAAATTGATTTTTGGCTTTTCGATTTTGAATTTTGGTGCGGTGATGTTGGGTTTTTTGATTCCCTGCATTTTGGTTTTGAACCTTCCCGCCTGGTCCCTGAACGCCTGCTGGAAGCCCTTCCTCTTGTCTTTCTTCAGGGGAAGTTCTTCTAAAGCGGAAGAGTCGACTTGGCTCGTGTTGATTTCGCAGTCCGTCGTTTCGGGACTTCCCGCGAAGAAGCGCTCGTCTATCTTCTGTTGGAGTTGTTGAGCGTCGTAGCCGTCGGCCGCCAGTTGGTGTCTCTCCAGTGACGTGGTGCTGCTCTCGAAACTCGGACGGTGGATGTTCGTGTCGGAGGTGTCAGTTACGTGCACCTGGGGAGGGGGGGACATGTTGTCCGGGGGTGGGTTGACGGGCTCGTACTCGTGGTCACTGGAAGGAATAAATTAATAAGTCCTCCGCGGTCCCCAGACTTCACTTCAACACAGTCTCGTTTCAACAAAAGTAAACTGGGGAGCATAACTATAGCCCCACCTTGAATTATCAGTTTTTCTTGTCCAAATGCAAACATAATTTAATGTAACTTACAAGAAGGACAAAATAAATAAAAATAATAGGAACTGGACTATTTAAAGTGATTTATTAATAATTTCCATTATTTAATGAAGTAATTTAACCACTTAAAAAAACTTTAGGATGGCTGTGATGGAACGTCATGTTTATATTTTGTTATTAAATATTAACTGTCACTGTGTCAATGGGGTCGTCCCACAATTTTGTTTTATTTTACATTTAAAATGTACATAAAAATTGAAGCACAAAAACATTTTTTTGCGATTTTTTCCGGTTCTTCTTTGCCGAGAAAAAAATTTGAAAGTATGGATTTTCAATATCCGTTTCAAATGCCACGATATTCCGCCACGGAGATGACGTAAAAGGTTCGCATGCTGACGAAACCGAGAAACACCAATAATAGCCAGTGCTCTAGCGGCATTGCAAGTAATATTTGTTTACATTTTTTTTGAGCTGCGTCGCGTTGCCAATGTGGGCAAATTTTCGCGATACCGCGAGGAATGTACTTGTAAACTGGCATTGTGACATTGATACCTGGGTCAACTTAAGGCGTATTTGTGAAAATAACTTAAATCATCCTTCAGTCAGTTTATTCTATAATGAGCAGTTCAATACAATAAGCGCATTCACTGGCCTTTAGCTGAAATACGAAAGCACTTTAACCATCGAACCTGCTTTAGAACTAATGTTTTTATTATGAGGAATTAAACGACGCTTGAAGTTTGATAATGTTTAGTTTGTATACTTTCGTAAGACAACGATATGATAAATTTTGAAACTGTCAGGACGATCTCTGGCCGTCGCGTCGTTAGGAAGAAAACGGTAAAGTACCGCTGACAACATCGCACGTTCGCACATGTTGCATGTGTCACATGCGTAACGAATAACCTTAACAACTCTAGCCATGCGTTTTTGTTTACGTTGGTTTACATACTTTGGTCAAACTTTCGAGTTTCGTATTTGTCAGATTAAGTGGTGGAGTAAGATGATGTTAAGAAGTGTTTTGTTCCATGTTGTAAGAATACTGCTGCTGATGAACAGTTACAGGTTATTCCTATGTTTACATTATACATTAATATCTCTCTCTCTCTCTCTCTCTCTCATTGCATTATTTGTATTTCTCTGGCTATTTATAAAACTGACAACAGTGAGCATCTAGTTATCTAGAGAGCTGTAACAGTGCGCATGACGGAAATTAGGAACCTTTTGTGTAGTTGTTGGCGGATTTAAGAAAATGTTTGAAACAGGGTAATTTTTCTACCGCCGTTTGTTATGAGTTGAATTAATTTGAAAGCAAAATGGATGCATGGCACTAGTATTCACGATGTAAGCAATAAAAGGCATAGGTTAAAACTATCAAATTTTAATGTGTGGGGACGACCCTATTGTGTTAAAATGCCTCATGGAAGATATCTAAGTGATATGGAAAAAGGTAAAATCTTGGCTTTTTGGGATGAAAGCTGTAGTCGCCGAAAAATTGCTCAAAGAATTAACAAGTCTCGTAAAGTTGTCGCCAATTATTTGCGAAACGCTAGACACAAAGAAAAGTGGCCCCAAGAAAAAAAAAATTTCGCCCAGAGCTGCAAGAAGAATTATTGCTACAGCGAGTAACACTTTAAAAAGTCGAAAAAGAGTGCGAGCTTGTTGTTTCAAAATGGACTATTGGGAGGGTTCTGAAGAAAGTGAACACATTGTACGCTGAAAACTAAGAAAATATCCGAGATTTCTTCCTCACCATAAAACAGCCCGTGTGGAATTTGCTCGTGAGAATATGAATCGAAATTGGGAAAATGTAAACCAAAACTTTACAATTAAACAATGTTATTTTTTAAATTACAGATTATCTTTTCTGATAAAAAAATAATCTTGATGGTCCAGATGGTTTCAATTATTACTGACGAGATTTGAGGAGAGAACCCCAGTATCTTTCAAAACGAAACTTTGGAGGTGGTACGTTAATGGTTTTAACAGTGGCTTACCCATCAACACAAATGAACAGTCTAGAATACTTTCAAGTTCTTGACACAAATCTAATGCCTTTTTTTAAACAACAATTGCGAACGCGATTTCATTTTCCAGTAAGATAATACGAGGATTCATGTCAGTAGAGTCGACGGCTTCGTTTGCCAAATAAAATGTTGAATTGTTAGAGTGAACCTCTTGTTCACCTGACATGAACCCAATTGAAAATCTTTGGGGCATCCTAGTTCGACGAATATATGCGGGTAACCAACAGTATGCCACCATAAATGAACTCAAAAATTCATTAGAAGAGGCTTGGGCCAATTTGGAACAAAGAATATTAAATAATTTCGTTGGAAGCGTGAATTCTAGAATTTTTGAGCTAACTAGGAAGAATGGAGGCCAAACCTATTATTAATTTACGAATGTTTTGTTAAAATTTGTTCAATTCTGTGTGATATTTAGATGGGACTATAGTTATGCTCCCCAGTGTATGTTTGTTGTTAAAATTCTGTAGACATTTGAACTTGAGCATACTTGAGATATACCTGAGATACTTGATAGCAAAATATACAACTTAAAAACGGGAACTTGAGTTTATCAAATTATTATGCTATTTTTTTATCATTTTTTATAAAAAAAATTTCTTTTAAGTGATAGATACAGCTGCTCCGTACCCTTAGTGAATTGTCCTGTACTTTAATTATTACCACCCACTTGTTTCATCAACAAACAATTAATACGTAAGAAAATTGTTGTCAGATGAGTGTCTTTATAAATTTATAGGTTCGACTACTATGTACTTCTGTCTGCTCTAGACCCAGTAAAAAAGTAAAAAACCAGAAATCTACACGACAATTTCAGCTCCTTAACTTGTCCTTTTGTTAGTCAACACTCCTCTCGCTTATAAATAAACTTCTCGGCATACCAACCGACGAGAGTGACACGATCTTTGCGACACTATAAATAGTGACGCCGTCGCCGCGTTATATTTGCAGCGACACATCTCAACCATCCACACATACCATACGCGAATGACCACCCCTCCGAAGTTGACCCTGGCCCTCTCCTTGCTCAGCGTGTCCCCCTGGAAATACTGGCAGGCGCAGCGCACGTCCAGGGACATCGCCGAAGAGCCAGTGGAGGAGTCCCTGGACACGTTCCTCGCCCGTGCCCTCCTTCTCGACCCCTCGGAAGCGGATCTCCTCTGCCCGTCCAGGGAACCGGTGGATCTCCTTCTTTTCTGCTTCTTCCCCCCGTAGGAGGGTCTGGCCGGGTTTATGGTCTCCATTCTTTTTTTTTTCGCGGGGGTTCACATATTCTTGTTCGGTCGAGTGTCTGCCCGGTACTGGGTCGGTTTCGAGGGCCGTTACTATTGTTAGAAACCGAGTGCGGACGAAGCGTGACTATTTTTGCGATTTGGCCGGAGTTTTTGGATTCGCATGGCCGACTTTTCGTCGGGAAGTGCTCTTGGGACGCCGCCAAATCGAGGGGGCTTGCTGCTTGTGTATTGGATGGGTTTGCGAACGAAACGTCGAGGTTGCACCGTCGAGTTTTGGATGGGTTTGGTATTTTTGGGAGTGGGATGCCACTCGGACGAGACTTTTTCGTAAAATCGAGTGCTTGAAGTCTTTCATGGGAAATCCACATCATGCGACATGGACGTTCGAGGGCATACCGATATGTATCCAGCCTACTATGTAAAACGTAATAAAAATAAAGTTTATCGCTTCTAGCTGCAAAAATGATGTATTTCCTTACAAACTTTCAACCTCTTAAGAATCGAACTTCGCATGTTTATATATAATTAAAACCTTAAAAAAGAAGTCTCACGTTTCTAACTTCAAAAAAATTACAGATTTCTATATAAACTTCCATCCCGTATTTCAACCTTTTAACAGTGGAATTTACAAAAACGCTGGATCACATTTTTATTTATTTATAATCAAAAGCCTAAACATGAAGTTTCATGTTTTTAGCTTCAAAAATGACAGACTTCCATATAAGCTTTCATTCCCTATTTCAACCCCTTAAGGGTGGAATTAATAGAAACGCTCGTTAACGTATTATTTATTTCTGATCAAAAGCCTAAATATAAAGTTTTACACTTCTAGCTTCGAAAATAACGGATTTCCATACAAACCTTCATCCCCTATTTCAATCCCTTAAGCGTGGAATTTGGAAAAACGCTGGTTCACTTGTTTATTTATTTCTGGTCAAAAGCCTAAATATAAAGTTTCACACTTCTAGCTTCAAAAATAACGGATTTCCATATAAACTTTCATCCCCTATTTCAACTCTTTAAGGGTGGAATTTACAAAAACGTTGGTTCACTTGTTTATTTATTTCTGATCAAAAGCTTAAATATAAAGTTTCACACTTCTGGCTTCAAAAATTACGGATCTCCATATAAACTTTTATCCCCTATTTCAACTTAAGGGTGGAGTTTACAAAAACGCTGGTTCACATGTGTGTTCATTTATAATTAATAGCCTAAAAATTAAGTTTCGCACTTCTAGCTTCAAAAAATAACGGATTTCTATATAAACTTTCATCCCCTATTTCAACCCCTTAAGGGTGGAATTTACAAAAACTCTGGTTACCTTTTTTATATATTTCTGATCAAAAGCCTAATAAAAGTAGTTTCACGCTTCTAGCTTCAAAAATGACTGACTTCATTTATAAATCTTCATCCCCCTATTTCAACCCCTTTAGTGTAGAATTTACAAAAACCCTGGAACACGTGTTTATTTAGTTTCTATTAAAAGCCTAAAAATAAAGTTTCACACTTCTAACTTTAAAAATGACGGACTTCCATATTATATTCTTTTATCCCGTATTTCACCCTATTAGGGTTAAAATTTCCAAAAATGCTTGCTTAGTGGGTGTTTACATTATGAAAGGACTGTACTGCCCAAATTTCATGTATCTAGCTATAATAAAAAGATCCAAATTTAATCAAATAATTCTTATAATTTCTACTTCGAAATGGTGACTAATATTTATCGAACTGGTAGTACGTGTTGATTCGTTGTCATAGATACGACTTGCAGAAACTTCGAAAATGCTCGAATTTGTACATTTTTAATTCGATTTAGTCTGCGGGTTTTGTACGTGAGTTAAGACGTAAATAGAGGTGTTACGGTTTTGTGTGTATATTTTGACAATTTTGGATTGAATTTTGGTGTGATTTGACTTTGTGAACATAGAACTTTGATGTGGAAAAGGAAATGCGGAGAAATTAAAGCTGTAAAAAGGTAGGAAACCATAATTAGTTGTATCGCTTTTCATTATTATTTTACGCAATCTCATTTCGATAGCAGTTTCAACTGAATAATTCTTACATATTTATTTTTGTACGGTTAATTTTATTAATTGATAAAGTTGTATTGTTACGTGGCTATTATGATTAGCAGATATTCCATGTATAATATCATTTATAGTGGTGTAGTTCTTAGCTGAAATTTAAGCATTTTGCTGTTATAATTGCAATAATCACAGAAATTCGAATAACTTTTAGTACTAAATTTGTAATTTGTAATCTTAGGTATGCCATTCTCAACACTTAATGTTAAAATAATTAATGGGTAAGAAACTACAAATTAGTTAGGTTTGGTTTTCCCGATACATGCCTAACACCAAACAATGAGCCCATTTCGAGGAAGATCTAATATTTATTTGAAATTAAATTTTCAATGAAAGCTGTAGGAAACCATCTTTATTATTTTTGCAATCTCATTTCGATATATAACAGGTTTAATTAAATAATTGTTTCATGTTTATTTTTATATGGTTAACTTTCGTAATTTCCAAGTTGTACTGGTTATTTGGCTATTTAAATAAGCAGTTATTGTATACACGATACCATTTACTATAATAAAATAAAGTTTGACGCTTCTAGCTCTAGCTTAAAAATAACGAACTTCCATAAACTACCACACTTTCTATTTTAACCCATTGAGGATGGAATTTCGAAAACGTTGGAACTTTTTATTTACTTTTAATTAAAAGCCCAAAAATAAAGTTTTAGGTTTGTAGCTTCAAAAATGGTCTTCTATACAAACTCACATCCCCTATTTCAACCCCTTAAGGGTGTAATTTACAGAAACGCCAGAACACGTTTTATTTATTTCTAATCAGAAGCCTAAAATAGATTTTCATCTTCCTACTTTAAGAAAATCATCCATACAAACTTTCATCCCCTATTTCAACCCCTTAAGGGTAGAATTTACAAAAACCCTGGAACACGTATTTAATTTTATTACAAGACCAAAAATAATGTTTGATATTTTAGCTTCAAAAATAACAGACTTCCATATTATATTCATTTATCCCATATTTTACCCTATTAGGGGTAGAATTTACAGAAATGCTTCCTTGGTGGGTATTTACGTTATGAAAGGACTGTACTGGCCAAATTTCATGTGTCTAGGTACAATTAAAAAGATTCAAATTTAATTACATAGTTCTTATAATCTCTACTGCGAAATGGTGACTAATATTTATCGAACTGGTAGTACTTGTTGATTCGTTGCCATGGATACGACTTGCAGAGACTTCGAAAATGCTCGGATTTGCACATATTTAACTCGATTTAGTCTGCGGGTTTTGTACGTGAGTTAAGACATGAATCTAGGTGTTCCGGTTTTTCGTGTGTATTTTGACCATTTTGGATTGAATTTTGATGTGATTTGACTTTGTGAACATAGAACTTTGATGTGGAGAAGGAAACGCGGAGAATTTAAAGTTGTAAAAAGGTAGGAAACCATAATTAGTTATATCGTTTTTCCTCATTATTATTTTACGCAATCTCATTTCGATATCAAACATTCTCAGCTGAATTACATGTTTATTTTTATAGGTTCAGCTTTCTTAATTTACAACAGAGTTGTATTGTTACGTGACTATTAAGATACGGAGGTATTGCATGTACAATACCATTTACGGTGGTGTAATGTTTAGCTGAGATTTAAGCATTTTGCTGTTATAATTTAAATAATCACAATCAGAATCAAGTATCCAATTCTTAACACTTAATGTTAGATAAGAATCTACAAATTAGTTAGGTTAGGTTTGGTTTTCATGATACATTCTAACAGAATGAGCCTGTTTTCAGGAAGTTCTAATATTTATTTGAAATTACATTTTCTATGCCCCTCGTCGCTTGTGATTGGTACTGTGATAAATTTATTGATCTGCTTCTGAAATGGAGTATAGGAAGGCCTATCGTATAAAAAGCCACAAAATTTTAAAGCAAAATGTAATTTATTCAGCATAGTCTCCTTTAAGGTAAAGTTACTCTAAACCGGTGGAAACAATCTCTATTTTGGTCTGCAAACCACGTCATATGACATTATTATTTTTCGAAAATCTTGTACCTTTCAGATGTTTTTTGAGCTTTGGGAATAAATAGTAGTCTGACGGTGCTAAATCGGGACAATAAGGCGGGTCATGAACTAATTCAAAACCGATTTTATCAGTTGTTTGTGGACAGGTGCGTTATCGTGCAAGTAGAGTAAACTTTTGGCAAGTTTTCCACAATTCTTTCGATTATTTTGAAAGTTTTTGACACTGAAAGCCCCAGATCCATTCAACATTCTCTGTTATGTTGTTTGCAGAATTTTAAACTCCAAAATTATTCATATTGTAACAATCTACTTACTTTATTTTCGACCATTTGTTGTAGTCCTCTTCCAAAGAAGTGCTTTTTATAATTTTCTCATCCAGGTAAGTCTTTTCCTCGTCCACCGACATGGACTGAGATGTCCCCGTAGCTTGAAGCTTATTTATAGTATCTTCTATCTTAAGGTCGGTGGCTGCTTCTTTATTGGTAGGAGCTTGCACATCTTCGTAAATACGTTCGCCATCTTCCTTTTTGCCTTTCTTCCTGAAAGATTTACGCTTTTCTTCTACCTGGGATGCGGACGAAGACGGTCTGGATTCTTCCTTAGTCTCTTCGTCCTGCGTGCTTGCTTCTTTCTTGATGGTTGCTTCTGATACCCTTAACCCATCTTCGACATCGACTACCATCTCCTCTTTTATTTCCTTTACGTCTGTCTGCTTTTTGTCTTCTACGTTCGAAACTTCGTTGTCTTCTTTTTTAACCTCCGACTCCTTGCTGTCCCTTTTTCCGTTGCCATTTTCTTCCTCCACCGTTTCAAGTTTCTTCTTCTGCACTTCGTCGACCGCGTTTTTAGCTAACGATTTCAGCTCCAGTATTTTCACGTTGTCGAAAAACTTTTCGCCCGATTCCGAGGGCGTATCCGGAATAGAGGGATCGCTAAGTATTTCGTCGTCCGATGGTGGTGTCAGTACAATAAATTGGATGTCAGACGACGTGAACGGAGGGGAATCGGGACTGCTTACGGGTTCTTCCGGAATGGTAGTGCTGGAAGATGGTTGGACTTGGGGTCGTTCCTCGAATTCCAAGTGGGAGAACTCGTCGGTTTCGCCGGGTGGGGGCTTCAGGGGTATGTGGATGTAGACAGGTTTCTCGGGTTGGCTTGGTTTCTTCGTTTTCTTCTCTTTTTCTACCGGTTTCTCCTGTTTGATTTCTTGAGATCCTTGTTTGGAGCGTTTCCTCCGAAAAGACAGTTTAGGAACTTTAATTTTATCTTTGGCATCCTTAAGTTTCTTCATCACACCTAATCGCGAGAGGCTGATCCTGCTGTAGCTGCTCTCTATCGAGTGCTTGCGTTTTCGCTTCGGTTCTTCCGATTTTGCTCTTTCACTCCTTCCATTGGATGGACCTTCCTTAGTTTCTACGCTCAACTGGTCCTTTTTTGTCGCCTCTGTTTCCTTTTCGTCTTTATCCAAATACTGACTGATGTTATCGGAACTATCGGCCGATTCCAGCGTAACTATGGAAGTATCTCTCGGTCTAGGCTCGCGAGGAGGTTCGGGAGTTGGTGCTTCCGTTATTATTGGCTCGACTGACCCTCTCTCGCTTGTAGAACCGTTTGTCAACTCCTGAATATCCGGAGTGGTACCGGCTTTTCCGAGGGTACACGAGCTCCTGGTTCTGCGGAACTCTTCCATGGTGTAATGTTCTGGATGTGGCTCTCCGTCGTAGGGTTCTTTGTAGAGGTAGGTCCAGGGATAACCCCCGCGAAGTTTGGCCCTGCGCAGGTCCTCCCACCTGTAGGTCTGTATGGGAACCTTTGGTGGCTTCTCTGCAAAATGAACATTTCTAATTATTATTAAGTCGAACTTTGACAAAACAGCTGGCGAAGAGCCAAACATCCAGTTTGACGTTGTTAAATAGTATGCCATTTAGTTTCGCAATTCCGTCGGGCTTATTCATTGCTTTTGTTTTGAGAATGATATATTAGTTGTAATTCTATGTACATACATTGTCAGTGTTACTTTCGAATGTTTTTTTTTCAATCTGGGATCACTTAAAATGTAAGGCAAACTAAAACAGAAGACAGTCCGGGAAAGCTCGGTATTTTCTATTGGTGATAGTTAGAGAACTATAAAAAAGTTTTTTTCCCACAAATACGAACTACACAAGTAGCAGGCGCGGCTATTAAGTACGTAATTTTTCATTAAACTGGACATAACCTTGAACTCTCTAATTTGAATTGCACCAACTCCAATATTAAAAACAGTGTAGGTAGGGTACTATTAATTTCCGTCATGATTCAGATAACCAGGATTTCACGTAATTTTATGCACTTGGCTCTTTTCCTGCACCTGACAATTCGTCTCTATTTTGAACCACTTACACACCTTGACTTTGTGGCCGCAGCACCTCCGTTAGGTGCGTTTCCTTCTATCACAGACGTTTCGTGCTTCCAATTTCATCAGCACCGAAAAATTGCGAAATCGTGACGCGTGGGTCGACTGGCGCTATTATTTTTACACACAGACAATTATTTTTTCTGCCCTATTACCTAACGGTTCGATTAGCCCGTTTTCCGACTTGCAAATATCAGGTAACACGTTGCAAAACCGAGCTGAGAACTGGCCGTGACGGTTATTTTTGAAGCCCCAGCTTTATTTGTTTACCTTAGTGGTAAATAGTTACACAAACGGGCGCAAGTGTTAGGAAACAAGCAATTTCTAGTTTTTCACGATTCTAAACTCACCTTTTGCGCTACCCTGGGTATCAGCTTCTTCCATGGTGTATCGCTGTCGAACCTGCGCGAAAACAACCCATTATTTTTTCGAACTTGATCCCGCAGGCCTCGATTTTGTAGGCAGAAAGGTTGAATTCCGATTATTTTTAATATAGCACCCGCGCAGACACATCCAATTCCGCGGTCTTCAGATGTAATGTGCGCTCTGGCAAACGAATTGAGTTTGTGCTATTTCTGGTCGGTTTATTTTCGAGATCTGACGCGTTTTTGTGCAAAACGCGAACTTTATTTCGTCTCGTTGAAAACTTTCGGCACCTGTTTGCCGTTAAATACGAACGAAATTCGAAAAACGAAGTGCTTATGTCTTTGGTTCGAGTGAAATACACAAATGATTAACGCCGCGTTTTGCTATTAGGTAATCATAATTTTAAAATAGGAATGTTTTAGTGGAGGAAGACATACTTGGGAACTAAAAATATCGACCAGTCGCAGATTTTTTTGATCGGCAGATCAAGTCGTTAACTGTTAGTTAATTAAATCGCAGCTTACACAGTAGATTATGGAACCAATTCATTCAATACAGACGTCAGTTCATTTGTGACCGTTTCTATCCACTTTTACTTGAATTAGCAAATTCTGAAATTCCATCGAAGTCACATACATACTGTTTAATCGTAATAATAACTTGTGTAATTCTTTTGCAAGATTGCAGTTTATTGTGTGAAACAACACAACACACAAATCAAAAACATAAGCCGAATAGGGCATTTCTGCATTTGTCAGAAAGTAGATATATTGTAGCAGGGTAGATCCTTTGTTCAATACTTTGGACCTACTTTGACAGTTGACACATAATGTCAGGTCGGGTAAATGAAAAAAGACAGACGTATTCAGAGAGAAATGTAAGACGATATTCTTTGAAGACGAATTAGTGATAAAATTAGACCAAAGATCATGTCGGAGGTATTTTCTGTTATTCATTGGGTTTTTTCAATAACTAAACGAATTGATTTTGTAGGAAACGAAGCGCAAGGTACCACCAGCTTTGCAGAAGCTGCTAGAGGCAGACAAATACTTCACAGAGAAATTTGTCTTATATGCAAATCAATTTTTACCCCTTCGCTCATTGAGGATACACTACAAAGCTCTAGAAGTAGCATATTATGATAAATGTCGATTTTTTTAAGTTATGTTTGATTGTTTTTAGATAACTTGTCATGGGATCCCCTGGTTTGCGTTTTGGCTTGCTTTTACTTGGTTATTTAACGACACTTCCCTTGTACAGTTACAGATGAACATGTTGCTAGGTACTGAACACAAATAAGCCCCTCACATATTCTATTTGTTTTTGTTTTAGGCTTGTTGATAGATGTTATTGTAGTAGCAGTGACCAAGGCGTTTGTTAGGCGAAAAAGGCCAGCGTCTAACATAAACGACGCGATAGGTGAAATGGGCCCCGACAAATTCAGTTTTCCCTCGGGTCATGCTACTAGAGCTGTTTTCGTCGCTTACTTTTTCATAAATTTATATCCCGCTCCTATTTTTTGTATTCCGCCATTGCTAGCGTGGGCAACTTCCATTTGCCTGACCAGAGTGTTGATGTGCAGGCATCATCTGTTAGATGTCGCAGCGGGGGTTGTGATCGGTTTGCTCGAGGGTTGGTTTCTTGGCTTGATTTGGATGGAAGAAGGAACGGCAAAGTCTATTTTGTATTATTTGTCCGATGAGAAACTCGATGGTGGGGAGTATCATGTATAGGAATTGAAACATCCGGTTCAGCTGTGATTTACTCAAACACTTCATTTTTTTATCAGAATGAGCAAATATTTTGTCAATTGTTAGAGATATAAGTATTCTTATCTTGCTTTTGTTTGTGTAAGACTGGAGATTAAATGTTTATGTAGTAACCTATTTTTTTTTCCTTTATTTTGTTTTAATTTAATGATGGCCTGTTAAAAGTATTACATTCCAGAAATTATTTATGCAGAGTATTGTAAAGAAGACCATGTGTTCATCAAAAAAAATGAAAATAAGCTTTTTTCTTCTATATTTTGGTGGGTAGAATCATTAATACAATACAAAGTACAACACTTACACCACTTGTTTTTTTTACTTTTTAATCTGATATAACATACAAAATTCTTTGCACTTTGTTTTTTTAGGAACCATGTTTCTATTTTTTGAAAAAAGAACTAACAGCTGTAGATGATTACAAAACTGAAAACACACGACTGGTTATAACATACATATTTTACTTAAATTTTGTTTATAGTGCAGGGAATGAAACTGTAATAAACAAGCACTAAAAGTTAATAAATTTCTTCCAAATTTAGCTAGTATGGTTTACAGCTTTAACATTTTGATATACTTGGGATAGGTAACTTTTTTAATAAACTAACACAGCTAACTTGTTTTATATATTTGGTAGATGAGCAACAAGAGAATGTTGAAACGTCCCCATAATGTTTACTCATACCCAACTAGAGGTAGATATTTAATAAGGAATTTGCAGATCTTTATACAACATTGTTGTAAGCTTCAAAACAGCAGACTTATGAACCCTAATGCTTTTTCAGTCTTGTCTGAATTTTTTTATGCCAATTTTGAATATAGTTGCTTTAAGTATAATATAAAATGTTTTTTTTGTTTTTATTAAAATAATACGAGTGGAAATTTGTTACTAAAACGTTATTAGATGTTGATTCTACCTTTTTTTACTAAACAACTCTTACATCTTCCATTTTTATTTGCCTTGATTACATCAATGATACAATATTGCACTTAACTAGTTAAACAAGTGATCAGGTAACAATAATTGTACAAAGAAAGATAGAAAAGTTCTATGTGGGAATGTAAATATATCATTAGCTAATTTTAGACTAATCTCATTTTTAAAAAATTCTGAAACAATATTGATTTCTTTAAAGCTGCTGTCATATAAAAACAACCACAGACATCCTAGAACACAACAATTAACCACTAAACAACAAATTGTGCATCGTTTAAAAAATAATTTAATAATATACAATAAATAAATAAGTACAGTGCATGACTAAAACAAAATAAAACTGCAAAGCATGGTACCCAAAAAACCAGTCTTACCACAGCTTATTGTGGTAAAATTTCAAGTCGAAAAATCCCTGTTCAGTCAAATGACTCGGCGTCTTCCTGCCGACGTGACTCTCCGGCAAATGTTCGGTAATCTTTACCGAAGTGCCGCGATCATCAGACTTAACTTCAACATCGACTTTTTCAATATTTTCTGTGGGTTTTTCGTCTGGTTCTTCGGGTACCTCACCTTTGTCATTTTCGGAACCGTTTGCGTTGTTTTTTTCGTCTTCTTCGATGCTCGGCTGTATGGAAAGTGATCGGGGACGTTCTAATTTCGGCGAGGGTGGACGCGACACGGATTCTTGCTCACTGGAATATTTCGAACGCTTCTAATAACTGGACGTTATTTCAGGCCTGAGACGGTGAAAAACGAAAAATAAATAAAAAAGCAAATAATACGTGCAAAAAAATAAAAATGGCAAATAATAATTAACAAGATGCAAACTTACTGTCACTGGTGTACCAGCACTGGAGTAGCGGCAGCTTCTGATATCAATTCTTGTTGGGTGCTATTGAGTTTTTAAATAGTGAATTAAGTGCATGCAAAATATTTTGTAAAATCTTACCTCAACTTGGGTTCCTTTGCAACCGACCTACAAATTTTAACTTTAGGATTTTATCATGATAATGAGTTGATATTGTACCTTTTTTGTGGGGGATATTCTGTTAGATATTCAGACACCTTTTTTCCCACAGGCTTCATGTCACTATCAAAACAAGACTTAAATATTTAAAGCCGACAGGCAACTATTAATTTACCCGCTAGCATTCATAGCACCCTGCCTGGCGTTGTGTGTAGCATGACTTTGCTGCATAGTGTCTTTAGTACTGTAAAATCAAACATTAAAACGCCTAACTCGCTTTTCTTAAAACAGTCAGACCTATCATAGTATCTGTATGGTTTCTGTACTGGTTGTATTTCATTCTTCTGTATTTGTCTGAGTGTTTGATCTCCTTGCGCGACAGTCTCAGCTGGTGGTGCTGCTGCCTTCTGCATCTGCATCTGTCCAGCTGACAAGCTGGGCGGCACCTGTGGTACCACTATTGCATCTTGCAAGTTTGGCGCGCTGTATGCTGGTTGTGCATATTGCTGTGTTTGCATGTAATTCTGTTGTATTGCTTGTGGAGTCTGTTGTATCAGTTGTTGGTTTGGTGGTACTGTCTGAGGCATGGTTTGTATAGTGTTCGATGGAACAGGTTGCATGAAATTTGATGCAACAGATTGCATAGGGTTAGTTGTAGAAGACTGTATCATATTGGATGCAGTAGTTTGCATGGGGTTAGGTGTTTGCATGTTAGAAATGGCAGGCTGCATAAGGTTTGCTACAGAAGGTTGCATGTTAGTAGTTACAGCAGGTTGCAATTGATTTGCCATATAAGGCTGCATGGTATTAGCAACAGAAGGTTGCATTTGATTTGACATAGGAGATTGCATAGCATTAGTTACAACAGGTTGGAATTGATTTGCCATAGAAGACTGCATGGCATTAGCAACAGAAGGTTGCATTTGATTTGCTAGAGAAGGTTGCATAGCAGTAACAGAAGGTTGCATTTGATTTGCCATAGAAGGTTGCATGGCAGTAACAGAAGGTTGCATTTGATTTACTATAGAAGGTTGCATGGCATTAACAGCGGGTTGCATTTGGTTTGCCATGGAATGCTGCATGACATTAGATGTAGCACCCTGCATTTGATTTGCCATAGAATGCTGCATGGCATTAGATGTGACCCCTTGCATTTGATTTGCCATGGAAGGTTGCATGGTATTATTTACAGCAGGTTGCATTTGGTTTGCCATAGAATTTTGCATGATATTAGATGTGGTTCCTTGCATTTGATTCCCTACAGAAGATTGCATGGCGGCAGTTAGAGCTGGTTGGTTTGCCATAGAAGGTTGCATGGCATTAGACGTGGCACCTTGTACTTGATTTGCCATGGGCGATTGTATGGTGTTAGTTGTAGCAGGTTGCATAGCTTGCGTGTACTGGGGCACATCTTGTTGAACATACTGTGGTTGTGTCATGGTTTGACCCACCGTATAACTTGTAGCCGGCTGTGTGGCTTGCTGGTATTGGAAGTTTTGTGGCTGTTTTTCACTGACAGCATTCTGTGCTAGTTGTGGTACACTTGAACTTATATGTGTGTAGTGTTGGGCGGTTTGCCAATTCGGATTGAAAGCCGTTGCACTTGGTGTGGTGTGTTGCACGTTTTGTGCAATCTGAGCGTAATTATTGACCTCTTGCGGTATAAGTTTCTCACTGACAGCCTGTCTAGCTTGTGTTTCTTGTTGGTACTGTTGAATTTGCGGTTGGGACATGCTCGGGTAGGTGGATTGCGTTTTCTCACTGACAATTTGAGGTGTCATATAGCTTTGATTAATGTACTGTGGTTGCTGCATTGAATATGTTGTTTGCGGAGGTATCTGTGTATAGTTTGGTGGTGAGTACTGTTGCATGTAAGGATTTTGTTGAAATTGTTCACCCCCAGCAAACAGCATCTGCTGCTGGGCAGTCTTAGCCGACATATTTTCCATATATTGTCCCCCATACGGCATCATGTTCGGCGTGCTAGCGCATACTTGAGCAGGGCTATTCACAACTAGATTTACATACCTTTTGGTGAATGCCGATTTTGCTGTATCTTACCTAGGAGAAGGCGCAGATTCCACGTGTTCCGATTGTGTCAGTCTTGGTGCAACACTAACATGCATAGTGAAGATGAAAAATAAAAATTTCAGAGTGTGTAAGCGATACTCACCCTGTGTTGTCTTGGTTTGATTCTACGGTCGCCGATTGGTTATGTATTATCTGAAAAGGTGTGTGTTTAAGATGGTGTTGTTAGAAATGGTTTTGATGTCATGCAAAGTTTTTTTTTACCTGTCCCATGCTACATGGAGGCCTTGGTGCCCCATATCGACCATATGGTGAAGTGAAAGTTTGCAGACCGTTAGCAGATTGTTTATAGTTTACATTCTTCCCCGGCGTATCGCTGTCAGTGGTTAGTATGGAAGAAATAGTAGTATTAGATAAGCAAATGGCAAATAACAATTAATTTATATGTATTTAGTTGACCATTTGTCTTCACCGTAAACTGATAATCAAAGATGTTTTAAAGAATTTAACGAGCCAAAAAATTTTGATTAAATCTAAGTAACCCATGTACAGTGTTAACAGAAGGTTTGGATAAAATGAGTATCATCATTGAAAAATTATTTCCTCTTACAGATGATAATGTTTTTGTCACAATCCAAGATGTGTAAAGTGCAAAACCTGTCAAGTGGAGAAATAACCTGCTTTTAGTATGTTATGCAAAATAACCAGATTATTATTGCTTTTAGTCGTAAACATTATTAAAAAGTTAATATTATTATTTATAGCAAAAGTAAACAGTACAAATCACTATTATTATGGAGTAAAAATTTCAATTGTTTTTAATCCCTTCCAATGAACCAATGATCTATAGATTTAAAAAGTAACAACACTCAGGAGCGTAACTGTAGCCCCACCTTAAATTATCAGTTTTTCTTGGCCAAATGCAAACGTAATTTAATGTACGTCAAAAATATGTTTATAAATATTTTGGTATTATTAACTGTCACTGTGTTGTAGCAATTGTGATAAAAATGGCTCGTGGAAGGTATCTGAGTGACGTGGAAAAAGGCAAAATCTTGGCTTTTTGGGATGAAGGCTTTTTAGTCACCCAAAAATTGCTCAAAGAATTAACAAGTTGACGCCAATTGGGTATTGTCACTTTTTTTGAAAATTACATAAAATTAATCTTGAAGTGCATATATATTGTACGCCATGTTAAAAAAAAAACAAAAAAATATTTGTAGGTAGAGAATTTCAGGTCTGAAATTCGAATCTTAGGTGACCGCCAAAACGCTTTTATCCAAGGTTATTCAACTCGTGACGTCAAGTGTCATGTAAACATTACCGAGGAGCGTGCTGTTTAATGGTGTAGTATCATTCTTGTATTGGAAAAGCTTTTGTGTGGTGTTTATTGAAAGGACGGTGTAAGAGGTCGCACCAAAAAGTTATTTGTGTAGTTTTACAAGCATCTATTATGTATGGAAAACAAAACAAGTGTTGTTTGGTACATGGTTATAAAAGTGCTTCAGTCAGTACAGCTAACAAAATTTTCGTAACCGTTCCTCGAGATTATCAACGTATGAAAAAGTTGTTTACGGCACCTAGACGTGATATGCCGAAATCCCAAAGTTTGTTTTTCTGTTGTGAAGATTATCTTAATTCTTACTGTAAGTTTTATTATTCTTCTTGGGGTTATAAGTGTTTACCATTCAGTTTCCATTTTATTATAGCTTGAAGAGGATATAAAAAATTATATGCGTTTTAAGTTGATAGAGGGAAATGTTATAATAAAGAACGACGTTGTTCCCCCTACATTCGGCTGTTAGCCAGACCGGAAACGTGCCGTAAGAGCCCCGAAAATAAATGCAATTTATATTTATTCTGACCTCTAAAATAAATGTCAAGTTTAGGGTACATTTTTGATTTACATTTTTATGTTTACAAATAGTATGTTTCCAGCAACCCACTGTGATCAATATATCTATGCTACGTTAATTTGATAAAAAAAAATCACTTATGCTGTTGCTCTTACGTTCCTCATCTCCGCCGCGTTGAACCGCTCGTCGCTGTACACAAATTCCATAACAATGAACATGCCTTCAGAAGTCATAACTCATAAGTATTTCACTTTTTCTTGGCGTATTTTAATTCGCTTGTCACAAAATGAACGCAAACAACAAACTGATAAATTGACGGGCTGAGGCTGACGCGTGACGCGCTGACCCCAGATGTAAACAAGTGGCCATTTACAAGAGACCTGACGTCACGGCCAATATGTTCGCGTTTTGGCGGTCCCTTTAAATATTCACATTTTTAATATTAAAAATACACCTTACGATCCATTTTTTCGAATTTATAAGCTGTCACGGCTGTTTTGTGAATTAGATGCTACCTATTAATATGCAATTTAATAAAATATAAATACTTGGCAAATACCCAATTATTTGCGAATCCTAAACAGTATGGCACAAAAAGGAAGGGGGCCTTAAGAAAAAAATTTCGGCCAGAGCTGCAAGAAAAATTATTGTTACAGCGAGTAAAACTTTAAAAAGTCTCAAAATTCTCAAAAGTCTCAAGAGTGTAGGCTTGATGTTTCAAAATGGACTATAGGGAGGGTTCTGAAGAACAGTGAACACATTATTAATTTACGAATGTTTTGTTAAATTTGATCAATTCTGTGTGAAATTTAGATGGAGCTATGGTTGTGCACGAGTCCAATTTAAATAATTATTTTATTAAATATCGGGAACTGTTAATAAATGACTGAATAGTCTACTTTTTATTATTTGCATTTCTTTGATCCCTCTTGTCAGTTACATTAATTTACGTTTGCATTTGACAAAAAAAAAACTTAAGTTTAAGGTATACGCATTACCTGTTATTGTTGCCAGCATCTTTGTCCTTGTTCTGTCCTTCTGGAAAGAATCCATCAAAAACAACATAGTTGTTCATCTGTTTGATAGCTTGGTTGAGACCATAGTGCTTGTGTAGGAATGAAAGGAATTTATCGCTGGGCCTATCGATTGCAAGTTTCTTTGGCTCTATGTTTTCTTTCTAAAAAAAAAACCAAAGTATTAGTAGGTAAGAATTTAGGATGGCAATGCCATCTGTCAGCATTACACTGACATGATGACAAAGCCACCTAGCTGCCTTAACGGGTACTACTTCCTAAAGGAAGTGACCTGTAGCCTGACAAATGGGCATGCAACTGCATACTTCAATTTAACAGCAGGCCCTGACGGCATTTTTTGCTAGCGGGCAAGAACCGACATACATTAAAATGCATGTCTATGCTGTGCTGTCTACACCTCAACCAACTGCAGATACATCTATTTCGCTGTCATTACAGCTCATCAGTGCAGTTTAGGTCTAGTGTAGATAGCACGGCATAGAACTGGTTTGCTTATATACCAAAGCAAAGGTATGATGTAAGTAAGAATTTAGGATGGCAATGCCATCTGTCAGCATTACACTGACATGATGACAAAGCCACCTAGCTGCCTTAACGGGTACTACTTCCTAAAGGAAGTGACCTGTAGCCTGACAAATTGGAATGCAACTGCATACTTCAATTTGACAGCAGGCTTCCACGGCACCTAAACTGCACTGATGAGCTGTAGTGACAGCGAAATAGATCTATCTGCAGTTGGTTGAGGTGTAGACAACACAGCATAGACATGCATTTTAATGTATGTCGGTTCTTGGCCGCTAGCAAAAAGTGTCGTGGGGCCTGCTGTCAAATTGAAGTATGCAGTTGCATGCCAATTTGTCAGGCTACAGGTCACTTTCTTTAGGAAGTACTACCCGTTAAGGCTGCTAGGTGGCTTTGTCATCATGTCAGTGTAATGCTGACAGATGGCATTGCCATCCTAAATTCTTACATCATACCATTGCTTTGGTATATAAGCAAAACCAGTTCTATGCCGTGCTGTCTACACTAGACCTAAACTGCACTGATGAGCTGTAATGACAGCGAAATAGTACTATCTGCAGTTGGTTGGGGTGTAGACAGCACAGCATGGACATGTATTTTAAAGTATTAGTAGGTTAGTACTGCTTTTCGGGTTTATACATGGTGAAAATAATTATTTGTCGAAGTAAATTTTAATTATAAAATGAGAAAGCTTGTTAAAAACAAAGTAAGAGATTACTGTGTCTCCACATTATAGTATTTTATATTTGTTTGTTTAACACTTGTAAAGGGGTTGGGGGGCTACAATGACTGTTAGTCCACAGCGACCTCCGTATTTATTATATTATCTGTTTGTGAAAACCCGCTCGATGTTGCCAGACCGCCATAAATTTCAGCGTCTTCGCGGTGACTTACCTGCAACATGTGTTCAAAAAGTTGCCTCCCAAGTCCGGTACGCTGGCGGGACTCGTGCACGTAAAAGTCCAGTACACATGGGGGTGTCACCTGGTAATGTTGCCCGTCTTTGTCGAAGACGTACAGTCCTTTCCTTCCCGTTTTCAGCATGCCCGTTACGACTCCCTTTCCGCTAAAAATAAATAACAATTTGCCTCGTTTAGGAATGCTAATCTCCGTGAAAAATAACTACATTTTGTTTCGTTTAAGGGTTCATAAATTAATAATGCTGAGCGAATCGATACCTGAAAGTGTGTTACTAGTACAGGCGCGAGTTACAATAGATAGAGGTTTATTATTGGTAAGTCCAAGGAAAATCAATCACGTCAATATGCAGGCAATTTTTTTCCAAAATGGCATTATTGATTTTGCGACGCTTAGTCTGTTGTGTAGTAATTATTATTTCGACTGATATGCAATAGTGTGTGTTACCTTTATAACAAAAGTATGCACAACAAGGAAGACTTGTTAAATGTTCAAAAATAGCTACCAAGATGATTCACCTTAATGTTACAGATTTGCTATATCCTTTCATTTAGAATTAATTTTACTAGTTATGTTGGACAGTGATTGATAAACAGTTCCAGTTGCTTTTGGTGTAAACTACCTAATCTAATAAAATGGGTGACATCGGACTCGTTTTATGAGGTTTTTTAAAAGATGAATCACCTGAGGGTTTTACGTCTTTTTTAGAAGCTGATGCCGGTGTGCAATACTCGTAAAAATAAGGGATGTATACCTCTCCGGGAGTAGGCGAAGTAGACATTATATATCTCAGTTCTGTGGTTCATACTCATATGTTGCGGCAAAAGTTATGAATATACTTCATGCAAATAACTTGCGGACTACTAAGTTAACTATTATTAGAGATATGTTACTTAAAGGAATACTCAAATTTAATTTTAAAGGTTGAAAACTGATCCTTTGTGCTCTACGTGGATTGAATCAATTCCTGTAAAATAACTCCACTAAGTTAAATCCACAATACATATATTTACATTTATAAACCCATTAGATAATTCTATAAATTTTAGTTATGAAACAGAAGTTGATAATAAAATTTCCTTTTTAGATTTGTTAATTTTGCGCAACCAATCCTCTCCTTATCTTTTTTTTTGAAATTATCCCCTATTCTTCTGTGCACCCTCATACCCATAAAATAGCCGTTTTACATTCTCTTTTTCACAGACTTTTTTTTTTAAATTCCCATTTTTTTAAAAGCCTTCGAAAATCAAATTGCTTATAATAACGGTTTTCCAAATTGCTTAAAAGAAAAATTGTACTATAAAAACCTGACAAAATTTAAGTTTTCTTTTAACACCATCACATGTGATAAAAAAATTAAAATTTGGTACCCTCTTGGGTTTATTGGTCAAGTCTCGTTTTCCTTTCTAAATTATTTGCATCTAATGACATAAATATTGCCTTTTGTACTGTAGGCAGTGTGTGTTCCCGTTTTGTCCATGATAAAGATAAAATTTCAGTCTTAAATCATTCAGGCGTATATAGCTTTTTATTAGAGGAAATGAGCATCTAAAACAATTTAATAAGTACAAAAATACAGACATTTGTGAGTACAAATTTATCGTTTGAGAATCATTTATTACCATATAAACATACTTCTACTTTGGACAATTTAAAAAGTTTACATTTTTGTAATAAATCATCAAAATTAAATTATTTAGAAATATTAGAGATATACAAAATTTTAAATGACCAAAATTGGCCAATACTAAATGATTTTTGCAATTTAAGTTTTCCCATTCTAAATTTTTTATTTGAACGCTAATTTTTACGTTGCTGGTTTGAATGCAGTTTTTCCATTTTTAGTCAAGATTGTTTGTTTAGATTTTTAATTCTGACAATGTCATAATTTTTTCCGATAATTTATTGTATGGTACTGTCGATGGCATATTAGCCGAAAGTGCTTTAACAATTATATGTATTGTGAATTTAACTTGGTGAAGTTATTTTACAAGAATTTAATTTTGTATTTTCAACATTGATACATTTAGTTTTTACGATTCAAGCCACCAAACAACACAAATCTTTATTTATATTATGCGATTAATTGTACGCTCGTAGAATATTTATTTTATTATTTATTTGGGAATATGGGGAAGATCAGAATCTGAGATCTATAATGATCCTTAGAATCTGACCATGATCCTTATTATCATTTCGGTTGAAATACTATATATCAATTCTATTCTGTCATCTTTCTTTTCGAATAGATTTAATCAGATTCCTGCTGGACTTCTCACTAGTTTAATTATTTATTGCACACCACCCTCTCTAGTTCAATAGCCCAACACGTATAACCTAGAAAAAATCGACCACCGGCGAACATTTAATTTTAATTACCCCGATAATAATCTTCACTGTCATTTTACGACACGATTCTCAACACGCAAACCACCGACTCTATCCGGAGCAAAAAAAATACCACTTTCATTTCACAATAATCATCCTATTCGGACGATTATTATGGCCAAACAGAAATTAGTCGTAGTACGATTTGCATGTTGCTTCGTGTAAAGTGTTGCTCTCAGGGTCAGCCCTTATTGCATAGATTAGGGTGTCACGCACGCTCCTGGTTCATGAACAGGAAGACTATTTGCATTAGTTGGTGATATAGGGTGGTGTTGCGTGATGTGTGCCTCGTATCTTCCGTTCAGAGAATTATTAGGTTGTGAAAAGGGCCGGCGGCGTTGTATGAAGTTATGAAATGTGGGAAATATGACCACAGCTTTGTTTGCGGTTGTCTCCGGTTAATTATGAATTCCATGGGTCGTACTTTCGTGTTTTAAAGGACATTAGCAATCGAGTCTAAACTTTATAAAGTCACGTTTCTACTTCCATCATTTCGGGGGAACTTTCGACTAGGGCTGGGCAAAGTATCGATACTTACTCAAAGTATCGATAGTGTAAAATATCGATATTGGTTATATGACGTTTCGCTCTTGTACCGATTCGCTCCCCATAGAACAAACATCTAGATAACCCTTAAACAAATATTTATTTAAAATTCAAAATTATGTTCAATGCCTAACAAATAATCCATATAGTCTATTTTACCATAGCTTTCTACGATATATTTTATCCCTGTTGATAATAATTGTGAAACCTCATATCTATGCAGAAACTGTCGTTTCTTTTAAAATTATTTATAAACTGACAAATATTTGGAAACGAATTACCACAAGTGCTTTGAAAACCGGGATGCCATTCTTCAATGTTGTTATTATTTATCTTATGGCGATCATTTTAAGTTCTGTTGTACATATTCCACATTTCAATAGGAAACTGAAGAGCTCTTCTTGTCTTTGTTCACGCCTAGTATTTTACTTGAAAGAATACTCCGCAGCGCATTTACATAAATCTGGTTTTGTCTTAGCTCTCAAATTTAACTAATTTCTGCATATACAGGGTGTTGCAAGTTTTAGGTCACACCGTTAACCCTAGATTCTTGAGGCTAAAATATGACGATTTTGTTATTGGTTAATTTCTGAAAAATGCTTCATTTAAAAAAGACAGGGCGTCAAAGTTTTTTTACGATATAATCCACAGTTTTGGAGCTATCGAGTTGAAATTTAGTACAAATTTGTAGTATTTACATCTAAGTGTATCTCTAAAGTATTGTTAACATTACTGTAAAAACAAATTAATATCAGGGGATTTGCAACTTTCTATCCCCCCCCCAACTTTTTTTGATGTACGCCCATGAGACCATCTGATCTTTTTTCTACTACAAAATTTCATTGTCATTTTTTGGTCTCTTGTAATTTTTAGACAAAATGCTTAGATTCAGAGATAAAMGCCGTTTTGTCTTTTTYCAAGCCTAAATAAAAAAAATTTGTTAAGTATTGGTTTGAGTATTAAAGACACATAGACCACTAAAATGTTTAAAAAACACATTATTTGTGCTCCAATACGGTAATAATTGGCTTTACATACTACAGTGGAAAATATATCAATAATATTAACCATTTACAACGAGAGGAAAATCATTACTACTAATAGACAAGGTTAATAAACGGCGTTTATCTCTGAGTCTAAGCAGTCTGTCTAAAAATTACAAGGGACCAAAATTTCCAACTCGATAACTCCAAAACTGTGGATGATATTGTAAAAAAAAAGATTTTTAAATTTCAATTTTGGCACTGTATTTTTTAAATGAAGCTTTTTTCAGAAATTTACCAATAACAAAATCGTCATATTTTGACATCAAGAATCTAGGGTTAACGGAATGACCTACTAATWTGCAACACCCTGTTTAAGTCTCTGTGTTAAAAAAGCTCATCGTATGCGGATTAATTTAGCTTTTAATTTTGGATTCTGCGTGTTTTAGAAAATCAAATTGGAGATCAAAAAGTAAATATGTACGTATTCTAATATCCATCGTGTCTAGAATTTTTCCTACATGTAAAAGAAATCCTAAACAGGTTAAACATTTAATTTCCTAACATCGGCTTATTTTTATCCTTTTACAGTTAATTTTTGTCAGTATGTCTCGTTGATTTTAGGTACTTATATAATTTTTGTATTTCTTATTTTTTGAAATAACATTTAAATTATTTATTCTCTTATGTGATTAAAAAATATCCCAACCTTATCAAAAAATGAGCAAAAAACCACTATTTCTGCAACAATATAATTGATATTACGAGCAATGTCGTATTATTTTTCAAAATTAAATTTAAAAAATTGAAATTTGAAGAAAAAAAACTCGTGAGAAATTTTACTTAAGGCCGAAACGGAGTCTGAAGAGAGTTTTAGAGAGTTTACCTAACATTAGAATAACTTACCTATTGAATTGTTTGAGAGATTTGGCGTAATCGGTTTTTTTCAATAGTAATGGATAGAATAGAACTTACACAATACAGCGATAACCCATATATAGAACCTGCTATTTACTATTCAAAAATTATGAAGATAAATGCTCTATTAACTCCCCTATTATAAAGAATTGTAAAAAATAAATAAAGATTGTGGAATATGCAGAATCCCCACTTTTTCTAGGCGTAACCAAACCAAAAAGTAGATAATTTAGCTTGGATTAGTTTTAGATTATGTTAAGTAAATATGCAGATGGTTAGTAGTTACAACTGGATTTAACATTTGATATATACTGCATGCGCCTCAGCATATTCCAAACTATTCCTATTTCAATAATTTAACCATTGATTTATAGCACCTATATACAGTGAAGCAACTTCGATACATTCAATACTACGATATTTTCGATACTTCTATACTTTTGATAACTTTGATATATTCAATACTTTAGGTACTTTGGGTACTTCGATACTTTTGAGTAGCATCGATACTGCACCGGTATCGAATATAGATACCCCTGTCTAACGGTATTGCCCAGCCCTACATTTGACAATAAATGAACAAAATATGACAAATACCGTGTGTTCCATTTAAAACTAGCCACCCCGTGTAATTCCATAACTGTTATGTTATCGGAAAAATCTCGAAACACATCAACTCTAGGGGTTTTTCTGAAAACACCATAACAATTGTGGAATTGGGTATTATCACTTTTTTTGAAAATTACGTAAAATGAATCTTGAAGTGCATATATATCGTACGCCATGTTAAAAAAAACTAAAAATATTTGTAGGTAGAGAATTTTAGGTCTGAAATTCGAATCTTAGGAGTCACCGCCAAAACGCTTCTATCCAAGGTTATCCAACTCGTGACGTCAAGTGTCATGTACACATTACCGAAGAGCGTGCTGTTTAATGGTGTAGTATCAATCTTGTATTGGAAAAGCCTCTGTGTGGTGTTTATTGAAAGAACGGTGTAAGAGGTCGCACCAAAAAGTGATTTGTGTAGTTTTACAAGCATCTATTATATATGGAAAACAAAACAAGTGTTGTTTTGTACACGGTTATAAAAGTACTTCAGTCAGTACAGTTAACAAAATTTTTGCAACCGTTCCTCGAGATTATCAACGTATGAAAAAGTTGTTTAAGACCCCTAGGCATCATATGCCGAAATCACAAAGTTTGTTTTTATGTTGTGAAGATCATCTTAATTCTTACTGTAAGTTTTATTATTCTTTTTGGGGTTATAAGTGTTTACCATTCAGTTTCCATTTTGTTATAGCTTAAAGAGAATATGAAAAATTAAATGCGTTTTAAGTTGATAGTGGGAAATGTTATAATAAAGAACGACGTTGTTCCCCATATATTCAACTGTTAGTCATACCGGAAACGGGCCGCAAGAGCCCCGAAAATAAATGGCAATTTATATTTATTCTGACCTCTAAAATAAATGTCAAGTTTGGGGTGCATTTTTGATTCTTACAATTTTATGTTTACAAATAGTATGTTTCCAACAACCCACTGTTATCAAATTATCAATGCTACTTTAATTTGATAAAAAGTTCACTTATGCTGTTGCTTTTACGTTCCTCATCTCCGCCGCGTTGAACCGCTCGTCGCTGTACACAAATTTCATAACAATGAACATGCCTTCAGAACTCATAAGTATTTCACTTTTTCTTGGCGTATTTTAATTCGCTTGTCACAAAATGAACGCAGACAACAAACTGATAAATTGACGGGCTGAGGCTGACGCGTGACGCGCTGACCCCAGATGTAAACAAGCGGCCATTTACAAGACACCTGACGTCACAACCATATGTTCGCGTTTTGGCGGTCCCTTTAAATATTCATATTTTTAATATAAAAAATACACCTTACGATCCATTTTTTCGAATTCATAAGCTGTCACAGCTGTTTTGTGGATTAGATGCTACCTATTAATATGCAATTTAATAAAATATAAATACATGGCAAATACCCAATTACACGGGATGCAACGTAGTGTTCTATCTTTAGTTAAATGGTATTTTGTGAATGTGGTATTTTCTTATATTGCCCTGCCTAAAACGGTTAAGACTAGCAATTATGTTTTAAATACAACCATGTCTGAGTAGTTGTTAAATAAACGCAGTCAAGGCCACCAACAATGGGTTATTGCTCGTATACTTAGTTGAATCTGAATCATCCTAAAGTGTATTCATTGCATAAAACATGCCAGACATCCTACTAAATGAATGTGATAAATAGGGACAAATTCTGTAATTTGGGATAAATTGAGCACATTAAAAACAATCTATAGTGTGTCTCAAATTGTTTCGTACAGTCTCAGTGACTTTGAGTACAGATAGAGAGAAATTTGGATAATTTGAACATTATCGAAGAAACTGCTTCCCTGTTCCCACGTTGGTTATTTGACCTTGACGTTTCGACACTCATGTCGGTGTCTTCCGCAGAAGTAGCTCTGAAACATGACATGAGTGTCGAAACGTCAAGGTCAAATAACCAACGTGGGAACCAGCCAGGAAAACAATATGTCATCGACGACAACCACGGAAGCATTAAAACCACACTGCTTCCTGTAAAAATGACCTCCCTGAACATTAAAACATGAATTTATTCCATCTTCAGACTTGCACGGAATACTCCAGTGTTTTTTAGCCAATAGCCCTTAATATTTCTCCCCGAAATATCACTCATCTCAATTTTATTACTGACTGGACGTGTTCTAATTTCTAAAGAGCTTTCTGCACCTTATCGACGTACCGATTTTAATCCTGTTAATGGCCTCTGCAGATCCATCATTTAAAGTACTCAGCCATACAGGGTGTGTGCACAGATGCGAAATTATTGCAGGATATTACTTACTTGCGAGCGTTTTGATCGATCAGAAGATAGATCATCTGGTTCTCGGAGTTCCTCAGTCTATCGGCGGTTGTTATTGGTTTGCTTAATCCCTGGGCCCTGGCAGAGGCCTCTCCAATTGCGTTGATCACCTCCGTAGTTTTGGCTACGGCATCCCTGTAAATGAATGACGGCGATTATGGGACGTGTATTTTTGGGTGCAAGTACGTGATAAATTTGCAGTAGGGTGGGATAACTGTTTTTCAAGAAGATAAAGCTTTGGGTATTAGGTAATAGATTAGTATAGATTCTGAGGCTTCAGTAAGAAAGAGGGTGGCTAATTTATAACGTCAATAACAACATTGTTCCAGAGGATTAATAATTTTTTCATAGTACGAAACAATATACGTTAGTGCCTTATTCCTTTTTTGTTCCAATACATGGTCAACAGCTGAAAAGTCATATAATTGAAATGTAAACTTAGATTATTAACCATTTGTTCACTTATTAACTTAGAAAATTTCAAATCCTTATCGTGGTCATCTTTATTGAATTCTCTAGTAATCTTTAAGAAACCTCTGAATACCAATACATAGAAAGTAATTTTTTAAAGAACAATGGCTTAATTTTAAAATTAAGAATAAATTTAAAGACTTTTACTGCAAAGAGATTTTAACAGGCTTTAATTTAAAACTGATCCGTTCAAAAGTTTTTTGATAAATTGAGTGAAAAAAACACGCGTGACCCATTCCGTACCCATACAGGGTCGCTACAATGTATGGAACCAGCAGGATATTTCGGGTTCTGTTCGACCGATTTTTCTGAAATTATGCATGGGTCAAAGGGTAGGTAGTTAAAATGCATTTTTTGTAATTTTTTCAACTCTGTGTCAGCCCTCGTTTCTGATATATGGGTGCAAGTTATTTCAAAAATGTATCACATTTGTACAATTATTTATTGCTTCTGAGTTGACAAAAAGTGTGATAAGAAATTTGGGTCTTGCAGTAAACTTCGGGATATTCGTTATCGCTAAGTAAGAACAAAAAAATCTTCTCTTCATTTTCCTCGTGACTGGTGATAATTTTCATTCACTTTGTTATATGCAATGCCTCAGTTAATTGAACATTATCACATAAAAATTTTGATGATGATTGGTTATTCGGAAGTAGTTGCACTCTACAATGCAATTCATGAAGATCGTGAACCAGATCAACAGTTATTAAAACATTGCAACGTTTTGACAAAACCGGCGGTGTTAAAAATCGTTAAAAACCAGGACGTCTAAAGCTACGAAGAGGAAAGTAGCTTGAATGTCCTTTTAGATGTGCAAGAGAATCCCAAGGGTTCCGTACAACAGCGTGCTCTCACTCACCATATTAGCAGATCTATTCAGAAAATTTTGAAGAAGGAGAAGTTTCATCCATACAAAATTCACTTATTACAAAAACTGAGCGAAGATGTTTTCGATCGTAGGATAGAATTTTGCGGAACTGCTATGAACATGATAGATGAAGATAAAAACATTTTAAACTGGATTATGTTTTCTGATGAAGCGACTTTTTTCCTCAATGAATAGTGAATAGACATAATTGCAGATATTGGTAGGACATAAATCCACATTGGATGGAACAAGTCCACACMCAAAACCCTCAGAAAGTGAAGGTCTGGTGTGGTATCATCGGTGAGCACATTATTGGGCCTTTTTTCATCGATGGAAATTTGAATGTGGTCAAGTATTTACAGCCATTATACCAAAACTTATTCGCCTGTTCCCTAATCGTGAAAATGTACACCACCCCATTTTGCAGTCAACGTTCGTGGATATTTGAATGCGATATTTCCAGATAGATGGATTGGTAGGCGCGGATCGATATAATGACCAGAACGTTCCCCTGATCTGACGGCGCTTGCTTTTTTCCTGTGGGGGTATAAGAAAAATCGTATTTATGATGATTGACTACATAATGCAGAAGATTGAAAAGGACGACGAATCAGGGCAGAAATTCAGAACTTACATCCAAATATGAGAACCTTAGAAACCTTTTACCCAAGGTTGCATTACTGCCAGTAAGTGAATAATTGGGAACATTTTGAGCATCTTCTGTAATGTAAATCTGAAAAAATACATCATTTTCACGGAATTATGTTTTTCTTTTTTACTTTTTGGATACCCGATTCTCAATAAATTGATCAAACTAGACGAAAATTATTACCAGTCAAGAAAAAATGGTAATACCTGGCTTTTTTGTCCCTTTTAGCGATAAAGAAAATTTTTTCATTCTTTTCGTTCTTTATCGGGCTCAGTTATTGTATTTACACTTTTCTCAACTCAGAAGCAATAAATTGCACAAGCGTGATAAATTTTTGAAACCAGGAAAAAATATCGTTTTTATGATGTGGCTTTTGACGCCCTTCCCATTAAAAAAATGCAACTTGCGCTCATATCTCAGAAACAAGAGCTGACACGTTTTGAAAACCCCAGGCTCATGCACAATTTTAGAAAAATCGGTTAACAGAACCTGAAATATCCTGCTGGTTCCATACTTGTAGCGACCCTTTATATTCTTTTACTACCTAGTTTCTAGACAATTAATTGCAGTAATCAAGTATATTAAGAATTTAATCAGGTACCTACCTATTGTGAAAAAAATGAGATACTGATTCCAAATCGGTAGTTGTGTAAAAACTTTAAATTAATACCTACTATACTTTTCATACGGAAATTATCAGAAATAAGTGAATAGGCTTTATGCATTGTCATCCCAGATTTTTTTACCTTGGTAAACACTATTTCGTAGCTTTTGTATGAATTTTCAAATCTACTATTTTCGTGGATATTCGGTCTAAAATTCCATTTCTCTACGTCCCACCTAAAGCACAAATTTATCCGCGTCTCATTTCAATTACCGTGCTTATTACATTATTGTTATGCACTGTGAACATGTGGGTACCGGCAACTACAGCCAACGGTTCTTTAATGTTTTTTACTCAACTGTAAACGACCTACCAGCATTCTAATGCGTTTTTTATAGTTTACTGCAAACAAGATAAGAATTCGCAAAAATTTCCTCGCAACTGTCATCCACGCCCAAAAAAACACATGGGCGCACCCGCAGTCTGATTTAATTTACCAGCGGGGTGCGTTTTAATCCCGTGAGACCCAAACAGACGAGTTAACCGTGACATATGAACATCTCGCATTAATTACAAAATGAGACGTTCCAGAAACGTAATTCGCAAAAAAAACTTACCATAACGCCCGTCTGTCACCCTGGAACCCCGGTGGGATGAGGCTGGAATCTACTGCCACCACTGGCTGCCTGAAGATCTCGTTCACGTTGAATCTGAATTCCATTTTCTGAAGGAAAATCGAAAAGTAAAACGGTCACTCGCGAATAAAAGTGTAAAAACGTGTAAAGTTTTAGAGAAACGTTTTGAACATTTCTTTTGAGTGTTCTGTTTGACAGGACACGAGATTTGTTTTTTTTTGCACAGGCCACTGCTCAAGCAGCGTGACTCAACCGGACTGCGTTCGTGAAAGGAAGGCTGCTGTGGGCAAGGTGGAACGGGGAGCAGTGGCGGAGGCCAAGAAATTTTGTGGGGGTCATGTTAGAAAAACGTCAACTTCATCGGTATGCCGAAATTAGCTTTCAAAATTGCTATTTCTGTCACTGAATTACTTAAAAATGCAAATACAGAGTAGTACATATAGGCAATGGAATTTAAGATTTCAGCGACACGGTGGTGCTTACGTGAACTATATTCTGTTCCATTATTTTACGCGGAAACGCGCCAAAAGGAACTAGTTTGAACATACAAAATAATTATTATAAAACAATAACACGACATGTGCGAAATGCTCGTACAAATACTTATTATGTAACAGATACTAACTAGAGTAGAAGCCACCAGGTGGCCTATCGCTTATGTTCCATCTAAAGTCACTAGATCTAGTGACTTTAGATCCATCGCGTATAGTGAACAAAAATGGAATAAAAAGGTGTTAATATTACAAAACGTTATGTGGTATAAAATAGGCAATAATACAGTCATAACAGGCTTTTCTCACCTTCGTCAGGTAAGCGGTATTATATTCTTTTTTAAATATTTTGAGGTAAATTGTTGGTATAATAATAAATAAACAAAATAATAATTTGAAAATCACCTCAACAACGTTCATTAAACCAAATACTCTGAGAACAAATGTTCATTCTCAAAGTGAATATTATCTGCTCGTTAACGTCATCTACGCCACTGTCTTCAATGTATCGATCTCTCCCACCGCCACTGGTGGGATTCTCACGCGCGAAGTTAGCATCTCTTATCTGATTGGCCGGTTATCAAGTCAAAACTCGTGCCAAGTTCAAATTCCTCACTGAACGATGATGTAAGCGTACAGGTGTTATCTAATTACGCATGATATCCGCATATGGAAGTAGCGGTGTCGCGCTGTTTTAAGAAACCTTGCTTTTTTTGTAGACGGTTTCACTTGAACGACAATGGCAAAGAAAAGCTCGATTAATTGATGCGTGTATCGTTTGACGTCACGCTTTCGAAACTGATTACCTGTAAGATTGGAGATTTAATCAGTTTATGGCAGTAGCATTTGTCGTTTTAATATTTATGATCACGAAATATTTGTATATGATAAACCAAATTCAGTTGCGACCACGCCATCTATGTCGAGCTCTGAGTAACGTGTCGATTTTGTCCTTGCAGTTTTCTTCGTGAACTGAATTAGCCGAGTTGAAAACCCGACCATCCAAAGCGGTACGGTAGTACGGTTAATAGATGGCACTACCAGTAATGTCATTTTAAGCGGTTATTGCATGATGAAGATATTGGAAAGCTATCGTCGTTGTCTGAATATTACGTAATATTCAGACAACGCTATTGTCTATCGTACTTGATTCCAATTCATAAATCAGTTTCAATTATGCAAATTTTCGTTTGTAGAGATGTTTATATATCCGGGTCAAATGCAAAGTTTTTTGGAAGGATTATTTCTGAATACTTATCTGTTTCATTTCGGCAGTTTATTATCAGAGAATAGCATGGGTTCAGTAAGGATTAGGATAAATCTACAGGCACTAATTTATTTATTTTCTTAATTTTTATTTTATTTTCTTTATAGGTATATAACACCTATAGTACAGTCAACGAAGCAAAATGAACGGAAATAAATCGTGTAATTCTGGATTTTCGTATAGTGGTAGACGTTGTTTCCTGACCGCCGCTGGGATGTGAGCTATGGGCGGGAAGGGGGTGGAAAGGTAAATTTTTTGCGTTTTTCGTGAATAACTCAAAAAGTATTCATAATAGAATAAAAACGTATAGAACCTTTTTTGTGTAAAATTTAATTTATTTTAATTATGTATACGGCCCATTTTCTGCTAGAGGGCGCCGTTTTCGAGATATTCACAAAACACTCTTTCCACCCCCTTCCCTACCAATGCTCACACCCTAGCGGTCAGGATTGTTAGTATCTTGTTTAGGGAGGTAACCGCTACCACTATATAAAAATCCAGAACTACACGATTTTATTCCGCTGAGAGGTGTTTTTTGAGATTCGTTGATACTATCCTTAAAAAACCGCTGCAAATTGAATCAATACTTCCACATGCAATTGTCTTATGCTATACGATTAGTAATCAGGTTTTGAGCATTTTTTCTCTCTACACATTTTTTCTAAGACAAACAGTCCTCGTGAAAATTGAAAACTGATCCATCTGCTCTAAGTGGAGTTATTAATTAATTCTTCTAAAGAAAACATTTCTTAAAGTGAACTTCCACTTTATTTTTTACAATTGTAAAGCGCTTTCGGCTACATGTTAGCCATCGTCAGTACAAAAATTATTTATGAAAGGAAACTAACAGTTTGACAAAGTCAAAAATCAGAAACAAGCAAACTTGACTACAAACTGAAAAGTAACGAACAAAATTTTACTATTCTAAATGATTTTTGCACTTTCAATTGTCGTATTCTAAATTCTTTGTTTGATCTAAATTAATGTTTCGTTTGAGTTACTGGCATGTGGGTTGCTTTTCAGTTTGTAGTCAATTTGCTTGTTTCTGATTTTTGACTTTGTCAAACTGTTAGTTTCCTTTCGTAAATAATTTTTGTACTGACGATGGCTAACATGTAGCCGAAAGCGCTTTACAATTGTAAAAATAAAGTGAAAGTTCGCATTAAGAATTATTTTCTTTAGAAAAATTAATTCAGTCCTCATGGTATTAACAAAAATATGTAAATTTTTAAAATCGTTTTTTTCCAAATAACTCAAAAATTATTAACTTAACGAAAAAATTACAAGAGTGCTTTCTGACCAGAAATTTGATTTTATATAAAATACAAAAATTTAAAAAAATCGTACGAGCTGGGACCAAAATAGGTTTTTTGGAAATATTTAAAAATGTCAAAATTTTGAATAAATTTTCTAAGACACTTTGTGAGAAAATTTATTTCCTATCTGATGGCATTTTTATTTTTTGAATATATTAAGTATATTCGGAGATATTTAGGAAAAACAGTTTTCTTTAAGTGACGCTTTTTTGCTAATATCTTCTAAACAGTTTGCTGCACCGAAAATTTATAAGAGTGAATAATACTCGCAGTTATACTACTAATCACATACTAAAACGAAAAAATATAAAAACATAAAAATTTGCAAAAAGGGTAGTTACCCTCCAATTTTGCCGCCTTCCCGATACCGTACTTACCCCACAAACAATAGGTCGCTCTGGGTAGTTGAGATTTATACGTTTGCCAAATTTCAAGTTCATATATTAAGGCTTTTGAAAGTTATCGTGTATACAAACAAAACCACAGACACACAGACAAGAAATTTGTTTTGGCTCAAATTTTGTTTTTCTGCGTTTTCGACCATTTTAAAGCGAATGAGCAAATAAAAATTTTTGAAAATTTTTTTCGCGATACAGTACTTGCCATCCGTTGGATATGGAAGTAATAGGACATAGCCTTGATTGCACTTAAATTTATATTGCAAAAACTTTCGATACAGTTAATCTGTACCGACTACTTCGCAAGTTCAATTCATGGATTCGATTTTGAGTGAAAATGAAAACTACAAGGATGTAACTTTATTGCAAAATCTTTTATTATTAAAAATGTTAATCTTGTTAGCAACGTTTTAGAACAAGTAACACCTTACTTGCTCGCATACAACACGCGGATGTGTGCCAGCGAATTTCAGTCTGCCTTTTTTTGTGTTTATCTTTTATCTTGTTCCTTCCTACCGCACACCGCCATGCATATTTAATACATCTCCGTGAAATTGCACGCGTTTCTCCCAATTTTCATCCCCGGTCAGTACATGGATGGTGGTCATCGCCATTGCTGGGCAGTGGCGTACTTGAAGAGTTCAACGTTCTTTTGACGACCAACGAATTTTTTGCTTCTTTCTATTTTTATAAACTATGTAAAAAATGCAACAAGGTTTTAATCAGTCCAATTCTGGAAATCGTAGCTTAAGTATTTCTTTACAAAAACAAAAGACAAGCACTAGCGTAGATGCAAAGACTAAAAATGTACCTACAGGTATGCAGTTTTCATGGAAAAACGATATTGAGCAAGGTAGAGTTTTTACGTAAACTGAAATGTTGGAATTCTAACAGAAGATTGTCTTCGAGAAAACTTCTCATCTTTACATACTTTGTCTTGGTAATTCCCCAATTCATTGTAAATAATAACGATGGAAACGAGAAGAAAACCGATTGTAAATTACTTAAAGTATTTTTTTTTAATTTACCTTCAACTTAAAATTTCAGACCACGATTTCACTGCTAACTGCGCCACTGTATTAACGTTTTCCGTGATGGCGGCCGTATTTTCAGCTCGCTCCATAAACAAGAAAACGTGGACCTTTTATGCCACCGTTAATTTAACCATATCTACCACCCCGAATTATTATTATGTTCTGCGCTGGAGGAGAGCTCGTAACACTAAGTTGGAAAACGGTTGGTCAGTTGCACTAAGTACGGGGGTTGTTCTGAAATTGATGTACTAATTGCAATACATAGAATAGGGTTTACGACAATTTTTATTTTAGCCAAATAAAACATAAGATGCATATCAATAAAATACACTAATTCTGTCTATCCATCCATGCAAAAGTTTAATTCTAACAGAAATGTGAATTTTAAAAAATTTTGGTTTGGAGACTAAAATAAAACTTTTTTCCAAAGGTTTAGAATTAGTTTACGAACGTTCTGTATATTATGTTGATTAAATTACATTTTGTTTTAAAACGTTGTGGCGTTTAATACGGTAGGTCAGATATACAGGGTCGCTACAAAGTATGGAATCAGTAGAATATTTCAGGTTCTGCAATTTTTTCAATTCCGTGTCAGCTCTCGTTTTCGAGATATGGGCGCAAGTTGCATTTTTTAAATATGAATGGGGGTCAAAAGGCACATCATTGAAAATAATATTTTTTCCTGATTTCAAAAATGTATCACACTGGTACAGTTTATTACTTCTGAGTTGAGAAAAGTGTGATAACAAACTTGGGTTTTGCAAAAAACTTCGGGAGAAAAACTATATTTGTTATCGCTAAGTAAAAACAAAAACTCCAGGTGTCTCCATTTTTCTCGTGACTGGTGATAATTTTCATTCGATTTGTTATTTGCAATCGCAATGCCTCAATTAACTGAACATGATCGCATCGAAATTTTGATGATGATTGGTTATGGAGATAGGTGAAGTTATTTGGAAGTAGTTGCACTCTACAATGCAATTCATGAAGATCGTGAAACAATTGCCAAATCAACAGTTATTAAAACAGTGCAACGTTTTGACGAAACAGGCGGTGTTAAAAATTGTCGAAAAACAGGATATCTAAAGGTTGCTACGAATGAGGAAAGTAGCTTGAATGTCCTTTAAGATGTGCAAGCGAATCGCAATTAAACAAAACAAACAGTTTTTTTTAATTTAATCATGTTTAAATTGTTTTAAACATGGTTTTTTAAATTTAGTTAAAAACATGTTTAAAACGTTTTAAACACTGTTTTAAACATAAACTCTCATGCAAATTTACTATACATAGTAAGGAAAATAAATACGTGCAGATGGCGCAGAGCGTAGCTGTTGTCTAAAAATCCCTAGATGACTACGATTATTAGTTGTCATTTGTCTTTTTCGTTTACGCAACAATTTTAGTTATTATGAATCGGTTTCTCTTTTCTATTTTTAACTAGAATCAACATTGTTCTTAAATTCTAGGCCAATCACATACCCCAATTTAAGGTTACTGGGTTAATTTTAGCTAATATCAACTTTAACAAAGAGAATAGAAACCACATTGTCTGTTTAAAAGTATAAAGTTCAACAGTTGCAATGCCGTAGTAGGAACGATGCAGTGTGGAATAACTGACAAAATTAAGGTGCATAATGGTAGAATGCCAGCTCAATGSAAGAAGTGCAAAAARGATATGGTTACACTAGTAAAAAAGTAAAAATGCTGTTATTTTTTTATTCTCTGTTTATTGTTTTTTATAAGCCCAWGTTCTGATAACTATTTGTTTTTTTTTGTACTAAAGATATAATTATCTAGTAAGTGTTGAATGAACTTCTTTTTTATTGTTTTGTAGTATTGGACCAGAAATACAAATTTTTCTGTTATGTTTAAGTTTAAGACTTTTAAACAATGTAAACTGGTCCATTTTTCTCTAAGTGTAAGAGTAATGTTTACTTCTACAATAAATCTCCCCGAAGTCTATCAAATCCACTATATTTAWTGAATAGGCAAAACGCTTTCAGCTGTAATTAGCCATCATCAGTCCMYCATTGTGTAAAAAAGGATACAAAAGAATGTATAAACCTGACATTGTCAAAATCGAAACAAGCAATCTTGACTTCAAACAAAGAAGTAGCCTGCATGCCAAAAGCACAAACATGAAATCAATGATCAAATAAAGAATTTAGAAAAGGACAACTAAAATTACAAAAATCATTCAAAATTGTAAAATTACCATTTTGTTCGCAATAAAGATAAAATTCCAGTTTTGAATCATTCGGGAGTTTATAGTTTTTCTTGTAACGATTGTAATTCTGTTTATATTAGTCAAAGCGGAAGATCTTTTTCAATTAGAGGCAATGAACACTTGAAACAGTATGAAAAATATAAAAATACTGATATAGTTAATACAAATTCTTCATTAGCAAATCATTTATTGTCATTTAAACACATCACCTCTTTAAATAATTTAAATTCTTTACATGTCTGTAATAAATCCTCAAAATTAAATTTTCTAGAAATTCTTGAATATTCAAAATTATAGATAACGGTAATTTTACAATTTTGAATGATTTTTGTAATTTTAGCTGTCCTATTCTAAATTCTTTATTTGATCATTGATTTCATGTTTGTGCTTTTGGCATGCAGGCTATTTTTTTGTTTGAAGTCAAGATTGCTTATTTCGATTTTGACAATGTCAGGTTTATAAATTCTTTTGTATTCTTTTTTACACTGATGATGGCTAATTATAGCTGAAAGCGCTTTGCCTGTTCATTAAATATAAAAAAAATGTTAAAGTTAAATTAAAACTGTTGTATCAATAAAAAGTTTGAAAAAACATTTACGTATTTTCTAACTGGKTCTGGTTTTGTATTCAATTCATTTTTAATGCAAATGTGGGGTGACATTATATAGATATGTAATTGCTAATAATCTTGTCTATCTATTTGTGGAAGATAAACGAGCTTAATAGTAATAATTAATGAATCACACACGCAATAGTCATCAAAAAACACTGTTTAAAACGAATGTTTTAAACAATTGTTTAAAACAAAGTTTTAAACAGAAGCGTTGTTTTAAACAAGTTTAAAACATTCTGTTTTAAACATTTTGTTTTAATCATGCCAACCCTGGCACGTTACCCTGACCTGACGCCGCTTGATTTTTTCCTGTGGGGGTTATGTGAAAAATCGTATTTATGCTGATCGGGCACACAATGAAGATCAGACGAGTCAGGGCAGAAAGTCAGAACTTACCTCCAAATATGCTACAAACAAGAACAAAGAACATTAGAAAACATTTACTCAAGGCTGCATTACTGCCAGTAACTAAATGGGGAACATTTTGAGCATCTTCTGTAATGTAAATCTGAAAAAATACAGCATTTTTAAGAAATTATGTTATTTTTTTTACTTTTTTGATCTAACTAGATGAAAATTACCACCACTCAAGGAAAAATTGTAATATCTGTTTTTTTTTGTCCATTTTAGCGATAGGGAAAATTGTTTTCATTCTTTTAGTCCTTTGTCAGGCTCAATTATTGTATTGACATTTTTCTCAACTCAGAAGCAATAAATCGTACAGGTGTGTTACATTTTTGAAATCAGGCAAATATCTTTTTCAATGATGTACCTTTTGACCGCCCTTTCCATTAAAAAAATGCAACTTGCGCCCATATCTCGGAAACGAGAGCTGAATTGAAAAAAATCCAGAAATGCATTTTTTTTTAATAATCAGTTCAACATAATCTGAAATATCTGCTGGTTCCCTGTATATGAATATGCTCTCGTACATGAAACGTCAAACACTTTTTCGGATTTCCCCATTTCCTGAAGATTTGGATGGGGTCGTGCATGAATAATTCGCGATATTATCTGTGAAGCCCCGAAGCCGCGGTAATTCTCCGAGGGCAAAGGAAAACCGCTAGATGGACCCACCGACGCGATGACCAATGGTCTTGAATTACGGATAGCACCTCCGTCTTTTCGTGGTCGCACAAATCATGCAGAAGGGGCCATCTGTACACTTCCTGGACTGGCTCGCGACCATACATCTGCATTTCAGATAGACCAGACCGCAAGACTGGACGCTGATGGCTTTCCCTATGTGTTCTCCGGGTATCCCCCGAGACGAGATTCAAAATTATAGTGGTGCAAAACGGAGTAGATTGGTTCTATCTTCTGCTGGACTTTGCATAGGAATGTTGTGTGCTATAGAAGTATGACGAATCTTATGCTGCTAGGTCGGTTACAGCAAAGGGATTGTACACTTCTTTCTTTAATTTTAATTTAAACAGAAGATTTGTGTTTAAGGGTACAACAGAGTGTGGCGTTTTTTTCAAAACAAGAAAAAATCAAGAAAACAAACTAAGTGACAATTAATGAAAAATTATAACCCGAAAGATCAATTAATATGTGCGCTTAAGCGGGCTGCCAGCTTTAGTGGAGATGGGCGGGGTATTAACCGATAGAAAAAAAAACAAGCGCGCCACGTGATTTAACCGCTAAGCGAATATCCGCCAAACACGAACCGCGGGTGAAAGATGTCAAAAATTCTGTGATCTAACAGGAATATCTCAACAAAAAAATTCAACGATTGTTCAACAAATTCTATCCAACAAAAATACAACCCAAGTACTTACATGCATCCAGCGGTGTCCTCGGTATACGTATATCGAGGTTTCCACTAAAATATCTGAAAATTAATTACAAAAAGGCTGTTTCGGGTATCGTGAACCGAAACGAATTGAATTTAAAAATTATAACACTATTGAACAATCAAAGCAAAACTCTATCGTTGTAATAGAAACAGAACTATAAAGGCAAAACATTAATGCAAAATACTAACGAAACTGATTTATGAATGATTTATATACAATGAATGAACGTGAATCTCAACGAAATATTCAAATAACAAGWAGTATACATAGCTTAAGTTCGGGACCGGCGTGAAAACAGCAGGCCAAGATAGCAGCCTAAATCGGCGAAAACACCCGAGCACCATAGAACTACTAAAAAAGCTAGACGGCCGCGCCCGCGTACGAAGATTGCTTTCTGACTAATAGACGACAATTATTTATTATATTCAAGCCTTGAAAGTAGCTTTTATAATTACATAATTTATGGCCTTGGAGAAATGTCTCCAAGCGCCGTTGAAGGGGTACCACGTACATCCCTCTGACTAAATAATTCCTTACTAAAAAGCTAGACATGCTGCCTGATTGAAACTTTGCACAAAATTAGCTCTTGCTATTACCTAAATTATGTCACGACCAGATGCCCGCACGTACGCTGTAAGGGGTTGCACGCGCCTCCTTCTAACTGCAATAATTCCTTACTCAAAAACTAAACATGCTGCCAGATTGAAACTTTGCACAAAAATAGCCCTTACTATTACCTAAAATATATCACGAGCAGATGCCTGCACGTACGCTGTAAGGGGTTGCACGCGCCTCCCTCTAACTGGAATAATTCCTTACTCAAGAACTAGACATGCTGCCAGATTGAAACTTTGCACAAAAATAGCTCTTACTATTACCTAAGCTATGTCACGAGCAGATGCCTGCACGTACGCTGTAAGGGGTTGCACGCGCCTCCCKCCAACTGGAATAATTCCTTACTCAAGAACTAGACATGCTGCCAGATTGAAAATTTGCACAAAAATWGCTCTTACTATTACCTAAACTATGTCACGAGTAGATGCCTGCACGTACGCTGTAAGGGGTTGCACGCGCCTCCCTCTAACTGGAATAATTCCTTACTCAAGAACTAGACATGCTGCCAGATTTAAACTTTGCACAAAAATAGCTCTTACTATTACCTAAACTATGTCRCGAGCAGATGCCTGCACGTACGCTGTAAGGGGTTGCACGCGCCTCCCTCTAACTGGAATAATTCCTTACTCAAGAACTAGACATGCTGCCAGATTTAAACTTTGCACAAAAATAGCTCTTACTATTACCTAAACTATGTCACGAGCAGATGCCTGCACGTACGCTGTAAGGGGTTGCACGCGCCTCCCTSTAACTGGAATAATTCCTTACTCWAGAACTAGACATGCTGCCAGATTTAAACTTTGCACAAAAATAGCTCTTACTATTACCTAAACTATGTCACGAGCAGATGCCTGCACGTACGCTGTAAGGGGTTGCACGCGCCTCCCTCTGACCGGAATAATTCCTTACTCAAGAACTAGACATGCTGCCAGATTKAAACTTTGCACAAAAATAGCTCTTGCTATTACCTAAACTATGTCATGAGCAGATGCCTGCACGTACGCTGTAAGGGGTTGCACGCGCCTCCCTCTAACTGGAATAATTCCTTACACAAGAACTAGACATGCTGCCAGATTTAAACTTTGCACAAAAATAGCTCTTACTATTACCTAAACTATGTCGCGAGCAGATGCCTGCACGTACGCTGTAAGGGGTTGCACGCGCCTCCCTCTAACTGGAATAATTCCTTACTCAAGAACTAGACATGCTGCCAGATTTAAACTTTGCACAAAAATAGCTCTTACTATTACCTAAACTATGTCGCGAGCAGATGCCTGCACGTACGCTGTAAGGGGTTGCACGCGCCTCCCTCTAACTGGAATAATTCCTTACTCAAGAACTAGACATGCTGCCAGATTGAAACTATGCACAAAAATAGCTCTTATTATTACCTAAACTATGTCATGAGCAGATGCCTGCACGTACGCTGTAAGGGGTTGCACGCGCCTCCCTCTAACTGGAATAAATACTTACTCAAGAACTAGACATGCTGCCAGATTTAAACTTTGCACAAAAATAGCCCTTACTATTACCTAAACTATGTCAGGAGCAGATGCCTGCACGTACGCTGTAAGGGGTTGCACGCGCCTCCCTCTAATTGGAATAATTCCTTACTCAAGAACTAGACATGCTGCCAGATTTAAACTTTGCACAAAAATAGCTCTTACTATTACCTAAACTATGYCGCGAGCAGATGCCTGCACGTACGCTGTAAGGGGTTGCACGCGCCTCCCTCTAACTGGAATAATTCCTTACTCAAGAACTAGACATGCTGCCAGATTGAAACTATGCACAAAAATAGCTCTTACTATTAACTAAACTATGTCATGAGCAGATGCCTGCACGTACGCTGTAAGGGGTTGCACGCGCCTCTCTCTAACTGGAATAATTACTTACTCAAGAACTAGACATGCTGCTAGATTTAAACTTTGCACAAAAATAGCTCTTACTATTACCTAAACTATGTCAGGAGCAGATGCCTGCACGTACGCTGTAAGGGGTTGCACGCGCCTCCCTCTAATTGGAATAATTCCTTACTCAAGAACTAGACATGCTGCCAGATTTAAACTTTGCACAAAAATAGCTCTTACTATTACCTAAACTATGTCGCGAGCAGATGCCTGCACGTACGCTGTAAGGGGTTGCACGCGCCTCCCTCTAACTGGAATAATTCCTCACTCAAGAACTAGACATGCTGCCAGATTGAAACTTTGCACAAAAATAGCTCTTGCTATTACCTAAACTATGTCATGAGCAGATGCCTGCACGTACGCTGTAAGGGGTTGCACGCGCCTCCCACTAACTGGAATAATTACTTACTCAAGAACTAGACATGCTGCCAGATTTAAACTTTGCACAAAAATAGCTCTTACTATTACCTAAACTATGTCGCGAGCAGATGCCTGCACGTACGCTGTAAGGGGTTGCACGCGCCTCCCTCTAACTGGAATAATTCCTTACTCAAGAACTAGACATGCTGCCAGATTGAAACTTTACACAAAAATAGCTCTTACTATTACCTAAACTATGTCATGAGCAGATGCCTGCACGTACGCTGTAAGGGGTTGCACGCGCCTCCCTCTAACTGGAATAATTACTTACTCAAGAACTAGACATGCTGCCAGATTTAAATTTTGCACAAAAACAGCTCTTACTATTACCTAAACTATGTCACGAGCAGATGCCTGCACGTACGCTGTAAGGGGTTGCACGTGCCTCCCTCTAACTGGAATAATTTCCTTACTCAAGAATTAGACATGCTGCCAGATGTAAACTTTGCACAAAAATAGCTCCTACTATTACCTAAACTATGTCACGAGCAGATGCCTGCACGTACGCTGTAAGGGGTTGCACGTGCCTCCCTCTAACTGGAATAATGTCCTTACTCAAGAATTAGACATGCTGCCAGATTTAAACTTTGCACAAAAATAGCTCTTACTATTACCTAAACTATGTCACGAGCAGATGCCTGCACGTACGCTGTAAGGGGTTGCACGTGCCTCCCTCTAACAGGAATAATTTCCTTACTCAAGAATTAGACATGCTGCCAGATTTAAACTTTGCACAAAAATAGCTCTTACTATTACCTAAACTATGTCACGAGCAGATGCCTGCACGTACGCTGTAAGGTGTTGCACGTGCCTCCCTCTAACTGGAATAATTTCCTTACTCAAGAATTAGACATGCTGCCAGATTTAAACTTTGCACGAAAATAGCTCTTACTATTACCTAAACTATGTCACGAGCAGATGCCTGCACGTACGCTGTAAGGGGTTGCACGTGCCTCCCTCTAACTGGAATAATTTCCTTACTCAAGAATTAGACATGCTGCCAGATTTAAACTTTGCACAAAAATAGCTCTTACTATTACCTAAACTATGTCACGAGCAGATGCCTGCACGTACGCTGTAAGGGGTTGAAAGCGCCTCCCTATAACTGTAATAATTTCCTTACTCAAGAACTAGACATGCTCGTGGCATAATTTAGGTAATAGTAAGAGCTATTTTAGTGCAAAGTTTCAATCTGGCAGCATGTCTAGTTCTTGAGTAAGAAATTATTCCAGTTAGAGGGAGGCGCGTGCAACCCCTTACAGCGTACGTGCAGGCATCTGCTCGTGACATAGTTTAGGTAATAGTAAGAGCTATTTTTGTGCAAAATTTCAATCTGGCAGCATGTCTAGTTCTTGAGTAAGGAATTATTCCAGTTGGAGGGAGGCGCGTGCAACCCCTTACAGCGTACGTGCAGGCATCTGCTCGTGACATAGTTTAGGTAATAGTAAGAGCTATTTATGTGCAAAATTTCAATCTAGCAGCATGTCTAGTTCTTGAGTAAGGAATTATTCCAGTCGGAGGGAGGCGCGTGCAACCCCTTACAGCGTACGTGCAGGCATCTGCTCGTGATATAGTTTAGGTAATAGTAAGAGCTATTTTTGTGCAAAGTTTCAATCGGGCAGAATGTCTAGTTCTTGAGTAAGGAATTATTCCAGTTAGAGGGAGGCGCGTGCAACCCCTTACAGCGTACGTGCAGGCATCTGCTCATGACATAGTTTAGGTAATAGTAAGAGCTATTTTTGTGCAAAGTTTCAATCTGGCAGCATGTCTAGTTCTTGAGTAAGGAGTTATTCCAGTTAGAGGGAGGCGCGTGCAACCCCTTACAGCGTACGTGCAGGCATCTGCTCGCGACATAGTTTAGGTAATAGTAAGAGCTATTTTTGTGCAAAGTTTAAATCTGGCAGCATGTCTAGTTCTTGAGTAAGGAATTATTCCAATTATAGGGAGGCGCGTGCAACCCCTTACAGCGTACGTGCAGGCATCTGCTCATGACATAGTTTAGGTAATAGTAAGAGCTATTTTTGTGCAAAGTTTAAATCTGGCAGCATGTCTAGTTCTTGAGTGAGGAATTATTCCAGTTAGAGGAGGCGCGTGCAACCCCTTACAGCGTACGTGCAGGCATCAGCTCGTGACATAGTTTAGGTAATAGTAAGAGCTATTTTTGCGCAAAATTTCAATCTGGCAGCATGTCTAGTTCTTGAGTAAGGAATTATTCCATTCGGAGGGAGGCGCGTGCAACCCCTTACAGCATACGTGCAGGCATCAGCTCGTGACATAGTTTAGGTAATAGTAAGAGCAATTTTTGTGCAAAGTTTAAATCTGGCAGCATGTCTAGTTCTTGAGTAAGGAATTATTCCAGTTATAGGGAGGCGCGTGCAACCCCTTACAGCGTACGTGCAGGCATCTGCTCACGACATAGTTTAGGTAATAGTAAGAGCTATTTTTGTGCAAAGTTTAAATCTGGTAGCATGTCTAGTTCTTGAATAAGGAATTATTCCATTTGGAGGGAGGCGCGCGCAACCCCTTACAGCGTACGTGCAGGCATCAGCTCGTGACACAGTTTAGGTAATAGTAATTGCTATTTTTGTGCAAAATTTCAATCTGGCAGCATGTCTAGTTCTTGAGTAAGGAATTATTCCATTTGGAGGGAGGCGCGTGCAACCCCTTACAGCGTACGTGCAGGCATCAGCTCGTGACATAGTTTAGGTAATAGTAAGAGCTATTTTTGTGCAAAGTTTAAATCTGGCAGCATGTCTAGTTCTTGAGTAAGGAATTATTCCAGTTATAGGGAGGCGCGTGCAACCCCTTACAGCGTACGTGCAGGCATCTGCTCATGACATAGTTTAGGTAATGGTAAGAGCTATTTTTGTGCAAAGTTTAAATCTGGCAGCATGTCTAGTTCTTGAGTAAGGAATTATTCCAGTTATAGGGAGGCGCGTGCAACCCCTTACAGCGTACGTGCAGGCATCAGCTCACGACATAGTTTAGGTAATAGTAAGAGCTATTTTTGTGCAAAGTTTCAATCTGGCAGCATGTCTAGTTCTTGAGTAAGGAATTATTCCAGTTAGAGGGAGGCGCGTGCAACCCCTTACAGCGTACGTGCAGGCATCAGCTCGTGACATAGTTTAGGTAATAGTAATTGCTATTTTTGTGCAAAATTTCAATCTGGCAGCATGTCTAGTTCTTGAGTAAGGAATTATTCCAGTTAGAGGGAGGCGCGTGCAACCCCTTACAGCGTACGTGCAGGCATCTGCTCGTGACATAGTTTAGGTAATAGTAAGAGCTATTTTTGTGCAAACTTTCAATCTGGCAGCATGTCTAGTTCTTGAGTAAGGAATTATTCCAGTTAGAGGGAGGCGCGTGCAACCCTTACAGCGTACGTGCAGGCATCAGCTCGTGACATTTATTAGGTAATAGTAAGAGCTATTTTTGCGCAAAATTTCAATCTGGCAGCATGTCTAGTTCTTGAGTAAGGAATTATTCCATTTGGAGGGAGGCGCGTGCAACCCCTTACAGCGTACGTGCAGGCATCAGCTCGTGACATAGTTTAGGTAATAGTAAGAGCTATTTTTGTGCAAAGTTTAAATCTGGCAGCATGTCTAGTTCTTGAGTAAGGAATTATTCCAGTTATAGGGAGGCGCGTGCAACCCCTTACAGCGTACGTGCAGGCATCTGCTCACGACATAGTTTAGGTAATAGTAAGAGCTATTTTTGTGCAAAGTTTAAATCTGGCAGCATGTCTAGTTCTTGAGTAAGGAGTTATTCCAGTTAGAGGGAGGCGCGTGCAACCCCTTACAGCGTACGTGCAGGCATCTGCTCATGACATAGTTTAGGTAATAGTAAGAGCTATTTTTGTGCAAAGTTTCAATCTGGCAGCATGTCTAGTTCTTGAGTAAGGAGTTATTCCAGTTAGAGGGAGGCGCGTGCAACCCCTTACAGCGTACGTGCAGGCATCTGCTCGCGACATAGTTTAGGTAATAGTAAGAGCTATTTTTGTGCAAAGTTTAAATCTGGCAGCATGTCTAGTTCTTGAGTAAGGAATTATTCCAATTATAGGGAGGCGCGTGCAACCCCTTACAGCGTACGTGCAGGCATCTGCTCATGACATAGTTTAGGTAATAGTAAGAGCTATTTTTGTGCAAAGTTTCAATCTGGCAGAATGTCTAGTTCTTGAGTAAGGAATTATTCCAATTAGAGGGAGGCGCGTGCAACCCCTTACAGCGTACGTGCAGGCATCTGCTCATGACATAGTTTAGGTAATAGTAAGAGCTATTTTTGTGCAAAGTTTAAATCTGGCAGCATGTCTAGTTCTTGAGTAAGGAATTATTCCACTTAGAGGGAGGCGCGTGCAACCCCTTACAGCGTACGTGCAGGCATCTGCTCACGACCTAGTTTAGGTAATAGTAAGAGCTATTTTAGTGCAAAGTTTCAATCTGGCAGCATGTCTAGTTCTTGAGTAAGGAATTATTCCAGTTAGAGGGAGGCGCGTGCAACCCCTTACAGCGTACGTGCAGGCATCAGCTCGTGACATAGTTTAGGTAATAGTAAGAGCTATTTTTGCGCAAAATTTCAATCTGGCAGCATGTCTAGTTCTTGAGTAAGGAATTATTGCATTTGGAGGGAGGCGCGTGCAACCCCTTACAGCGTACGTGCAGGCATCAGCTCGTGACATAGTTTAGGTAATAGTAATTGCTATTTTTGTGCAAAATTTCAATCTGGCAGCATGTCTAGTTCTTGAGTAAGGAATTATTCCATTTGGAGGGAGGCGCGTGCAACCCCTTACAGCGTACGTGCAGGCATCAGCTCGTGACATAGTTTAGGTAATAGTAAGAGCTATTTTTGTGCAAAATTTCAATCTGGCAGCATGTCTAGTTCTTGAGTAAGGAATTATTCCAGTTAGAGGGAGGCGCGTGCAACCCCTTACAGCGTACGTGCAGGCATCTGCTCATGACATAGTTTAGGTAATAGTAAGAGCTATTTTTGTGCAAAGTTTAAATCTGGCAGCATGTCTAGTTCTTGAGTAAGGAATTATTCCAGTTATAGGGAGGCGCGTGCAACCCCTTACAGCGTACGTGCAGGCATCTGCTCACGACATAGTTTAGGTAATAGTAAGAGCTATTTTTGTGCAAAGTTTCAATCTGGCAGCATGTCTAGTTCTTGAGTAAGGAATTATTCCAGTTAGAGGGAGGCGCGTGCAACCCCTTACAGCGTACGTGCAGGCATCAGCTCGTGACATAGTTTAGGTAATAGTAAGAGCTATTTTTGTGCAAAATTTCAATCTGGCAGCATGTCTAGTTCTTGAGTAAGGAATTATTCCAGTTGGAGGGAGGCGCGTGCAACCCCTTACAGTGTACGTGCAGGCATCTTCTCGTGACATAGTTTAGGTAATAGTAAGAGCTATTTTTGTGCAAAGTTTCAATCTGGCAGCATGTCTAGTTCTTGAGTAAGGAATTATTCCAGTTAGAGGGAGGCGCGTGCAACCCCTTACAGCGTACATGTAGGCATCTGCTCATGACATAGTTTAGGTAATAGTAAGAGCTATTTTTGTGCAAAGTTTCAATCTGGCAGCATGTCTAGTTCTTGAGTAAGGAATTATTCCAGTTAGAGGGAGGCGCGTGCAACCCCTTACAGCGTACGTGCAGGCATCAGCTCGTGACATAGTTTAGGTAATAGTAAGAGCTATTTTTGCGCAAAATTTCAATCTGGCAGCATGTCTAGTTCTTGAGTAAGGAATTATTCCATTTGGAGGGAGGCGCGTGCAACCCCTTACAGCGTACGTGCAGGCATCAGCTCGTGACATAGTTTAGGTAATAGTAAGAGCTATTTATGTGCAAAATTTCAATCTAGCAGCATGTCTAGTTCTTGAGTAAGGAATTATTCCAGTCGGAGGGAGGCGCGTGCAACCCCTTACAGCGTACGTGCAGGCATCTGCTCGTGATATAGTTTAGGTAATAGTAAGAGCTATTTTTGTGCAAAGTTTCAATCTGGCAGAATGTCTAGTTCTTGAGTAAGGAATTATTCCAATTAGAGGGAGGCGCGTGCAACCCCTTACAGCGTACGTGCAGGCATCTGCTCATGACATAGTTTAGGTAATAGCAAGAGCTATTTTTGTGCAAAGTTTCAATCTGGCAGCATGTCTAGTTCTTGAGTAAGGAGTTATTCCAGTTAGAGGGAGGCGCGTGCAACCCCTTACAGCGTACGTGCAGGCATCTGCTCGCGACATAGTTTAGGTAATAGTAAGAGCTATTTTTGTGCAAAGTTTAAATCTGGCAGCATGTCTAGTTCTTGAGTAAGGAATTATTCCAATTATAGGGAGGCGCGTGCAACCCCTTACAGCGTACGTGCAGGCATCTGCTCATGACATAGTTTAGGTAATAGTAAGAGCTATTTTTGTGCAAAGTTTAAATCTGGCAGCATGTCTAGTTCTTGAGTAAGGAATTATTCCACTTAGAGGGAGGCGCGTGCAACCCCTTACAGCGTACGTGCAGGCATCTGCTCACGACCTAGTTTAGGTAATAGTAAGAGCTATTTTAGTGCAAACTTTCAATCTGGCAGCATGTCTAGTTCTTGAGTAAGGAATTATTCCAGTTAGAGGGAGGCGCGTGCAACCCCTTACAGCGTACGTGCAGGCATCAGCTCGTGACATAGTTTAGGTAATAGTAAGAGCTATTTTTGCGCAAAATTTCAATCTGGCAGCATGTCTAGTTCTTGAGTAAGGAATTATTCCATTTGGAGGGAGGCGCGTGCAACCCCTTACAGCGTACGTGCAGGCATCAGCTCGTGACATAGTTTAGGTAATAGTAAGAGCTATTTTTGTGCAAAGTTTAAATCTGGCAGCATGTCTAGTTCTTGAGTAAGGAATTATTCCAGTTATAGGGAGGCGCGTGCAACCCCTTACAGCGTACGTGCAGGCATCTGCTCACGACATAGTTTAGGTAATAGTAAGAGCTATTTTTGTGCAAAGTTTAAATCTGGCAGCATGTCTAGTTCTTGAGTAAGGAATTATTCCATTTGGAGGGAGGCGCGTGCAACCCCTTACAGCGTACGTGCAGGCATCAGCTCGTGACATAGTTTAGGTAATAGTAATTGCTATTTTTGTGCAAAATTTCAATCTGGCAGCATGTCTAGTTCTTGAGTAAGGAATTATTCCATTTGGAGGGAGGCGCGTGCAACCCCTTACAGCGTACGTGCAGGCATCAGCTCGTGACATAGTTTAGGTAATAGTAAGAGCTATTTTTGTGCAAAGTTTAAATCTGGCAGCATGTCTAGTTCTTGAGTAAGGAATTATTCCAGTTATAGGGAGGCGCGTGCAACCCCTTACAGCGTACGTGCAGGCATCTGCTCATGACATAGTTTAGGTAATAGTAAGAGCTATTTTTGTGCAAAGTTTAAATCTGGCAGCATGTCTAGTTCTTGAGTAAGGAATTATTCCACTTAGAGGGAGGCGCGTGCAACCCCTTACAGCGTACGTGCAGGCATCTGCTCACGACCTAGTTTAGGTAATAGTAAGAGCTATTTTAGTGCAAAGTTTCAATCTGGCAGCATGTCTAGTTCTTGAGTAAGGAATTATTCCAGTTAGAGGGAGGCGCGTGCAACCCCTTACAGCGTACGTGCAGGCATCAGCTCGTGACATAGTTTAGGTAATAGTAAGAGCTATTTTTGCGCAAAATTTCAATCTGGCAGCATGTCTAGTTCTTGAGTAAGGAATTATTCCATTTGGAGGGAGGCGCGTGCAACCCCTTACAGCGTACGTGCAGGCATCAGCTCGTGACATAGTTTAGGTAATAGTAAGAGCTATTTTTGTGCAAAGTTTAAATCTGGCAGCATGTCTAGTTCTTGAGTAAGGAATTATTCCAGTTATAGGGAGGCGCGTGCAACCCCTTACAGCGTACGTGCAGGCATCTGCTCACGACATAGTTTAGGTAATAGTAAGAGCTATTTTTGTGCAAAGTTTAAATCTGGCAGCATGTCTAGTTCTTGAGTAAGGAATTATTCCATTTGGAGGGAGGCGCGTGCAACCCCTTACAGCGTACGTGCAGGCATCAGCTCGTGACATAGTTTAGGTAATAGTAATTGCTATTTTTGTGCAAAATTTCAATCTGGCAGCATGTCTAGTTCTTGAGTAAGGAATTATTCCATTTGGAGGGAGGCGCGTGCAACCCCTTACAGCGTACGTGCAGGCATCAGCTCGTGACATAGTTTAGGTAATAGTAAGAGCTATTTTTGTGCAAAATTTCAATCTGGCAGCATGTCTAGTTCTTGAGTAAGGAATTATTCCAGTTAGAGGGAGGCGCGTGCAACCCCTTACAGCGTACGTGCAGGCATCTGCTCATGACATAGTTTAGGTAATAGTAAGAGCTATTTTTGTGCAAAGTTTAAATCTGGCAGCATGTCTAGTTCTTGAGTAAGGAATTATTCCAGTTATAGGGAGGCGCGTGCAACCCCTTACAGCGTACGTGCAGGCATCTGCTCACGACATAGTTTAGGTAATAGTAAGAGCTATTTTTGTGCAAAGTTTCAATCTGGCAGCATGTCTAGTTCTTGAGTAAGGAATTATTCCAGTTAGAGGGAGGCGCGTGCAACCCCTTACAGCGTACGTGCAGGCATCAGCTCGTGACATAGTTTAGGTAATAGTAAGAGCTATTTTTGTGCAAAATTTCAATCTGGCAGCATGTCTAGTTCTTGAGTAAGGAATTATTCCAGTTGGAGGGAGGCGCGTGCAACCCCTTACAGTGTACGTGCAGGCATCTTCTCGTGACATAGTTTAGGTAATAGTAAGAGCTATTTTTGTGCAAAGTTTCAATCTGGCAGCATGTCTAGTTCTTGAGTAAGGAATTATTCCAGTTAGAGGGAGGCGCGTGCAACCCCTTACAGCGTACATGTAGGCATCTGCTCATGACATAGTTTAGGTAATAGTAAGAGCTATTTTTGTGCAAAGTTTCAATCTGGCAGCATGTCTAGTTCTTGAGTAAGGAGTTATTCCAGTTAGAGGGAGGCGCGTGCAACCCCTTACAGCGTACGTGCAGGCATCTGCTCACGACATAGTTTAGGTAATAGTAAGAGCTATTTTTGTGCAAAGTTTCAATCTGGCAGCATGTCTAGTTCTTGAGTAAGGAATTATTCCAGTTAGAGGGAGGCGCGTGCAACCCCTTACAGCATACGTGCAGGAATCTGCTCGTGATATATTTTAGGTAATGGTAAGAGCTATTTTTGTTCAAAGTTTCAATCTGGCAGCATGTCTAGTTTTTAAGTAAGGAATTATTCCAGTTAGAGGGAGGCGTGTGCAACCCCTTACAACGCACGTGCGGGCATCTGGCCGTGAAGTAATTTAGGTAATAGCAAGAGCTAATTTTGTGCAAAGTTTCAATCAGGCAGCATGTCTAGCTTTTTAGTAAGGAATTATTTAGTCAGAGGGATGTACGTGGTACCCCTTCAACGGCGCTTGGAGACATTTCTCCATTGCCATAAATTATGTAATTATGAAAGCTACTTTCAAGGCTTGAATGTAATAAATAATTGTCGTCTATTAGTCAAAAAACAATCTTCGKACGCGGGTGTGGCCGTCTAGCTTTTTTAGTAGTTCTATGGTGTTCGGGTGTTTTCGCCGATTTAGGCTGCTATCTCGGCCTGCTGTTTTCACGCCGGTAAGTTCGGGGCGATCTCTTCAGGTCACAAGGAACTGGTGAACATCAAAAGTAAATAGGTGCGATGACGATAGGCTCCCTTAGGCTAAGGCTAACGGTGAACGGCTGTATATGGAMTCCCGTACCCCGCGATATCACCAGAGATAATAGGCACTTGAAGAAACTCCTCGACAAAGAACGACAGTACCTCAGCGTTGTAAATACTATTCGGCACTATTAACCGACAGTAAAAYCCTAGAATATCAGGTTCTTTAGCTAGAGAGCATTTTAAATKAAACTTACAAGTAACCTGAGCTGGTCGAGGGTCAAATCACCATGCAGAATCGGCGTAGAAAATGTGATTAAACTTCCAAACAAACGATCGAGTAGGCTTCCGAATCCCCTAGCTCGGGCAACATTTKCTAACGCACAAAAACCAAACTAACATGCGAAATTTCAAGCAAATATACGTGTAACTAGTCCAAATAATCCCGAAAATCGGTGAGTACACTATAACCACTCAAAATGGAACTAGCTACGAAGCTTTTACTTTATTGTAATTTATTTCTACGTTAACACGAGAACGTATCGCCGTTTAATGATAGATTTTTCCAGCTGAGAACGCGATTCTTATCAAGATAAAAAAAAAGAATGGAGCAAGAAACTCTCGAGCAGCGAAGCGACGACCTGTTCTATTAAACCAATACATATACCAATGAATGATTGAATAAATGTAAAAAAGGACTAAATATAACTTTTGCTAAATTATAGCGTTACAAGAGATTAAACAAGAAAACAAGCAATTACAAAAAATATCGTTTATCTTGTCCTTTAACCGCAAAAGCAAATACTGGATAAACAACTAGAGTAAATGTCAATCGAGAGCTGCCATTGCGTAACATTATACAAAATTTTTCTTTTGTTTGTTCCCGCTATTCAGTTTTTTTTGCTTGTTTTTTTTGTTATGACTATATTTGATAGTAGTATTTACTTCTTTACTCTTTCTTATTTATTACTTCCAGTTGGTAGTGACTATAGCACCTAATTAATGTATTACCTAAGGTTATAGTGCAAGCCATGGGCTTACCCAGCTTTTGGTCTAGGGGGGGGAAAGGGCAAAGCAGGAATGTCCTGTAGTGTATAATTAATAATAATAATAATAATAATAATAATAATAATAATAATAATAATAATAATAATAATATAATAATAATAATAATAATAATAATAATAATAATAATAATAATAATAATAATAATAATAATAATAATAATAATAATAATAATAATAATAATAATAATAATAATAATAATAATAATATAAATTTATTTGTGGTAGCGGTCAACATAATACTTTACATTCAGATGGATTATATATTACATTAAGACAAATAGTTGGCGCTACTACAAAAAGGACTAAGAAGGCAGGAAACCTGATTTCTAATCTTAGTCCAGAAAAAAAAAAAACAATCTAATTACAAAATACCCAAAGTGCTGGTCTCTCCGACCGCGCTATTAGAAAAGAAATAAACAGTTTATAGACGGGACATAATTACAGGGAAAACGCAATGCAAGAAAGCAATGGGTTCAATGCAAAGCTGACAAATAAGAGGATGCTGGATTCACGAGAACTGGCGAGACATCAAAAGACGACGATACTCTGATCTAAATTTAAAAAATTTGCACTCGTTTATCTGAATCGGAATACTATTAAATATTTTGTAGATGTTGTAGGTAAAAGACCGAGTGAATAAAGCAGTGTAGTGTCTAGGGGGTGACAAGAGTCCACGAAACCTAGTGTTCAAAGAGTGCACATCAGTACGAAAAGTGATTTTGTTGCATAGGTAGGGTGGACATTTGAAAAACATAATTGAAAAGTATAGGCACGCCGCGTGTAACTCACGTCTATGGGCCATGTTCAACCATCCTGCAGAAATCAACTTGTGTGAAATCCGAGAAAATTTTCGAATTCCGTAAATAAATCTCAAACAAGACTTTTGCAAACGTTCAATGCGATTTACATCTACCCTGGTTAAGCATGGGCCATACAAGACATCGCAATAGTTCATATGACATAAGACCGTTGCATCCGTTAGCTTTATTTTTAAGTTAATGGGTAAGATATGGCGATAAGGATATAACTTTTTCAAGCTAATGTATGCAACATTCAATTTTTTAGTAATGAAATTACTAAAACGTAGTTCCGTGTCTAGATCCACACCCAAACTTTTCGCTACTTTAGAGCACTGCAAAATACTATTACCAACTTTAATCTTTAATACCACTTCTGCTAGTTCTTTGTTTTTACCGAATACCAGTGCAGAGCTCTTTAAATCGTTCAAACTAAGTTGATGTTGCAATTGCTTTAAATCTTCATTAATCATTCTATTTGCGAAATGTATATTACTAAAGGGAAACGAAAAACGGACCTGGGTGTCATTAGCATATACATACGAAGTACCGTACTGAACACAAGACAACAAGTTACATGTGTAAATACAGAATAAAATAGATCCAAGCACAGATCCCTGAGGATTCAACATAAATAGAAACATGCGTGTATCATATATAGTTAGTTAACAAATTAATGAAGTATTTATTCCATGAATAATCTTCATGGATTTTCTGCAAGGCGACTTAAAACATCTTCTGTGAAATAAAGACCCAAATTGTTTATATGTTCTCTATGTACACTGATCATACAAACCTCTCAGTTAGGTGATATCTAGCGCATTCAGTTGCATCGCTCTCACGTTTAACAAAATATGACTTGACATATTTTATTTGGGAGAATTAAGATCCGTGATCCACATAATGTATAATGATATCATACGAAGTACCAAAGGAACATAAATTTCACCTTAAAAGTTTCTACTAATAGAACCACGATTTCTGATTAAGAATTCACACATATCAAAGACTAATGCATTAACCGATGTGCTTTTAGTACAGTTTCAAGTTTCAATTTTTCACACTAGAAGCTTTAGAAATTTAAGCTAGGAGTGAATATGTATAGGTGGTAAAGATACAATTGTAGTAATTTTTACTCCCCGCAGGAAAAGAGACTCGCCAAGCCAACCTTCTTAGATCGCCGGTGCACTGCTCTCAAAAATAGACCGACTTAATATTTTAACCAAATTTAGCTTCATTTAAATAAACTGAAATATATTTAATTGGATTTTTAACAATACACCGGGTTTTAATTCGTGCTGATAATGCTTTTACTGGATTTTTAAAGCTTATATTAAATAAACTGACTTTCATAAACGTTCGTTCGGATGGATTTTTAGTTTTTTGTTTTTCTGTATTAATTGTTAAAATATAATGCGAATTTAGAAATTTGGTACAAAACTTGGCGTCACCAAACCAACAAGAATGTTGCAGTCACAGCTTCAAAACGCACATGGCGTCGGTTAAGCTTGGAAACCATTTGACAATGACTTATTAGAGAAGGTCATTTGCATGGGTCAAATATGAGTTCTGTATAAAAATTGTGAAGTACACTTGCCTATTAATTTTACTGCTCGTAAATGAGACAATTTTTAGGTGTACACTAATAATTAACCAGCTAAATGTATGGGAAGTAGGAAGGGCCCAGAGTTGGCGTCTAGTTCCAGAGCTCTGTTTTAACCTATAATTTGTTTTCATTTGATTATAACATGAAACTGACGTAAATGTTCTGGGTTTAAAGATTTTTTTTTACAGCATCCAGTGCTGGAGGAGAATGTCGTTGTCCTTGCTAAAAGAGGTGAGTACCATTTGAATTATTTACTCTTGGTTATGTTAGATTAGAATTTGGTGCTTTGATTTTGCATTTTTTTTCTCAAAAGGATTATCCAAAATTAGAGTGCAAAAAATTATAATATCTCTTGTTAAAGCGGTTAACATTTCGTTTTCAATTTGTTCAATACAATTTCATTGGCCGAATATCCCTTAAATTTGGTGATTTTCCATCTAAAATTAGCTGCTTTTGTACACTTATTATTTCCATAATTTAACTTGAAGACAGGTGCAATGTGGCTCATGTAAATTTATTTTTTTTGTATCAATTTAACAAAATGTTGATAGAGCAGACATTTAAGCTGGTATTATCATTAGACGACAGAGTACGATTAAAATCGGTCATTTCTACGCGATGTAGCTATGAAATTATTAATACGGTGGAAAAACATATCCTTCATCTTGTTAAACATAAGATAACTTTGATCGATAAAACTTTAATGATACGTATTTGGAGTAACGTTCAACAGATTGTAATAAAAGTTTGTTGGAAAATCTACATAACTTGTAAAATGACACATTAATATCGGTACATTATTTTTATGAATTTTTGGCAAACTATGAAGGAGTGGATCTTGTGTATTCACTACTTTCTTTCTTCTTTCGATATAAACGAATTTGAGGAATTCAGTAAATTAGTATATAACATCTTTTTTTGTGGGCTCTGTTTTATGTTTTGAAAAACTTCTTGCGTCTAGTATATTATTCAATTCATTTTGATATTTTCTTGTGTTTCCTAAATCACTATTGCTTACTTTTGTCAGATTAACAATAGTCAATTAATTATGTTCACATTTTTATTTTATACTGTTTACCAATTTAAGTTCTGCAGGATGTTTCACGAATGAATATGACCCTGGCGAAATTAAAAATGCAACCTAAAATACATTCTCATAGCCAATGTGGTTATTTTACATAATGGTATTATTTTAAAAATAAATTGGGAATCCATGACGGCTATGCGCTATGGTTCCTGTCACTGTATTTATTAAAAGTCAAAATGTATTCAAATGATGAAAATGATATGATTTTGATTTATGGTGAATGCAAGAAGAATGCTTCCGCTGCTGCCCGTTTATACAGACAACGTTTTCCAAATAGAACAGCTCCTGCCGATACAATTTTCAAGAGACTTGAATTAACTATAAAGACAAACTGGCCACCACCGAAAAAGTCAAGAGAAAGAACAGCAACAGGCCCTGACAATGAAATTAGAGTATTGGAAATGATTGACGAAAATCCTCATATTAGTCAAAGGGTAGTCGCAAGAGCAACCGGTATTAGTCTGTCTTCAGTAACCGAATAATTAAAGGCAATCAATTTCATCCGTGTCACTTACAATTAGTTCAGGCCTTAAAGGAGACAGATTATCCTAAAAGACTGGCTTTTTGTAACTTTTTTCAGGAACACCAAAATTTGAATGTGAGATTTTATGACATTTGCTTCTCAGATGAAGCAAGATTTTCTAATAATAGTGTAGTTAACAAACATAACATGCATTATTATGAGCAAGAAAATCCACGTTGGATTCGAGAAGGACATTTTCAAACTATCTACTCGACGAATGTCTGGTGGGGAATATTGGGGAATCGGATTGCTGGGCCTTATTTTTTTCGCTATAGTTTAAACGGCAATACTTATCTAAATTTTTTAAGAAACATTTTACCGGTACTTCTCCAAATTGTAAATTTACAAGTAAGACAAGATCTATGGGTCCAACAAGATGGAGCACCTGCGCATTATCATAGAATAGTGCGAAATCACCTTGATTTGGTTTTGCCTAACCGATGGCTAGAAAGAGGTTCAATTAATCCTTGGCCACCGAGAAGCTCGGACCTTACTCCTTTGGATTTTTTTTCTGTGGGAATGGTAAAAGAGCAACTATACCAAACACCAATTGAAAGTGTAGAACATTTAGAAAATAAAATATGTGATGCTTGTAGATCCATCACTCCAGAAATGTTAATGCATGTTAAAAGATTGTTTTGGGCACGATTTGAAGCTTGTGAAAACAGCGGAGGGCGAAATTTTGAGCATTTATTACATTAATGTTGTTGAATAAACATTTTTCAAAAATAAAATTTGTTTTACAATACCGAATTTACTTAAAGCAAATTATTGAAGTTTATGTCAAAATTTACGAATTTATACAGTTCTCTACGTTTTATATTTTTTTAAGACGATGAACAATTATCAATGTTACCTCTGCAAATGTATTTTGGGTTGCATTTTTAATTATCATTCGTGAAACATCCTGTATATTCTGCTTCTGTTTATATTTATTTGTTACAAACTATTCCATATAGTAATTTTAAGTTGCATCTTCCAAAATATTGAGTTTTATCATGCCTATTTGGTACAAGATTATCTCACGAATCAAACACACCGAATAAACACGCAGACACGATGACATCCACAAAAACAGTATACGAATAACATTCCCATCAGTTTTGACGTCGAATGCCAAGCATGAAAGTTCTCTCCGACGAAGCCTGAAGACTTTGTAGCAAGTTGGTGGGTGATATAGCAAGGCAGTAACATTAATATTCAGTAGGTCGGTCGGTAGAGGGCATCAAATTTATGTGGCCATGTTTATAGACTCGCGGGACAAGTGTGGCCATTCCTTTCTTTAATTCCGGGACTAGCTTTATGTCTGGCTCAGGACGTGCCGGTGGTAGATAAATAACGGGAAACTGCGACCGGGAAATACCCGAGAAGGAGAGGGAATTCGTCGCGCAAGTCGACCATCAGAATTCGTCCGTTTTTTGGGGAATTTTTTATTTCGGTCGTCGAGGATCTTCCTGGTTAATTTCTTCCACATCCAACGGATGGGAAGTATTGTATCGCGAAAAAAAATTTCAAAAATTTTTATTTCTTCATTCGCTTTAAAATGGTCGAAAACGCAAAAAAACAAAATTTGAGCAAAAAAAATTTCTTGTCTGTCTGTGGTATTGTTTGTGGACACGATAACTTTCGAAAGACTTAATATATGAACTTGGAATTTGGTAAACGTATAAATCTCAACTACCCAAAGCAACATGTTGTTTTTGGGGTGAGTAGGGTACCGGGAAGGGGGCAAAATTGGAAGGTAACTACCCTTTTTGCAAATTTTTATTTTATTTTTCGTTTTTGCATGTGATTAGTAGTATAACTGCGAATATTATTCGTTTTTATAAATTTTCAGTGCAGTAAACTGTTTAGAAGATATTAGCAAAAAAGCGTCACTTAAAGAAAACGGTTTTTCCTAAATATCTCCGAAAATACTTAATATATTCCAAAAATGAAAATACCATCAGATAGGATATAAAATTTCTCACAAAAAAGTCTTAGCAAATTTATTCAAAATTTTGACATTGTCGAAATATTTCCTAAAAACCTATTTTTTTTAAGTTTTGGTATTATATAGGAAATTCTGATCAGAAAGCACTCTTGTAATTTTTTTGTGAAGTTAATAATTTTCGAGTTATTTGGAAAAAATAAAAATTTGCAAAAGGGGTTATTACCCCCCAATTTCGCCCCCTTCCCTATACCCTACTTACCCCACAAACAATAGGTCGCTTTGGGTAGTTGAGATTTATACGTTTGCCAAATTTCAAGTGCATATATTAAGTTTTTCGAAAGTTATCGTGTCCACAAMCAAAACCMCAGACGCACAGACAARAAATTTGTTTTTGCTCAATTTTTTTTTCGCGATACAATACTTCCCATTCGTTGGATGTGGAAGTAATTAACCAGGAAGATCCTCGACGACCGAAAAAAAAATTCCCCAAAAAACGGACGAAATCTGATGGTCGACTTGCGCGACGAATTCCCTCTTCTTCCCGGAAAATTTTTTTCGCGATACAATATTTCCCATCCGTTGGATGTGGAAGTAATTGTTAGTGTTTTGTTTTTGTCGGTGGTGTTGAAACTAAAACAAATGTTTTATTTGGTCTTGCTTTATTAGCCTTCGTCTTTGCATACGATAGGCATTTGAAAATGTGTAAAGTAAATTGTCAAAATGACAACGTAAGTTATCAAATTAAGTAATTATATGTTTATTATTTCATAAATAATTATTAGATATTCCCTTCTTTCACTAGCAAATATTTTTATTTGATAACTGATGGTAATAATTAATTAGAGCATCTCAGTGTGAGATACCGGCAGCATGTTGCAGACTAGACTTGTTTTAGCGTCTGTCAAATTGCACCCAAAGTACTCCTGAAATTGCATAAAATGCGATTTCAACAGTTTTTCACATAGTGTTTTACACAAACCCCAACTAAAATTTTCCCTAGAATTCAAAAGCGACGTGAAAAAGAGGAAGTTCCATTTAATTTTTTTGAGTGTTGCCTATTTTTAGATATGTAACTATGACGTCATCATGTAACTGCTGAAATCCCCATTTTAAAAATTTGATTGGACCAAGGTGTATTTTGGACCTTTGTCATTCATATTATCGACATTCGATTCACATTTGTTTGTGTGGTAGACGTCGAACGGGATCCTGTAGCTCTCAATTTTTTTAAACTCTTATATCTCGAAAACTTTAACATTTAACTATATCACGTGTTACATAAAGCCTTACTAGAATTGTACGTAGAATCCAAAACCGTAAAAAATAAATGGTTCTATTAGAAATAATAAAGTTGGCGTCTTAAGTTGCCTTTATTTTCATTAAAAAGATCACAATCGAAAACTTAATACTGCACAATTTCATAATTCTCTTCTGGCCGCTTACCCATAAACTTTTAATAGGAATTCGTCGTGACACACCCTAAACATGTATAATATTAACAACACCTACTTAAAAATAAAACTAAAATACCTTATACTTCTACTTTGGTAATTGCTAATTGCCACAGAGTGAGGCTAAGCTTGTGAGTGTCAAAATAATATGAATAAACATTAATATAAAATTAACAAATAAAGTTAAAAAATCTCTAAATCTAACAAAATAAATCAATTATTAATTATTACAGCCAGTCTTCTGTATTTTATCTTTAGCCTAAGAGCTAACTGGGTATTTGCCATGTATTTATATTTTATTAAATTGCATATTAATAGGTAGCATCTAATCCACAAAACAGCTGTGACAGCTTATAAATTCGAAAAAATGGATCGTAAGGTGTAATTTTAATATTAAAAATGTGAATATTTAAAGGGACCGCCAAAACGCGAACATATTGGCCGTGACGCCAGGTCTCTTGTAAATGGCCGCTTGTATACATCTGGGGTCAGCGCGTCATTCGTCAGCCTTAGCTCGTCAATTTATCAGTTTGTTGTTTGCGTTCATTTTGTGACTAGCGAATTAAAATACGCCAAGAAAAAGTGAAATACTTATTAGTAACTATTACTATTTGTAAACATAAAAATGTACCTTAAACTTGACATTTATTTTAGACGTCAGAATAAATACAAGTTGCCATTTATTTTCGGGGCTCTTGCGGTTCGTTTCCGGTCTGGCTAACAGTCGAATATATGGGGAATAACGTCGTTGTTTATTATAACATTTCCCTCTATCAACTTAAAACGCATATAATTTTTCATATCCTCTTCAAGCTATAACAAAATGGAAACTGAATGGTAAACACTTATAACCCCAAAAAGAATAATAAAACCTACAGTAAGAATTAAGATGATCTTCACAACAGAAAAACAAACTTTGCGATTTCGGCATATCACGTCTAGGGGCCTTAAACAATCTTTTCATACGTTGATAATCTCGAAGAACGGTTACAAAAATTTTGTTAGCTGTACTGACTGAAGTACTTTTATTACCATGTACAAAACAACACTTGTTTTGTTTTATATACATAATAGATGCTTATAAAACTACACAAATCACTTTTTGGTGCGACCTCTTACCGTCCTTTCAATAAACACCATACAAAAGCTTTTCCAATACAAGAATAATATTACACCATTAAACAGCACGCTTCTCGGTAATGTTTACATGACACTTGACGTCACGAGTTGAATAACCTTGGATAGAAGCGTTTTGGCGGTGACTTCTAAGATTCGAATTTCAGACCTGAAATTCTMTACCTAAAAATATTTTTTTCGTTTTTTTAACATKGCGTACGATATATGCATATGCACTTCAAGATTCATTTTACGTAATTTTCAAAAGAAGTTATAATACCCGATTAAATGGGAAAAATCTATTTGATCTGTTATATGGTGTTCATATTTAATGCTTACATATGAGAGAATCAAATCGATTATTTCCCATAGTAGTTCGCAACATATTTTTTACAATTTTTTCACATTTTTCTCGATGTACAAGGTAGTCGTAAAAATGTACTGGATATCTGTGATATATGTACAAGATTGTGGACTCCTATCTGACACTAATGTCGTAAAAAATATGCATTTTTTAAAGCTTGTTTTTATATGAAATCAAACACAATAAATACAAACAAATAAAAAACAATTTTGTGGGCAACATAAAATTATGCTCCTCGAGTAAAATGCAACTTTCTGTAAGATGCAACCAAAAACGATGCAACGTAGACCAGACAGTATAGTGAGGCTGTTCGTTGGGCTACCAACAGATGTTTTGCATGTTGTCATGTTATTAACATTGGAAAATTTTTGAAATACATTATTAGTCATGCGCTTATATTTGTTGTTGAAAATTGTTGCTAATTTTTTAGCATACCCAAGAAAATTATTTTAAGAAGTGTACTAGATTTTAAAATAATGTACTAGTGTACTAGACTGGCAACACTGGTGCCTGCCGAATCACAGTCGATCATCGTCATCTGATGAGAAGACGCGAGGTTGTAAAAGTTGCGACTAACAGTAACACTTCAAAATATTGTATTATACTATAATTTTACTCTGAACATTGAGTGTTACTGTGTATTTTTAGTGGTTTACGTTCCTTCGTATAATTTAGTATTATAAACCAAAATTAGATTTAGTTGCAATCTATCCTTTACAAAAAATCTAAAAGAAGTGCTGTAAATATTACACGTTTCTCTCTCATTATAACGGAAACATCCAAGGACCCAACCCATTACCATTTTCTGGTAAAACTTGTAAATTGTAATGCTCCACACACGTACTTAGTGTATGTCCAGCTTTTCAACAATACATTGTATCTAAATGTAATTTCGGTTTGTAAAACTTGCTAAGTAAAGCGAAGTAGTGTAAGCTACTCAAATATACACAGTAACACTTTAAAATACTCTTTAACACTAAAAAATTACACCAAACGCTGAACTTCCTTACGCACATCATGACAATTAAGTAGGTTGGTTTGGATCCTGGATCTTGACGTATCGCAGCAAAATGGCCGACATGTATACGTCACACTAATATAGCGTATTGTTTTTTTAACAAATTTGATCAACCTATTTTGTAGCCAACTTCGGCAGTTTTTAACCTTCTTTTTCTTTAAACAAAAATTTTTTACGTTTTTGACTTTCATGCTTTTCTTTATAGGACGATTCTTTATATCTTGAACACTCCATCTTCGAAACCGCGTTTATTTATCTGTCTCGCATCTGTTTGTATAAAATCAAGCCTGTCCAGCTCTTAGCATGTTTGCAAACGTACAACTTTCGACATATGTACCCCTGTATGAGAGGTACAGGCTGAGCTTCTACCCCAATACAAAGGGGGTGAAACCTCCCGAGACACCATTGATGCTCATTTCTGGCAGCTGTAATCGCTTTTGGATCACCGGCATTCGCATTCATGGGCACCGGCTTTTATATATTAGATTACACTCTTGCTTTATGGGATTTCAGCTCGATTATGGGCATTATACGGATTTACGGCTGACACACGGGGAAAAATAACGGGAAAAAAGCAAAATGAATCGTCTTTCGACCTCTTTAATATCGTTTTCTGTACTTGACAGCTGTAATTGTATAGGCCGTCTTTCAAGCACATCAAAGGATGCTACGTCGATAATAACCGTAGGTCAGCTTTCTTACAAAACACGACAGAAGACAAAGCACATTAACAATTGAAGACGACGAGGCGTAATTGGTATATTTACTCGGGGAACTGTCGTGCTATTGGTATATTATTTACCTACTTCAAATATCGATATTTCAACATGACAACTTCGTGATTTTTTTTCCGTTTTAAACTTCTGCTACGGGGTTATTATTATACTACTGACTGCATAATGAACAGAATCGTATGTATTGATGGCGTTATGTGTGTATTATTGATGTGACGTGAATATTGAGTAAGAATTATCGATACTAAATATGTAGAGTCAGAGGGAATAAAGAAGATAACTTGAGTCACCCTGTACAAGGACTGGAAAAAGCACCGTGTTAGAAGTTCTTAGACACTAAGATCTAGTTGCACTAAATTATATTTTTTAATATTACAGTCACTAACAAACAAATGCGTATTGTCTGCAAACGATAATCCACACGTTTAAAAGAAGGTACTGTACTATACAGGGTGTTAATTAAGTATGTACCATAATTTTAACATACGATTCTCCGTATTGTCAAAACAAAAAATTCGTATAAACATGGGTCCTCAAATGCTCCGTTTTCAAAATACAGGCTTTGATTTGATTAACTTTATTAAGTCCAGTGGCGTCCCGGAGGGCACTTTAATCAATATTTTTGTCATAAAAATGTGCGCCACCGACTTTCTAAAACTTTTATATATTTTTTCACATTAAGCAACTAAAAACACAACTTTTACCTCTTGATTTTTTTCGTATCTTGCTTAGTTTTTGGAAAAACTTAATTGCATATTCCTCGACTATACAAGAAATATGGGAAAACATTTCTTTTGGAAATTTGTATTTACAATTATGTAACAGCAAGAAATAAACACTAAATTAAATACATAACATTAACATCTAAACTAAGGAATTTTACTAAGTTAGGTGTTGGAAATGCCCCCCTTCGGATTCAATACAACCGTTTAGCCGCCTCATCGTTGAATTACGCACTTTACCGAAAATACCTGGAGTATTTTTTATTATGTCACATGAGTTAATGATTCTATTTCATAGATCTTCTCTTTCAATAGGAGTTTTGTATATCAACGCTTTAAGGTGTTTCCAGAAAAATTATCTAGGGGATTCATATCGGGCGAGCGAGGGGGCATCGGTGTGGACCTGATCTCCCAATCCAGTGGTTATGGTAATTTTCATCCATAAATTGCCGCGCCACTACGCTAAAGCGCGACGGAGCCCCTTCTTTTAAAAGTCCACGTAAACCAAATTCTAGAAACCTCTGGTATTCTTCTCCATTAAGTCTAGGTGGAAGAAAATGAGGCCCAATGAGATGGTTGCCGACAAATCCAACCCAAATATTAAACGAGAACTGTTCTTGAAAATTATTTTCTATTAAGGCGTGTGCATTGTTATCGGCCCATATGTGATTGTTGTGGAAATTAATAGTTGGACTGAGAGAAGAACAAGCTTCATCTGTAAACAATATTCGACTTAGGAAACTTGGATTTCTTAGTTTTTACGGCGTAGCCAGTCATAAAAAGCTAGTCTTAAAGGCAAATCTCTGGATAATAGAGCTTGTACACGTTGCATATGATTAGTCTCTAGCTTTTGGTCTCTTCAAATCTGCCACTCTATGACATGGGTAATATTCAGTTCTTCAGCTATTTTCAGAGTACTGGTATGAGGATTCGCTTCAATTCAATTTAAAACAGCATCTTCAATTTTAACTGTTATTACTGTTACAGGCCTCCCTATGACAACCGTCGATTTTTTAAAACTGCCTATTTGAGAAAGTCGTGCATGGAGACGTATAAAAATTTTTGCGTTGGGCACTATACGCTGAGGAAATCTTTCATGATAAGTGCGTCTTGCTGCATTAGAGATTCCATGAGTTATTCCATAACATATCAGCCATTTCACCATTAGTGAATTCAACCATATGGAACAAAACACCAACACACCAAAAACCCTCTTTATCTGTCAAGTTGTTTGCTCAATGATACCTGCAATTGTTTTCCAAGGCAACCCTTGATTATTTAATATTCCTTGATCAATTTAGTAAAATTCGTTAGTTTAGATGTTAATGTTATGTATTAATTTAGTGTTTACTTGTTTTGTTTATAAACAATTATAAAAAAATAATTTCCAAAAGAAATGTTTCCCCATACTTCTTGTGTGGTCCAAGCATATGCAATTAAGTAGACTTAAATACTTCTATACCCAACGGATGGGAAGTATTGTATCGCGCAAAAAATTTTCAAAAATTTTTTATTTGCTCATTCGCTTTAAAATGGTCGAAAACGTAAGAAAACAAAATTTGAGCAAAAAAATTTCTTGTCTGTGTGTCTGTGGTTTTGTTTGTGGAGACGATAACTTTCGAAAGTCGTAATATATGAACTTGAAATTTGGCAAACGACCCAAAGAGACCTATTGTTTTTGGGGTAAGTAGGGTATCGTGAAGAGGACAAAATTGGGGGGTAACTACCCTTTTTGCAAATTTTTATTTTTTTATTTCTTTTCGGTTTAGTATGTGCTTAGTAGTATAACTGCGAGTATTATTCGCCCTTATAAATTTTCGGTGCAGCAAATTGTTTAGAAAATATTAGCAAAAAAGCGTCACATAAAGAAGACGGTTTTTCCCAAACATCTCCGAATATATTTAATATATTCAAAAAATGAAAATACCATCAGATAGGAAATAAAATGTCTCACAAAAAGTGTCTTAGAAAATTTGACATTTTCGAAATATTCCCAAAAAACGTATTTTGGTCTCTGTTTTAAATTTTCGTATTATATAGGAAATCAAATTTCTGATCGGAAAGCACTCTTGTAATTTTTTTGTTAAGTTGATACTTTTCGAGTTATTTGGAAAAAAACAGATTTTAAAAATTTATGTATTTTTGGTAATATCACGAGGACTGTTTGAAAAAAAAGAAAAAAAAAAGAAAAAATGCTCAAAACCTGATTACTAATCGTATAGTATAAGAAATAAAAACGTAAATGTCATTTTGACAATTGGATGTGGAAGTATTGATTCAATTTGCAGCGCCAGCGGTTTTTTTCTCGAAAACTAGGCAAGATACGAAAAAAACTCAAAAGTCAAAAAAGTTTAAAAAAGTCAGTGGCGTACATTTTTTGTCAAAAATATTGATTCAGGTGCCCTCCGGGACGCATATTCGTATCGGACGTAGCTTAGTGCACATCGACATCAACCGAGTCGAGCCGAAACTGCGTACATTATCGAACGAGCGGTACTGCACAGATTTGTGCAATATCAGTTGTCCGTTAACACATGCTTGACCGCACCACATGTCAGTGAAAACTGAAAATAATTTAATCTTTTATTATTGTTTTATTTAGTCCTCGTTGCGAAATATGAGTAGTATTTATTCAGATAATCATGATTATTATTCATCAAATGACGTCTGATGAGGAAATAAATGTAGTATTTTTTCCAAGTAGGTAGGTTCTGTAACAATAGACCGCTACCACGCGATGTGTATGTTCAAGATAGCGCATATTACGCATTTGAAAGCACTCTATCTGTATAAGAGTGCATAACAGAAAACAAAAAGTGTCGATAAATTTTCTAGGATTTCATCGGCTCTACAACTTTTATATTTACTAATCAAAAAATTTTTTGGGTCAGAAAAGAGGAAAGAGTCATTTTTGGCGTCTTTTCCTGCACTAGTGCAGTTACTCTCTGAGATAAATTGTAGATAATATTATTCTCTACAATTTTTGTGAAAATAATTTTATTCTACGACATAGGTACCGTTTTCGCGGAAAATCCAAACCAAAAATATTTTGGGATTATCAAAAATGCCTAAGGAGGAGATGTACAACTTTTTTGTTTTAAGCTCATCAAATGCCTAGCTTAGGATTTATGAAAAAAAATGTTTAGGACATTTTATCGTCGTTTATATTTTCTAAATAGTTGCTTTGTTAACTATGTTAAAACTAATACTTTTAAAATATAACGTATTTAAATATATCAGTTTATCTTTATATATAGTATTATAATATAACTTCATTACTTTAAAGACTCATCCGAATTTCATGCGGCACACTAGACCGTATCAAACAACTGATATTGCACAGTACTGTGCAATAACGCGCGGCCGATATAAGTTTAGCTCGGGTTTTTCCATTGTGCAATAAGCTACGTCCGATACGAATATGCCTCCGGTACGCCACTGAACTTGATAAATTTGATCAAATCAGGGTCAAATGAGCCCCTTAACACTAGTATTAACAGTGTCAAATTTCATCAAAACTGGTTAAAGGATATTTACGATATTTACGAAAATCCAATTTTTTTTAAGGTTAACACCCTGTATTTAGAAAACGAAGCATTTGAGGGCCCCATGTTTATATAAAGCTTTTGTCTTAAAATAACTCGGAGAATCGTCTGTTAAAGTTATGGTACATACTTAATTAACACCCTGTATATTGCAATAATTTAATCCTCGCCATACACAAAATGAATTTTTGAAATCAACTCTTACTAGGTATGCCTTTTCTAGGTAAAAGGCTTTTATTTAGAAGTAAAATACAGTGTAGCTCAAAAATGTTATTTAAAGTGGTTTTGTTTATCTCCGACTGATGGCCAACAACATTTAGCCTGTGATGGACAGAAAGACAAACAAAGAACGGAACGCTATTGTAACGTTGCTGTATGCTGTGCTTGCGGGTGATGTACGAAATGCAAATAAGCAATTTCCCGTCAAATTCGGTATTCATGTACTTAATCACGCTTCGGTCAGCTGATTACCGCTGTAAATTGTCGCACACCAACCTTGTTTACAGCGTACATCAACGTTGCAATTACTTTGTAGTGTGCATCGTCATACGCTGCTGTTCTGGAATGGAAATTATTTACAAGCTGCTGTCACTGGCGAATCTAAATTAATGTAATATCGATGAGCTTTGTTTCTCTTTCTTAGTTTCTAAAAATTGTGCCACTAAATACTAATATTAACTTGTGGATAGAGAATTTGAAAAATTTGTAAGCCAAAAGCAAAGAACATCTTTTATGTTGAATGGATTCAAAGGTGTATTCATTGTGAAACATCCTGAATCAATTAGGTAGCTTGGAAACAAGCTGATTGAACGTATGTGCTTTGTGCTTTGCTTTGAAATTTATAGAAAACCAACACAGTCAGATGTTACAATCTCGGCTTTTTCAAATCAATCGTTACAGATTAAGCATTCCGTGTTTTATAGTTTAATAAACAGACTAATAAATATACCACTTAGAAAAGAAAGTTTCGAAAAAGAATTGACGACAATTAAACAAATAGCCTTTAACAATGGATACGACACAAAAATTGTGGACCAAATACTTAAAAAGCAAAATAAAATTAGAATACAAAGAATGCTGTACAATGCTAACATCAATGAAAAAGGGCATATTTTTGTCGCAGTAAATTATGTCAAAGGAGTTAGTTTTGTGTTAAAAATAGGCTGAATAGACTCGGAATAAAAGCAATAGAGGTTAATAAGTGCAATTTGAGAGGTCTTCTAGTTAACAATAAGTAAAAATCCAATAAATTGAACAAAAACGGCATTTACCAAATAAAATGCATGCAATGTGACATGATATACATAGGACAATCAGGTAGAGCTATTAAAAACAGAATTAAAGAACACGTTTCGAATATAAATTCAAACAAAAGCACAACAGGTTTTGCTGACCATTGCATAGGAAATAACCATCACTTAGATGAAAACGACGTCAAAATTTTGCATTGCGAAAAGAAAGGTAAAAAACTGAACCTTTTAGAACTTTTGGAAATTAAMAAAGCTCAGCATCAGAAAAAACATTTGGCAAATACACAAACCGAAATTCCCACGTCCAGTACGCCTTTGATATTGCCGAAATTATAAAGTCGACCTTCAAACCCAGGCGAGAGATTTTACAACTGTATTTTACAACCCCTGTAAAAAAGTGAGACAAAGCACATACGTTCAATCAGCTTGTTTCCAAGCTACCTAATTGAACATCTTTTAATTTTCTTTGAAGCTCTATGAACTTTTGTATCTACTCGTATCTAATATAAAAATAATAATGACGGTTATGTATATTATTTACGAGAACAATAAATGTTAATAGTCAAAACCAAGTCCCTAATGTAATTTATCATTTATGTTGACCAACATAGATATAATACACAATTTTGTCCTTAAAAAACACTTAAACAGTGGGTGTTGATGGAATCTCGATAACGGCGTTGAAGACGTGTAGATACAGAGTCCCTTTCCCGACCAATAGCGGAGGTGATCAAAGTATGCTTTGAACAAGAAGTCTTTCCCCAGCATCTAAAATTGTCAAATATAACTCCGATATGCAAGACTGGAGAAAAATCAGAAATGAAGAACTATAGACCAATCACTGTCATTCCTGTTCTGGCGAAGGTATTTGAAAAGATTCTGTTGGCTAGAATGTTAGAATTCTTAGACAAACACGACATTATAACAAAAATGCAAATTGCCTACATGAAGGGAAGATCGACAACAAGAACAATTTATTTTGCCCTCTTTGAAATACTAGAGGCCTCTAGCAGGCGCCCRCGGCACTTTTTGCTAGCGGGCAAGAACCGACATACATTAAAATGCATGTCTATGCTGTGCTGTCTACACCTCAACCAACTGCAGATAGTACTGCTGTCAAATTGAAGTATGCAGTTGCATGCCAATTTGTCAGGCTACAGGTCACTTCCTTTAGGAAGTAGTACCCGTTAAGGCAGCTAGGTGGCTTTGTCATCATGTCAGTGTAATGCTCACAGATGGCATTGCCATCCTAAATTCTTACTTTCATCATACCATTGCTTTGGTATATAAGCAAAACCAGTTCTATGCCATGTTGTCTACACTAGACCTAAATTGCACTGATGAGCTGTAATGACAGCGAAATAGTACTATCTGCAGTTGGTTGAGGTGTAGACAACACATCATAGACATGCATTTTACCTTATTATAATTTATTTCACTGTTATTAAGTATAGAATTACTTTGCTGCTGGGTACCTATGTGGCCTTCTAGGATGTAATTGTTGTAAATACACAAAATAATTATTTTATTTCAGGGACAAATAAAATATTGTTTATAAGACATATATAAATGATTATTTTAAAAGAGGGAAGAAAGTGGTCACTCAAAAACTGTAAAACGGGGTGGAATTGGGGTGTGTAATTAGGTGTGCGACATATACCGTTAGCCGTTAGCTTTTCCCCAGACATGCCGTTTTCAAAAATTATGAAACATCATAGTTGTAACTGTAGCAACCAAATTAAATTTTGTTAATTGTAAAGTGTCCATATTGATCTGAATAATGCTTAAAACTAGAACTTGTCTAATTTTTATGAAGAGCGTTTCTTTTTAAATTACAACCGCTATTTGTAGATATGCAAAAAAACATCCAGATTCGACTATCGCTCTTTTTAATGAGCCCCAATACCCCTAATTTGTGTATCATCAGGCGCAAGGTGCACCTCTCCCACATTAATATACAAAAGAGTCGATTATAAATGAAATTGACGATTAATCGATCAGTTAATTATTTATTTCTTTTGTTTGCTCGGGATAACCTTTAACATCGCTAATGAACTGTACCCCCAACAGACGACTCAGGCGTTTTCCAGGCTATCCTGATTAGTTTTTAATTCCCTACCACCGGCATACTTATTAAATTTAACATGGTAATATTCAGTCGTTAACCGCCGCGGGCAGTTATTAACATTTCCTGTCGGTTTGCTGGCGTTTTTTTTACGTTTGTAATTACACATTGCAGCAATCGATATGGTAAAAATTGATCTTTTCGAATTTAACGCTCTACTAGTTTTTTTTAATTCTTGAGTAGTTCTGTTTAAACAGGACTCGTAAATAAAATATTTAAAAAGTGTTTACTTATCACAAGCTAAAAATAAAGTTTTATCCCCCATTTCAATCCCTCAAGGGTGGAATTTAAAAAACACTGGTTCACGTCTTTATTTATTTATATAAGACAACAAAAGTCTTGCAAAGTAAATAACCCTCCATCTGTGGTGTCTTACAATGATCGTGTTGCCAGTGATAACGTAGCTGCATGTAATCTATTCTCTGGTTTCTTTTCCTCAGTATTCATTTCTGACTCGTTACCTCCTAATATTCAACGCACGCGAAGTTCCAATTGCATCGAAATAAAATACATCTCAAAAGAATCAATAGTAGAAAAAATTATCAAACTAGATATACGTAAGGGCACCGGATCGGACGGCATTCCTGGCATATTTATCAAAACGTGCGATGAGATCCTTGCTGAACCACTTAGTATTATATTCATTAAGTCTTTGAAAGAAGGGGTGTTCCCAAACAAATGGAAACAAGCAAACATTGTCCCCATCTATAAATCAGGAGATCAGACTAAAGTAACCAACTATCGTCCCATATCGCTCTTGTCAATTTTTGGTAAAATTTTTGAAAGCTGTGTTACTGATGAATTATTTTTTAATATTAAACAACACATACATAGATGAACGTCAGCATGGTTTTTTCCGTGAAAGGTCGACAGTAACTAATCTAGTTACTTTTGTTCAACATCTGTCAGAAAGCATGTATAAGAGAGCTCAAGTGGATGCCGTGTATACCGACTTTTCCAAAGCCTCCCTTCTTATTAAATTGGAGAATTTCGGTGTGCATGGTAATATGCTAAAGTGACTAAAATCGTACTTATGTAATAGGAGCCAAGTTGTAACAATAAAAAACTCAGTATCGTCCTCAGTACCTGTAACATCCGGTGTACCGCAGGGCTCTCATCTAGGTCCTCTGCTATTTCTTATTTTTATTAATGATATTGGTAATCTTATTCAACACTCAAATTATCTACTGTACGCAGACGATATGAAAATTTACAGAGAAATAACTAACTTACATGATGCACTGCTTTTGCAAATCGATTTAAATAACTTATAATTATRATGTACCAGAAATTATTTATATCTAAACTTAGACAAGTGCTATCATATCACTTTCAGGAGAAATAGGCTGTCGGTCCCCACTAAATATGCAATAAACAACCACACCCTTAACTCTATTAATAAAATAAAGGACCTGGGCGTCATTGTGGACAGCAAACTAAGATCTGAATTGCACGTTGAAGAAATAATACAGCGCTCGCTCAGAAACTTAGGTTTTATTTTTAGAACCACAACTAAATTTACCGATATAAAATCATTTAAAATTCTCTCTGATACCTTTGTGCGCAGCCATCTAGAGTATGCCAGTGTCGTCTGGAATCCGTTGTATTACAAATACATTAACCGAATTGAACGCGTACAAAAAAAAATCATTGGTAACCTTAATTATAAGTTTAACAGAGATCTCCACACCTTGACTTACGAATATAATTTAAAAAAGTACAATATGACAAGCTTAAGCAAACGACACGAGAATTCTGATATTATCTTTCTGTACAAGGTAGTTAACTCATTGTTGTCAACGTCTTTAATTGGTCACGTAAATATTAATACTCCTCTACACCCTCTTAGAACTAAGAATACATTTCATGTTTACACTTGTAACACAAGTCACTGCCAAAATTCACCGTTATATCGTGTAATTTACACTTATAACTCGGCTTATGCTCATCTCGATATTTTTTCACTATCATTAACATCTCTTAAAAAGATCTTAAAAGAACTATAACTATAATTGCTAAACTGTTAAAAATAACATTTCAGGTGTAACTTATTAAATCATAACTCCTCTCACCCCTAATTACTTCATTTAAATACGCTACCTAGTGCTTTCCTGCTTTTGGATTCTCCGAATCTGTTGGAAAGTCAATGTTATTAATAAATAAATAATTAAAAGCCTAAAAATGAAGTTCCACGCTCCTAGTTCCATAAAATAGCGGATTTCCATATAAACTTTCATCCGCTGTTTCAACCCCTTAAAAGTGGAATTTATAAAAACGCTTGTTCACTTGTTTATTTATTTCTAATTAAAAGACAAACTAAAGTTTTACGTTTCTAACTTAAAAAATGATGACCTTTTATACAAAGTTTCACCCCCTGTTTCATGCCCTTATGGGTGGAATTTATAAAAACACTTGCTCGTTTATTTCTAATTAAAAGCTTAAAAATAAAATTTGACACTTCTAGCTTCAAAATTAACCGACTTCCTTTACAAACTTCCATCCCCTATTTTAACCCCTTAAGTATTGGAATATACAAAAACGCTGGAACACGTGTTCAGTTATTTATGATTAAAAGACTAAAACTAAAGTTTTAAAAAATGACAGCCTTTTATACAAAGTTTCACCCCCTATTTCATCCCTTTATGGGTGGAATTTACAAAAACGCCGTAGCACTTGCTCGTTTATTTCTAATCAAAAGCTTAAACATAAAGTTTCACGCTTCTAGCTTCAAAAATGACTGACTTCCTATACAAACTTCCATCCCCTATATTAATCCCTTAAGTATGCAATATACAAAAACATGTGTTTATTTATTTCTAATCAAAAGCCTAAAAATAAAGTTTTACGCTTCTAATTTAAAAAAATGAGGACTTACACTCAAACTTTCATCCCCTGTTTCAACCCCTTAAGGGTAGAATTTACAAAAACCCTGGAACACGTGTTTATTTGTTTTTAAGTAAATGACCGACGTCCGTATTATATTTTTTTATCCCATATTTCACCCTATTAGGGTTAGAATTTCCTTAAATGCTTCCTTAGTAGGTGTTTACATTATCCAAGGACTCTATGGTCCAAATTTCATGTTTCTAGCTAGAATTAAAAAGATCTAAAGTTAATTAATAAATCTTGTAATTCCTACTTCGAAATCGTGACCAATATTTATCGAACTGGTAGTATTTGTTGATTCGTCGCCATGGATACGACTTGCAGTGACTTGGAAAATGCTAGAATTTGCACATTTATAACTCAATTTAGTCGATGTGTTTTGTACGTGAGTGAAGACGTGAATCGAGGTGTTACGGTTTTGTGTGTGTATATTGGCAATTTTGGATTGAGTTTTGGTGCGATTTGACTTTGTGAACATAGAACTTTGATTTGGAAAAGGAAATGCGGAGAATTTAAAGTTGTAAAAAGGTAGGAAACCAAAATTAGTTGTATCGTTTTCCATATTATTTTACGCAATCTCATTTCGATATAAGACAGTTTCAATTGAATAATTTTGTATTTTTGTAGGGTTGTTTCTTAATTTACAAAGTTGTATTGTTACGTGGCTATTAAGATAAGCGATCCATTTACATTGGTGTAGTGTTTAGCTGGGATTTAAGCATTATGTTGTTATAATTGCAATAATCACAATTAGACATTCAGAATAAGAGAAATTGTTACAGTTGTATGGTTTGATTTTTGAGTAGCTACAGCTTTGCTCCTATTTGTTGTTATCTTCAAAGTCATATAAACGCGCCGAAACTAGTCGGAATATACTTAAATTTCCGCGTCGCATGTATCAGCTCCGTTTTCATAGCTGGCTTTCTCTCACGAAGCTCGAGATAATTATACACGCGACCTTTTTCAAAGCGGCAAATTTTGTATGCAAACTTTGAAAGGGTTTAAAGTAGATTTAACTGTATGTTAGCTGCTCCGCGCTCTCCGAGGACATCTTGTCGCCTTCTCCATGCATAATTCACGGGCCGACTTGTTAATTATTACACACTTAGGCCTCCGGCGCTGGGTTAAATCTTAATAAAAACTTATAGCTTTCTTTAACTTTTACCGAGGATTCTCAGTCGGTAAATTCTCACTGACGACGGTTGTACATAGGGAAGCGCTTCCTGCAATACTCAAAATGTTACTACATTATAGAATATTTCAGATCGATTTGTCGGTATCTCTATAGACCACGAAAATTTAAAATTGCGCCAAGAAGGCAAAAACTCATTTCGAAAAAGTTTCTAAAACCAAATGTAAAATTTGTATCTTTGGTTGAAACGTTGATATTCCGAAATGGCAATCAAGTTTATCAGTCGATAGAACAAAAACTATGATAGAACAGTATTCTATCAGTATTCATTTTCGGAAATGCATTCTTACCTGGAAGTCTTGGATTAAATATTGACTTTTTATTATAGGCAGTGTGTTTTCTAGTTTTGTCCCTAATAAATTCCAAATTTTAGTCTTAAATCATTCAGGCGTTCATAGTTTTTCATGCAATGATTGTAATACAATTTATATCGGACAGACCAAGAGATCTCTTTTTAATTAACCATTTATTGTTAAATAAACACACTGCAACGCTAGACAGTATAAATTCAGTACATTTGTACAATAAAGCATCAAAATTAAATTATTTAGGTATTAAAAATTATAAAATTATTAGTGAACGAAATTGTACTGTTCTAAAGGATTTTTGTAATTGTAATTGTCTAGTACTAAATTATTTATTTGATCTCATATTAATTTATTAATATTGCGCTGGTGTTGATGGCTTGTAGGTTGCTTTTTGGTTTGGGGTTAAGTTTGCGTGTTTATACATTTTTGATAAAGTGAAAATAATTGTAAAAGTCSCCTTTTTATTTATTGGTTTTGGTACTGACGACGGCAGAAAGCAGAAAGCGCTTTAACATTTAATTAATGAAGTGGATTTAACTTGGAGTATGATTTTTAAAGAAGACTATTAATCGTATATATTTGAATGTAACATCATTTCCATTATTTTTGAAACGGCGTTTTGTAAAATAATAGGTCTATAGTTTAGGGAAAATCCGGATTTTTGCCTTGTTTAGCTATATATAGGACAGCTTCTTCTTTATTAAGTATTAGTATAGTATCAAGCAACGATCTATATTACTTATGCAGAGGGTTTTACAGCTTGACTGTTAGCTGTCGTAAACTATTGTATTGTAAATGTGGGTTTTTACAACCTTATGGTCGGCCGTCCTAAACTATTGGGATTAGTGATACGCTTCAAAGTTCCTAAATGGGCCGTATTAGCAAAAATCTTGTCGGCTAAATATTTAACTTTTCCACTATAAATTTTTGAAAATTGTTAGTTGTGATAATTTAGCAATCAATCAAACATAGAAGCTTTTACAACAAATTTTATTTAATGCAGACCTGATGCTAACTGGCGCGACTCGCGATCAATTTTTATGTGATACTTTTTAAATTTTCCGATGTATAAAATAAAAGCCTTTGCATGTCATATCGTATTTATACAAATTTAATATAAATACATACAAATTAGTACGTAGAACATTATTTACATTTGTTAGAAAAAATTTATAATAGTGCATAATAAAATTTATACACGGTATCAATTATGTTCATTACAGCTTGTTAATAAGCACATTACAGACACAAAATAAAAAATTTACTTACTATTACTTCTATTATTAATTCTTGTACATGATTCGCTCTGTACCGATTTTTAATGTCCAATACATGCCGCACTGAATTTCTCCATGCATCGACACTTGTTATTTCAGCTTCGTGTCTAATTTTTAGCAGCATTTCATTGCTAAAAAACTTTAAAATATAAGTAAACACATATGCTTTCAATACCGTTTATAGTAGGAGTAGAATAGTTCCGATTTCTTCTTATTTCCAAAAAAAKATACAGGTAAAAACTACGTTTACAACCCTCCGGATTAAAAGAAAACTTTAACCTGTGAAGAAACAGTGCAGAGGACGATTGCACTCCGCGATCAAAAATTAGAAAGTATGGGCTGCTGCAGTGAAATTGGAATGTTTACCATTCATGCTTATAAAAATAGATACTACTCATTAAATTAGGAAAGAACATACATTAAAAGCTATTAGATGAGAAATATTTGTAGTTCAAATAATAATACCAAATAATGCTCATTGATTTATGTGTACGGAAAAAAATTCTAAAAAAGCCTAAACACAATATTTGGATACGGTACACTCCGCTGCAAAACAGTGGAACGTGCGGAACCCGTCTGTTATTTACGTCAGCTTCAGGTAATACTTGTAAACCATTGAGAGCGGTAAGCGGCTGTTCGTATAACGAGTCTCATAGATCGTTGCTTGATACTTTACCTATTAACAGTTTTTTCTCTGCCACTGTTGGTAATTTTTATAAAATAACATATCGGATTTGATCTGATTCTGAGCCCGTGTTTTTGGAAGGCAGTTCGTCGATTGTAATTCAGGTTTGTCAATTATTATTTAGAGTATAGTATAGTATAGTCTTCGGGCTCTTTTGGAGCGTCCTATTCACTTTTTGCTCGAAATCAGTCGCCATCCTCCGACGATTCATTATTCATCCGTTTCCCAAACAGTCCTTGGCCAGATCCAGGAGTTGGTTAGACTGCTTGGCATGTGACAAGCTGACGGGAGTAAGCACAGGACTGGGACGCGGACAACGGCGTCCATGCATTATGTATAGTCAGAGACCAGGAACTCAATCACGGCCGTCGACTTGGGAAACCGATAGACGGTTTTCCCGAATCCGAGGTGTCAACGCGGAATTGCCGAGCAAAAAGACAGAATCGAGATTTCGTGAAGCAAATCCTGCTGACAAATTCAGATACTTGCTCAGTTTCGTTASTCAAAAGTACAGTTTTGTGGGTGGTTAATATACCAGGTGATTTTTTGAAAACTTCACACCTTAAATAACTTTAAATAGAGGAAAAATTTAAAATTTTGCAAAAACAGGTAAACTTTTGTTTGCAGGGGGACAACTTTTGAGATAAGTTTTTAATGGATAGCGCTTACCCTCTTAGCGGGGTAGATACCCCTTCAAAAATTTTAAATGAAACTACCCATCTTACGATACATCATTTAAAAGCTTATTACACAAGGAGTCTTGCCATGTAATTAGTTTTACTATTTTTTACCCATTGACAAATGGGTGCATTCTAGAAAGTAGCTTATAAAATGGAATATTTTGGACTTTTTTTTTAACAAAATTTATTGTCTTGCAGTTACAATAAAAATTGTCCTTATTTAAGCCTAAAAAAACTTGTTAAAAAATAATTGTTACACCTAAGCAAAATGCCAAAAATACTTAAAATTTTCTTTCGACATTACTTGATATTGCAACTCGACAGTTTATACTGAATTGGCTAAATAATTATCTACTTTGTGTTTCCAATTTTTTGTTTCAACTTTTTGGCTACTTCTTTGGCACGACCATCTTTTTGTTCACATTCCTTTTTATAAATCGCGTGAAATTTTAAAGTGAGACTCCAAGTGATAATGGTTTATTCAACTGCCGAAAGGGTAGAAATAATTTTTATTTACGGTACTGAGCATATCTGTGCTCGTGCATCAGCAAGGGTGTTTAACGAACGGCACCCCGATAAAAATGTTGACGCTAGGTACATTCTCGATCTCGTGCAGAAATTTCAAGACACTGGATCTGTAGTAAACAAAAAAGGGCAGGGAATAGAGTCGTTGATGAAATGGCCCAACTTGAAGTACTTGGTCATTTTGCAATGGATCCAACTAGCTCTTTGCGTAACATTTCTACAGCCACTGGACTTTCTTATTCATCTGTAAGGAAAGTTACAAAACTGCACAAATTCCATCCCTGTAAGATGAAAACTCTCCAGGAACTCGGCGAAGATGACTTCGATAGAAGACTGCAATTCTGCGAAATTATGACAGAAAAGATTATAGTAAATCCAAATCTAATAAAAAATATCTGCTTCAGTGATGAATGCACATTTTTTTTGAACGGCTCTGTAAATAAACATAACGTCAGGTACTGGAGTGACGAAAATTCTTATATTTTTCGAGAAGGTCATACACAAGTTCCTCAGAAGCTGAACGTCTGGGCTGGAATACTTGGCAACGCAATTGTAGGTCCAATTTTCATTGATGGGACGCTAAATGGGGGAATGTATTTATAATTACTTGATAACGTTATCGATCCTTTAATCACAGAGCAATTAGAAAACCAACGTGACCCTGAAGGAAATCCAATGTTGGATGAATACGAATTGTTTTACCAACATGATGGAGCCCCACCGCATTACGCCATTAATGTGCGAAATTGGTTAAATCATAGATTTCCTCTTCACTGGATTGGTAGGCGTGGAACAATTGAATGCCCGCCACGATCACCCGATTTTACTGCTTTAGATTTCTTTCTATGGGGTCATTTAAAATCTGTGGTTTACAAAACACAACCTACTAGCCTGGACGATCTGCGAGAAAGAATTATTAACGAGTGCAGGAGGATTCCACCTGACCTCTTTCCGAAAAGTGCAGCAGGAGTTCGAGAACCGTCTGTATTATTGTATGGAAAGAGGTGGTGCACATTTTGAGAATCTATTGTAAGGTTTGAATTTCTATGGTTTTGTTCACACTGTTTTTGGAGTTAAAAAAATAAATTAATTTTTCTTTTTCGTGGACATGGACTTTCTAAAAATTACATGATAAATACTTTAATGTTAATAATAATGTTAAAAGAAAATTTTCAGTATTCTGGGAGTTTTTTTTAAGTGTCACATTTTTTACAAGTTGTTTTTTAAATTTTGGGTTCTCGTAAGGACAAATTTTATTTCCGCTCTAAAATAAAATACATTTTGTTGAAAAGAGTCCAAAATATTCAATTTAATAAGCAACCTGTTTCGTAGGCACTATTAATCTATTACCCCGTCAATAAGTTAAACGTGGTAAAACTAATTACATGGCCAAACTCTTTGTGAAATAAGCTTTCAAATGATGTATCTCAAGATGGATAGTTCCATTTAAAATTTTTAAAGGGGTGTCTACCCTGCTCAGAGAGTAAGCGCTATCCATTAAGAACTTATCTCAAGAGTTGTCCCCCTGCAAACAAAAGTTTACCTGTTTTTGCTAATTTTTAAATTTTTGCTGTATTTAAAGTTATTTAAGGTGTKAAGTTTTCAAAAAATCACCCTGTATAGGGTCGCTACAAAGTATGGAACCAGCAGAATATTTCAGGTTCTGTTCGACTGATTTTTCTGAATTAAAATGCCTTTTCTGCTATCTTCTCAACTCCGTATCGGCTCTCTTTTCCGAGATATGGGCGCATTTTTTAAAATGGGGAGAGGGGTGAAAGGGCACATCATTGAAAAGGATATTTCTCCTGATTTCAAAAATGTATCACGCTTGTACAATTTATTGCTTTTGAGTTGAGAAAAGTGTGATAACAGTATATAAACCCTAATCGTCATCACTAAGTAAGAATAAAAACTCCAGGTGTCTCTTATTTGCTCAATAGGAGTCTTGCTGGGTGGCGAAATGTCTGATGTCGGCAGAGTGACGTTGGGAGTTCCTCAAGGATCTATCCTGGGACCAATTTTGTTTTTTAAATTACACCGCTGATTTAATCTCGAAGCCGAAATTTTCAACTTGCGTGGCATACGCTGACGATACTTACCTTTTACACCATTTCAACCCACAGAACATAGAGAGGACATGCTTAGAAATGAATGAGGACTTAGTCAACATTAGTAAATGTTCTAGTAACATTAATTTAAAGTTGAACAGCAACAAGTGTTCTGTAGTATACTTCGCGTCGAAATCGCCACAAAAATGTTTTGTGAAGGATGATATTAAAGTACATGTGGACCATAATCAACTGCCGGTATATGAAAGGATCAGAAGCCTTCGTTTAAGTATAATTACCTTCGTTTTAAAAATCACGTGTCTAGTGTTATTAAAAACTGTTATGTTGCTTTAAAGCTCTAGTACTCTAATCATCTTATTCTCAACTTTAAACTTGGAAAAAATTATGCGAATCTCGGGTAATCCCTCACTTACTTTATTGTTTTATGGTATACTTTTCTTGTCTTGATACCGTTAATAATTACAGGCTTCAGAAGGTGCAGAATAACTGCTGCAGATTCATATTTGGTATGAATCATATCAGTAAGTGAATACAGCGACTTAAATGGTTAAAAACTGATCCACTTTTTCATTACCTTCTTGTTTCGTGTCTTCAGATGCTCTTCGTCAAAATACTTGCGTGATATATATCCGCAGAGAAACGTGAATGCGGATTATTGACTGCGAGTTAGGCATCTCAGAATGTTTTTAACGCCAAAGTGTGCGGTGCTTTTAGCGGAAGGGTAGCACGGTCGATGGAACAAAGGGCCGTAATGATAATGATGCAAGGGTGTGGGTGATAACATCAACCGACTTGATAACTCCCTTAACACTGATGGTCTAGTTCTGCTCCGCATATTGCTTCGGTTATTACTACATGAAAATGAGTATCGCGCACTTGGGGTCATCTCGACCGCATCGGCTTGGAGCAGCTATAACAAGGATAATAATAATCGACACAAAGGGGCTGTTTTCATGTTTTTTTTTATTGCATTATCTGAAAGAGCGTATCAAAAATTATAAATAAAACACGTTGTTTTTTCGTTTCGATTCGTAAATTGCGCAAAGAATTAAAATGAAATTTGAATTTGTTCTTGTGACGTAATAAATACGTCTCTGTATGCATCAAGTAGTTAACAAACATTCGATAGATTATCCCTCTCATTTCTCATAGGAGTGAGTGCAAAGAAAAATCATATGTAAAGTTCGTATGTGAATTAGGAATTCGTAGTTCATTTGTACTGCTGCCCTTGCGCCTTTCACGCGCGTTTGCATTTATTTTTTCTGTCGTGCGTGATTAGTTCAAGAAGATATCTCGTGTAAAGTTTTTTTTGTGCCTTCAAGCAAAAACCTGCACTAGCTGCACTACTTCTTGATGATATCGTAAGAAACTGGAGGCAGAACAGAAGAAAACAGTGTAAAGCAACAAAATGAAAATTTGAGGTTGGTAAATAATAAACACGTGTGTGGGCGGTTGCCCTACTGGCAATCTCTTAATTGAAACTACTGCAACATGTGCTGACAAATAATTGTGATGTTTTAAAAGTTAAAATTCGGAACTTTTCAGTTAATATATTATTATGTTTTCGTTCTAATGTATTATTAAAATATTACTATTTTTGTTTTACACTAATAAGTAAATATAGAAATTCAAAATAAATAAAAAGGAAATAAGGCTGCATATTAAGTGTTACATGTGACAACGCTGTAAGGTAGTTTATATGATCACAGATTTATGACGTCATATAAACTTTAAACATTTATTATTAATTATACAGCAGCTTTGATAATTAATCAAATAGCTCATCCAACCCCAAACACAAAGTACTTTGACGCAAAATTACTTATTTTAAGTTTTTTGGTTGTGTGGAACGAGCCCATTCAACTCGCGTATAGTTTAGTTTTGTCTTATAAATTTCAAATATTGCTCTACGGGAGTCTATGAGAAGAGGTTTTAGAATGATTAGCATCTTAATAAGCTATGAATAATGTATTAAAAACTGCTTTTAAATATCGTTGTTGTGAAATTAAACAGCTTATTGTCGAGAATGTAGAGACTGATTTTTGTTTTGTTGTGTTTTAAATATAAATTAGGCTCGTTTTCCTAACGAGTCTTTTTTTGCAAGTCCCAAAAGAATCGAGACTTGCACGAATCCCCTATTCTGATATTTTGCCCCTTTTGAATTTTATGGTCAACTTTGTCTAAAAATATCTGAATGGGGTCGCCCCACAATTTTTTTTATTTTGCATTTAAAATGTACATAATAAATTCATATATATTCAAATGCCTTGATATTCCGCCACGGAGATGACGTAAAAGGTTCTCAAAGTGACGAAAGAGAAAAACACCAATAATAGCCAGTGCTCTGGCGGCATTGCAAGTAATATTTGTTGACATTTGTTAAGCTGCGTCGCGTTGCCAATGTGGGCAAATTTTCGCGACCTCGAACCTGCGAACTAATGTTTTTATTATGAGGAATTAAACGATGCTTGACGCTTGATAATGTTTAAAGTTTGTATACCTACGTATGAGAACGCTATGATAAATTTTGAAACTGTCTCTGGCCGTCGTTAGGAAGAAAACGGTAAAGTACCACTGACAACTGCATGTGTCCCATGTGCAACGTAATAACCCTAACCTAACTCTAGCAACGCGTTTTTGTTTACATAGTTTGGTCCATGGATGTCACATTCTAAACTGATGCCAACATGTGATCACAGTCTAAACATTTTTTTGTAGAACACATTGGATCTTCCAGTTGACCAGTTGTGTATGTCCAATGACTAAGCTTCATGTTCACGGTCACATACCATTTGGGCGTTTGCGTGTTTGTTTTTATTTGGTTTTATGATGTGCAAGACGCAGGGAATGATTTCCATATAATTGTTAACGGTAGCAGTGATAAAATGATCAGGCAGTGTCAAATGTGCAGAAAGATTGATATACGTTAACCCAATGTTTCATTTCACAGGTATGTAACACCCATGTAGTATTTAAGGTTAAGATTCATAGGCGTGCGGTATTTAAATTGCTTATTATGCCGATATTTTACAACACTACTACTGAAGGATGAATTGTTTACTAGTGTATAGCAAAAAATGAGTTTTATATGTGTGCATAAATCATATTCATACAATATTTTTTTCCTATCTATTATTTTTAGGTTTCCGAAGCATACTGAAGAATGTAAATTACGGCACGCGAATGCCCCGGAAAGAAAACAAAGTTTGTTATTGCGCTAACTTCACGCCATTTAGATGTTGGCTTCACAACAATGCGCTTTCTGTCAATGAGATGCGGTATCTCCTCTTTTATACATCCATGGGTTGGTCAACTCTCGATTTTCGTGTTTGTCAGATTAAGTGGTGGAGCAAGATGTTGTCGAAATATTTGGGTAATCTGTTGTTTTTAATTTAATGCAAGAATGGATTACGTTAAGAAGTGTTTTAATAAACAGTTACAAGTTATTCCTATGTTTACATTATAGTATTGACGTTGACGGTTATACCTTCGCCCCTCTCTCACACTCCCATTGCATTATTGTATTTATCTTGCTATTTATAAAACTGACAACAGTGAGCACCTAGTTACCTAGGGAGCTGTAACAGTGCGCATGACGGAAATTAGGAACCTTTTGCGTAGTTGTTGGCGGATTTACGAAAATGTTTGAAACAGGCTAATTTTTCTTCCGTCGTTTGTTACGAGTTGAATTAATCTAAAACCAAAATAGATGCGTAGCACTAGTATTCCTGACGTAAGCAATAAAAGGCATAGGTTGAAACTATCAAATTTTAATGTGCGGTACGACCCTATTTTGCATCCCCGTCTGTCCCATCGCGCATTGTTKGCAACATTTACAACTGAAGTAAAAATTCACTATTTCAGTTGCACGACTGTACCCCTTCATTTAAGTTTTAGATAATTTTCCAAAAATCTTGTTCGGAGGAGTCGTCCTATTTGGAATAGCTTGATCCGAAATTTCTTTCGTTGCCTTAGGAAATTTTTTTGTGTAAAACTTCTCACAACTCGTGACTTAGCGCGTTTGCCGCATCCTCCTTTACTAGCTGAAGCTATCGCCCCCTTTCAGGGCCTCAGTCCTGAAACAGTCGTTCCATTCTGCTCCCGTGTGCGTTCAGGGAATAACCCGTTATTAACCGGAGCCCGCATAATCTATACACCCCGTCGGAAGGGTTGCAGGTCTACGTTATGATTGCCACCGTTAATATTTAATCGAGTAATTAATGCAAGAAATTACCTATTATGTGTATGATTCGGGCGCTCTAATAATTGTGAAATATGACTGTTGGTTATGCGGACCTGCAGCTACTTTGTATAACAACTGCTGCGGAACCTGTTATTACGCCGTTTTATTAGTTGCGCGGTTTACAAAATGACTACTTCAGCTGTTACGGATAGAAAATGAATAGGTGTACCTGCTTTAGAGCTGAGCATGTTGATAGGTATCTGACCTACCTAATAAAACGCCACAATATTTCAAAACAAAATTTAATTTATTCAACTAATTCTTTTCTTTCTCAGCTTCCTATGTCATAAAAAATTATCATTATCAACACAAAATTCATGTATTAGACTGATTTATAATTTGAAGAAAAACACTTCAATTACAGCATATAAAAATAATTTGGGGTGGCCGTCTGTGATGCAGAATAGATTTCTGCACTATGGCGTACTGTGCTACAATCTAATTCGCACTAAACAACCTGAGTACCTTTTCAAAAAAATAGTCTTCAGGCAGGAAATACACTCTTTAAATGTAAGGCAAATCAATGTAGCTACAATACCACAACATCGAACTGCAATATTTAAACGATCTTTCTCCTACATAGTCTCTAAGATATTGAATATGGTTTTTGATCTGATCACTGCATGTAGTCTAAGCACCTTCTAGTTACGGTTAAAATCACTTATTCAGAAATCATTATTTAATTTCAGTTTCTTAATTTAATTAAATTTGTTTTTTATATATTTATATTGTAAAACTTCTGTAACCTTCTTGCTAAGTGTCATCCTAAAGGAAAAGAAAAAGTTCGTAATCTGCGTTACAATACATTTTTTTCTCTGTAATTAGTAGTAAGGGGGTAGGGAAGACCATTGTCTTGTGTAACGTCAGTTTCACAAGCAGTGACTATTTCTCCTTTTCAGTCTGCTATCTATCATCATCAATAACGTAATTATTATGTATTAATTATTAATTAATCATTTTTCTTTTCATGTAACACTATGTAATAGCAGCTGAATAAAACGATTTATTATTATTATTATTATTATTATTATTATTAGTTTAAGCCCACCAGTGAAATTAATTATAGATCTCCCAATCTTGTAAGGTTATATTGACACAGTAAAATATTTTACCTCCAATAATGAGGGATTATACTTACCAATTCAGGTCTCTTTAGAAAATACCCACAAACAGCTCACAAATCACTCTTATTGCTAGAGGACCGTATTCAGTCTATTTGGAGGCAGGAATTTATGTTTATATAGGATCGCAACAAAGTATCGGATCAGCAGGATATTTCAGGTTCCGTTCGACCGAATTAAAATGCATTTTCTGGAATTTTTCTAACTACATCTCAGCTCTCGTTTCCGAGATATGGGTACAAGTTTTTTTTTAATGGGAAGGGAGGGGGGTCACAAACACATCATTTCAAAAATGTGGGTATCACACTTGTACAATTTATTGCTTCTGAGTTGAGAATAATACAATAATTGAGACTAACAAAGAACAAAAAGACTGAAAACAGACAAAAAAGCCAGGTATTACCTTTTTTCCTTGACTGATGATAATTTTCGTCTAGTTTGATCAATTTATTACGAATCAGGTATATAAAAAGTAATAAGAAAAACATGATTCCGTGAAAAATGCACTATTTTTTCAGATTTACATTACAGAAGATGCTCAAAATGTTCCCCATTTACTTCTTGACAGTAATGCAGCCTTGAGTAAAAGTTTTCTAATGTTCTTTGTAGCATATTTGGAGGTAAGGAATTTTTGCCCTGATTCGTCGTTTTAAATCTTCGGCATTATGTGACCCATCAGCATAAATACGATTATCAGATACCCCTACAGGAAAAATTTAAACGGCGCCAGATCAGGGGAACGTGCTGGCCATTCTATCGCTCCGCACCTACCAATCCATCTGTCTGGAAATATCGCATTCAAATATCCACGAACGTTGACTGCAAAATTGGTCGGTGCACCATCTCGCTGAAACCATACCTGTTTAGAAGGACGCGCAGCATTTTCACGATTAGGGAACAGGCGAATAAGTTCTGGTATAATGTTCTTGCGCAAGAGCTGTAAATACTTGACCACATTCAAATTTCCGTTGATGAAAAAGGCCCAATAATGTGCTGGCCGATAATACCACAACAGACATTCACTTCCGGAGGGTATTGTGTGTGGACTTGTACCATCCAATGTAGCATCTGCAATTATGTCTATTCACATTACCACTGAGGCAAAAAGTTGCTGCATCAGAAAACATAATCCAATTTAAAATGGTTCTATCTTCATCTATCATGTTCATAGCAGTTTCGTAAAATTCTATCCTACGACCGAAATCATCTTCGCTCAGTTCTTGTAACAAGTGAATTTTGTATGGATGAAACATCTTTTTTCAAAATTTTCTGAACAGATCTTCTGCTAATATCGTGAGTGAGAGCACGTTGTTATACGGAACACTTGGGATTCTCTTGCACATCTAAAAGGACATTCAAACTACTTTCCTCACTCGTAGCAACCTTTGGACGTCCTGTTTTTTGACGATTTTTAAGACTGCAGTTTTCGTCAAAACGTTGCAATATTTTAATAACTGTTGATCTGGCAAGTGGTTCACGATCTTCATGAATTGCATTGTAGAGTGCAACTACTTCCGAATAACCAATCATCATCAAAATTTTGATGCGATCGTGTTCAGTTAATTGAGACATTGCGGTTGCAAATAACAAAGTTAATGAAAATCATCACCAGTCACGAGGACAATGGAGACACCTGGAGTTTTTGTTCTTACTTAGCGATAACGAATACGGTTTTTATCCCGAAGTTTTCTGCAAGACCTATTTTGTTATCACGCTTTTCTCAACTCAAAAATAAATTGTACAAGTGTGATACATTTTTGCAATCAGGAAAAAATATAGTTTTCAATGATGTCCCTTTTGACCCCCTTCCACTGGCGGACTAAGGCCCCCCCCCGTGGATCCGCCCCTGGAATTAACATTCCCTACCCCGCTCCGAACAATTTTAGCTGCAGGTTAGCAAGTTGTAATATAAAACCTTTGCAGGTTGACCAGAATTCCTGCAGGTCGGGATGTATTCTAATCATACATCATAAACTACATTACAAATTAACACCCCCTACCCCCACTCCGAACAATTTTAGCTGCAGGTTAGCAAGTTGTAATGTAAAATCTTTGCAGGTTGGCCAAAATTCCTGCGGGTCAGGGTGCATTCTGATCATACATCATAAACTTTAACACTACATTACAGATTATCCTGCAAAGATTTTACATTACAATGTAAAGCTTATGATGTATGATAAGAATGCAACCTGACCTGCAGGAATTTTGGTCAACCTGCAAAGATTTTACATTATAACCTGCAGGTTTCCATCTTCAAGCGGGCATTCGTCGCAAAATTCCTTCCAGCCTTTGCCTGCTGACGGGGGTGCGCTTTAAAACGGCGTGTGGGGTCTGTGTCTCCGCCGAGAACAAATCCGTGACCGTCCGGAGGCGGCGGGCGAACAACGCATGTAAATACATCAGCGAGAGCTTTAAGCTCCGAGAGTAAGCCCCATCCAAACACTCCCGAGCAAAGCCCGTAAGCCGGGCGGCTAAGCCAACCCGAAAGCTAATCATAATCAAGCTGTAATTAGTGTGCCGTTGTTTCATCATAGAGTTATCCGTAATAATGGCGGCGGTCGGCGGGGCCGAGGGGCGAACTTGGCAGATTACACGTGAAAGCGCACGTTGTTTGGGGGGCCGGTTTAATCACTGGCTGAAAAGTGACACGAGTTGCGAGAGCCTGAAATTTACCGTGGGAAACGTATGATAATGGCGGCCGTGTTCTGCCCGTTTGCCAGTCATTTAAAACATCGTAGGTCGCAGCAGTGATGGTAACCTAAAAAACAGAATGTCCCAACCTAGTGGAAAAATTGTCCATACAATTGGGTATTATCTTTTTTTTAAATTACGTAATGTAAATCTTGAAGTGCATATATATCGTAAACCATGTTAAAAGAACAAAAAAATATTTGTAGGTAGATAATTTCAGGTCTGAAATTCGAATCTTAGGAGTCACCGCCAGAACGCTTCTATCCAAGGTTATTCAACTCGTGACGTCAAGCGTCATGTAAACATTACCGAGGAGCGTGCTGTTTAATGGTGCTTATTGAAATGACGCTGTAAGAGGACGCACCAAAAAGTGGTATGTGTAGTTTCACAAGCATCTATTATGTATGGAAAACAAAACAAGTGTTGTTTTGTACATGGTTATAAAAGTGGTTCAGTCAGTACAGCTAACAAAATTTTTGTAACCGTTCCTCGAGATTATCAACGTATGAAAAAGTTGTTTAAAGCCCCTAGACGTGATATGCCGAAATCCGCAAAATTTGTTTAAAGCCCCTAGACGTGATATGCCGAAATCCGCAAAATTTGTTTTTCTGTGACATGTTGTTTTCCGGGCTGGTTCCCACGTTGGTTATTAGACCTTGACGTTTCGACACTCATGTCGGTGTCTTCCTCAGAGAGAGTTTCAGAGCTACTTCTGAGGAAGACGCCGACATGAGTGTCGAAACGTCAAGGTCTAATAACCAACGTGGGAACCAGCCCGGAAAACAACATGTCATCGACAACAACCACGGAAGCCTTCAAACCAAAATTTGTTTTTCTGTTGTGAAGATCATCTTAATTCTTACTGTACGTTTTATTATTCTTTTCGGGGTTACAAGTGTTTACCATTCAGTTTCCATTTTGTTATAGCTTGAAAAGGATATGAAAATTATATGCGTTTTAAGTTGATAGAGGGAAATGAACGACGTTGTTCCCCATATATTCGACTGTTAGCCATACCGGAAACGGGCCGCAAGAGACCCGAAAGTATTCTGACCTCTAAAATAAATGTCAAGTTTAGGGTACATTTTTGATTCTTACATTTTTATGTTTACAAATAGTATATTTCCAACAATCCACTGTGATCAAATTATCAATGCTACGTTAATTTGATAAAAAGTTCACTTATGCTGTTGCTTTTACGTTCCTCATCTCCGCCGAGTTGAACCGCTCGTCGCTGTACACAAATTCCATAACAATGAACATGCCTTCAGAAGTCATAACTCATAAGTATTTCACTTTTTCTTGTATTTTAATTCGCTTGTCACAAAATGAACACAAACAACAAACTGATAAATTGACGGGCTGAGGCTGACGCATGACGCGCTGACCCCAGATGTATACAAGCGGCCATTTACAAGAGACCTGACGTCACGGCCAATACGTTTGCGTTTTGGCGGTCCCTTTAAATATTCACATTTTTAATATTAAAAATAAACCTGATGATCAATTTTTTCGAATTTATAAGCTGTCACAGCTGTTTTGTGGATTAGATGCTACCTATTAATATGCAATTTAATAAAATATAAATACATGGMAAATACCCAATTTCCCTACACTTTTTTTAGACCAACTGTGTATGACATGTTGTTTTCCGGGCTGGTTCCCACGTTGGTTATTAGACCTTGACGTTTCGACACTCATGTCGGTGTCTTCCTCAGAAGTAGCTCTGAAACTGTTTCATCGACAACAACCACGGAAGCCTTCAAACCAAAACCAACTGTGTATGTTTATTGCCATCTGCGAATTCAGTTTTGTTAATAGTTTCATTGTTTTATTACTTTTTGATCACCTTTAGCATCTTCTTGGCCATGTCATATTACTATTATTTTAGTGTACCTAGCAACCAAACAAACTAACAACTAACAKGTTAAAAACCAACTGAAAAATGATGAGTTGTAATAACACAAATACAGAAATTTATTTATTGTATTTACATTAATTACCTTAAAATCGCCTAACAATAAAGAGTACCATTATTATCAATTTGAACAATATCTAAGGAACAGTGACATATTGTCATACTGACACCTACGACGCAAGGAAGCAGAGGACGAGGTAACAACTGACTTGATAAGGTAATAAAGACCGGATTGCTACGTTGCCACTCACAGACAACTTAAATAGCTTAATATAACGTTTTTTATTATTATATAGTGATTAATAATGAACTCCTTTCTAATATTAATAGTAATATTTGATATTTGTTGTGGAACTGTATTTTCCGTAAACGAAATTCAGAACAACGACACGAAGTGCCAAATTTCTCTACAAAATAAAATTTCTGTCCCTTTTCCCTACACCCTCAATTTTTGTACCCTTTTTCCCTACATGTGGGGAAATTTCCTAAGAGTTACCATCACTGGGTCGCAGAGAATTGCTCGGTTCTGATTTTTTTGGGATGCTGTTAGGATGGATAACAATAGTGTAAAACAACTTCGAAAGACCTCTGCTAACTGCATGCTGCTCAAAAAAACCTCGAAATTTTTGCGCGTTTTTCAGTCTCTGGCATATAACGAAGATTCGTCCTACGAAAAAAGTCACCCTGTATAGTTTTAAAGTAGACAACGTTTGCTATGATTTACGTGCAACGTCTCCTTAGATTACAGCACCTCAAATATTGGCCGTTTTTCCAGAGTTTTAAATTGTAGTTTTAGACACCTTTCGAGCAGATATCGGCTAAAATACTCATCTTACGAAGAAAGTAGCAGAAAATGAAGTTGTAAAGCAGTAATTTTGCTTTAAGTGCCTGCGAGACTAATATAAACATAAATAACAAAAAAACTTTATCCCTTATTTGATCATCTTAAGTGCGGAATTTACAAAACCGCTGTTTTACCTGTTCATTTATTTGTAAACAAAAACCTAAAAATTAAATTTCACGCTTATAGCTTCAAAAATGACTGACCTCCTTTACAAACTTCCATCCCTTATTTCAACCCCGTAAGGGTGGAATTTACAAAAACGCTGGTTTACGTGTTCATTTATTTCTAATCAAAAACCTAAAAATAAAGTTTCACGCTTATAGCTTCAAAAATGTTGGACTTTCGTATAAAGCTTCATCCCCTATTTCTTCCGCTTGAGGGCGGAATTCACAAAAACGGTTTACGTCTTCGTTTCTTTCTAATCAAAAACCCAAAAATAAAATTTCATGCCTAGGTATAGCTTAAAAAATGTCGGACTTTCATGAAAACTTCCATCTCCTATTTCGACCCCTTAAGGGTGGAATTCACAAAAACGCTGGTTTACGTCTTTATTTATTTTTAATCAGAAACCTAAAAATAATATTTCACGCTTATAGCTTCAAAAATGTCGGACTTTCATGAAAACTCATCCCCTATTTCAACCCCTTTAGTGCGAAAATTACAAAAACGCTGGTTTACCTGTTCATTTATTTCTAATCAAAAACCTAAAAATGAGGTTTCACGCTTATAGCTTCAAAAATGACGGGTTTATATACAAACCTTCATCCCCTATTTCAACCCCTTAAGGGTGAAGAAACCTAAATATAGTGTTTCACCTTTCTAGCTTCAAAAATGGCCGGACTTCCATACAAACATTTATGCTCTATATCAACCCCTTAAGGGTAGAATTTACAAAAACGCTGAAACATGTGTTTATTTAATTTTTATTACAAGACAAAAAATAAAGTTTGATACGTCTAGCTTCAAAAATAATAGACTTCCATATTATATTCTTTTATCCCATATTTCACCCTATTGGGGTTAAAATTTCCAAAAATGCTTCCTTAGGGGATGTTTACATTATGAAAGGACTCTACTCCCCAAATTTCATGTGTCTAGCTACAATTTAAAAGATCCAAATTTAATTAAATATAATTCTTATAATTTCTATTTCGAAATGGTGACTAATGTTTATAGAACTGGTAGTACTTGTTGAATCGTCGCCATGGATACGACTTGCAGAGACTTTGAAAATGCTCGGATTTCCACATATTTAACTCAATTTAGTCGGCGGGTTTTGTACGTGAGTTAAGACGTGAATCGAGGTGTTACGGTTTTGTGTGTGTATTTTGACAATTTTTGATTGAATTTTGATGTGATTTGACTTTGTGAACATAGAACTTTGATGTGGAAAAGAAAATGCGGCGAATTTAAAGTTGTAAAAAGGTAGGAAATCCAAATTAGTGTATTGTTTTTAAAATTATTTTACGCAATCTCGTTTCGCTATAAAACTGTTTCAACTGAATTACATGTTTTTTGTGGGATTAATTTTCTTAAATTAAAAAGTTGTATTGTTGCGTGGCTATTAAGATAAGCAGGTATTCTGTGTACGATACCATTTACAGTGGTGTAGTGTTTAGTTGAGGTTTAAATTGTTATAAGTGTAATAATTACAATCAGAAAAGATTGTTTAGTCTGTTATACACTCCATTTATAGAAATTTTGCCTGATCGAAAGATCTGAATATGAAAAATATTACTTCGCATACGAATTGTCATCCCACTGTTCACACTTGTACCTAAATACCTAATTAATATTAATTAATTTAACATAAAAAACACATACCTTATTTGACCTCCACAACAATGGAAATGTTTAAAACGCGTAGGTAGGTACTTTTATTGCTGTCCAATCAAAAGCCCATTTTTTGCCCGGCAACCTTTTCAGAAATAAATACTCAGTAACTGACCGATATCAGATGGTTTATGTAGGCTTGAAGGATAAACGATATTAATTACATTTGAAACAATTAATATGATGTAAATTTGTAAATACTAGGATCAAGTCAAGTATTTGAAAAATAAGTAAATTGACAAGTAACTGCGAAAAATTAGAGGAAAAGTCTGAAAAGTATCCCCGTCGCAAGCATTTTTTACAACCCCCGTAATTAATTTCTCGAAAGCCAATAGAAAAGACAAATGTAAGTCGATCCTCGTCCAGCTAGACCGTCTCCGACGATCCCCGCGCTCGTTGGCGTCGGGGGCAGGCCTCCGCGTCCCCCGTGCCGCCGCCCCCGAGGCCCCGCTCCATGAATAATAAATGGGGCGGGTTCTAACAATGACGTAACTACAATCGCTCCACTCCGTGCACAGATTGGCGCGGATCCGCCGGTAGGTACTGCTGCTCCGCGGGCCCTTCTGTCCCTTCAATAAGGAAAGTTATGTGCTCCCGCCCCCCATTCCCCGCCGCACACCCCCAAACCGGCTCCCCGCATCGCTAGGACGCGTCGAMTTCCAGCAGMGGTCAAGAAAAAAATGAGAAGGAAGCGCGATTTGTTTCTATATAACGATGTGAGGTAATGCAATTGCTATGCCGTCTGTTTAGTTGGAATCTCTATGTATACAGGGTGTTTACAAAAAATACGGTCTTGACAACTTTATATTAAATTAAAATTTAAAGAAATATTCTTACCCTTAGAAGGATCACATTTTATTTCCTGTATTTACCTGAGTGAGATAATAATATCAATGAATATAATTGAGTACATCCCATAAGCATCGATAGGAAACGTCCTGTAAAGTATAACTCAACATAAATAGAAATAATAAATGTTTGTAAGATATAGGTACTTAAGTAATTAATGAAGAATTTATTCCATGAATAATCTTCGTGGTTTTTCTGCAAGGCGACTTAAAACATCTTCTGTGAAATAAAGACCCAAATTATTTATATGTTCTCTATGTACACTGATCATACAAAGCCCCTTTATTACTAATTCCGTTATTCATGAACTCAGTTAGGAGAGGCGCATTCAGTTGCATCGCTCTCGCGTTTAACAAAAAATGAGTTGATACATTTTATTTGGGAGAATAAAGATCCGTGTTCCACATAATGTATAATGATATCATACAAAGTACCAAAGGAACATAAATTTCACCTTAAAAGTTCTACTAATAGGAGCACGATTTTCGATTCAGAATTAACACATATCAAAGACTAATGCATTAACCGATGCGTTTTTAGTACAATTTCAACTTCTCATACCAGAAGCTTTAGAAATTTAAGCTGGGCGTTCATATATATAGGTGTTAAAGATACAATTGTAGTAATTTTTACTCCCTAGGGAAAGAGACTCGATGGATAACTAACATTATTAAAACTCAGTCAAGCCAACCTTCTTAGATCGCCAGTGCATTGCAACCGACTACTTAATATTTTAACCAAATTAAGCTTCATTTAAATAAACTGAAATATATTTAATTGCATTATTAACAATACACCGGGCTTTAATTCCTGCTGATAATGCTTTTACTGGATTCCTAAAACTTATATTAAATAAATTGACTTTCATAAACGTGAGTTCAGATGGATTTTTATTTGTTTTTTCGTATTAATTGCTAAAATGTAATGTGAATTTAGAAATTTGGTACAAAAGTTAGAGTTATCATCGAATATATGACAGATTGTGATGTGATTCCATATTACAGTAGTTACTTGAACAATCTTTATAGGAAAAGGCAGAAATCATGTTATGACCTATCCTGACCAAGATAGTCTTTTAAAGCTATATCCGCCCTAAGACAACGATTCGTAACAACAAGAATGTGGCAGTTACAGCTTCAAAACGCACATGGCATTCATTAAGCTTGAAAACCATTTGACAACGACTTATTAGAGAAGGTCATTTGCAAGGGTCAAATACGAGTTCTGGATGAAAATTGCGAAATACACTTGCCTATAAATTTTACTTTATTTACAATTTTGTAAATAAGACAGTTTTTAGGTGTACACACATAATTAACCAGCTAAATATATGGGAAATTGGAAGGGCCCAGGGTTGGCAACCCAGGTCCCCCTTCGGTACGCCCATGCACATTCACTATTATAACAAACTAAGTCTTTATGTACAACCAATGCTATGTACAGCACTATTAAACTGAAAAAGGCCGACAATTGCAAAATTATCACACACAAGTTGGTATATAACAGAAATTGCATCATGCCATAACAAACAATAATCATTTTTATCATCAAAGGGCCATCTTATATTAGGAAGATTCTAGTCCCCCACAACACAAGCTGTATCACCAGAATGATATTCACAAAAGATCTAACTGCTTTAATATAACTCACGTACTTTTAAATTGGTGAATTCCGTGCAAAATAGCACGACCCAGTGGCGAAAAACTTATATTTTGTTTCATAATACCTACATTATCAATAGTTGTAAAAAATAATTAAACGAAATTTTTTCCACTTAGATAATTTCAGTAGATATTGTTCCATGTAGGTTCTCCCGACTTTGCATATTTAAATTTTTTCTATTTTATATGACCGGCTGATATATTTCTGGAAGACGTCAATCATCATATGCCTAAAATTATAAATTAACTATCTTTCTCGTAAGAACCCATGTAACTAAAAACATAGGAGACATGAGAATACTCAGAGAAACGATGAACAAAATTTAAACATTATATTTTGCATTGGATTAGAATCTTTGGTACGTTCTCGATTGCATTAATCGCTGAAGTCCATAAAACAGTTTTCTGTACAATAACCACCATCCTGATTAAAAACGAAAACTAAATTCAAACTTCAACTAAATATTCCTCGTTAAAAATCAATAAAAAGTGTTCACATTCTTGTGAGCGTTTTTTTGTTGCATCTTTTTGACGAGCCACGACAAAAAACGGGTCAGTCCATTTGTGCCGGGTGAGATAGCGTTTAGTACGACTCATTTGTTAGTAACGTGTCGGTGAGTGGCGCACGTATTGTGGTGGTAAATATCAGATGTTTTTGAAAATTGCCTTTTGGAAATTGGCTCTTGTACATTGGTTATGTGTGGACTGAACAAGTGTATGTACTATACTTTTGTGAAAAGTAAGTGATATTTTGTAGCACTAACCTTATTGATGCTGTACGGTTGACTGAAAAATTTCGCTGTTTCGTAATGCTTTCAAAAGATTATTTTCGGGAGATCATCTGTGTTAAGCGTAGGTACTAAAGAAAGTTTGGTGTCGCATAAATACTTGAAATACACTTGTATAATTTATTGCTTCTGTTTTGAGAAAAGTGTAATAACAAACTTGGGGATAAAAACCATATTGGTTATCGCTAAGTAAGAACAACTCCATTTTCCTCGTGACGTGGTAATTTTCATTCACTTTGTTATTTGCAATCTCAATGCCTCAGTTAACTGAACATGATCGCATCGAAATTTTGATGATGGTTGGTTATGAAGATAGAAGGCGAAATTACTCGGAAATAGTTGCACTTTAGAATGCAATTGATGAAGATCGTGAACCATTTGCCAGATCAACAGTTATTAAAACATTGCAACTTTTTGACGAAACCGGAGGTGTAAAAATCATCAAAAACCAGGACGTCCAAAGGTTGCTACGAGTGAGGAAAGTAGCTTGAATATCCTTTTAGATGTGTAAGAGGATCCCAAGTGTTCCGTATACAGCAGAATGCTCTCACTCACAATATTAGCAGAAGATCTGTTCACAAAATTTTGAAAAAAAGAGAAGTTTTATCCATACAAAATTCACTTATTACAAGAACTGAGCGAGGATGATTTCTATCGTAGGATAGAATTTTGCGAAACTGCTTTGAACATGATAGATGAAGATAGAAACATTTTAAATTGGATTGTGTTTTCTGATGAAGCGACTTTTTGCCTCAATGGTAATGTGAATAGACATAATTGCAGATATTGGTCGGACACAAATCCAAAATGGATGAAACAAGTCCACACACAATACCCTCAGAAAGTGAATGTCTGGTGTAATATTATCGGTGATCACATTACTGGGCCTTTTTTCACCGATGGAAATTTGAATGCGAGCAAGTAATTACAGCTCTTGCGCGAACACGTTATACCAGAACTTATTCGGCTGTTCTGTAATCGTGAAAATGTTGCGCGTTCTTCTGAACAGATATGGTTTCAGCAAGATGGTGCACTTCCCCCATTTTGCAGTCAACGTTCGTGGATATTTGAATGCGATATTTCCAGACAGATGGATTGGTAGGCGCGGAGCGATAGAATGACCAGCACGTTCCCCTGATCCGACGCCGCTTGATTTTTTTTCTGTGGGGGKATCTGAAAAAGTATTTATGCTGATTGGCCATATAATGGAGAAGACTTAAAAGGACGAATTAGGGCAGAAATTCAGAACTTACCTTCAAATATGCTACAAAGGACATTAAAAAACTTTTACTCAAGGCTGCAGTACTGCCAGGAAGTAAATAGGGAAGATTTTGAGCATTTTTCACGGAATCATGTTCTTTTTTTTACTTTTTGGGTACCTGATTCGCAATAAATTGATCAAACTAGACAAAAACTATCACCAGTCAAGGAAAAATGGTAATGCCTGGCTTTTTTGTCCATCTTAGCGATAAAGAAAATTGTTTTCTTTCTTTTCCAACTTTTTCCATATCTCGGAAACGAGAGCTGACAGGGTGTTGAAAAATTCCAGAAAATGCATTTTAATTACACATAGGCCCTGCACAATCGGTCGAACAGAACCTGAAATATCCTGCTGGTTCCATACTTCGTAGAGACTCTGAATATAAATTCGATAATAAGCAAGTGGGGCCGTGTTCAAAACAACGCTCCGACAAGTCGATTGGTATTTTTGGATTCTTCAGAAAGTTCTAGACACATTTCATGTACAATGTTTCAACAGTTTCGGAAAATTAAGCGTTTTCACATTTATTACAAAATCCTAATTTTAAGTAAGAAAATGTTCTTCGTCTTCTTAATTCATGTAGGTAAGTCGAAGGGCTAAAACTTGGAATCTTTAAGTATCTTCCAAACGAAGTTTTGAACTAATATTTAGCTATTCTTTTGATTTTATTATTTTGATGCCGATTGTTCATCTTTGATTGTCGAGGGGTCAATAAAATTTTCTTGAGTGCCTTCAAAACTCCTATAGTCGTCGTTCGCTTCTATATAATCCCAATCTACATACCGCCCGTTAAACAATCCACGGCGAGGCAATCCAGAAGACGTCCGTTTTTGGGCGTGTGTACGGTAAGGATAGCGGCGCTGTTGATTTCCCCAGAGTTCCGGATACAATGCGCAACACTACGTGGCCCGTTCGGGGGCGAAGGACTATTTGCAGTTTGGCGAAAATGACGCCGCAACGCCAATTCCCGGCTTTATCGGCGGACGCAGTTCCACCTGAACATGTGTGTGTGTGTGAGTGCGTCTGCCTCAAATGAGATTTTTCAATAGCGTCCAATTTGCGCCTTAAGTGTTATTGCTTCCATCGCTCTGGGTTTTATTTGATGCGTTGGGGAAACTCGGGGGAGCAAACGTGTTCTTTTTTTTTGAAGTTGGGAGACAAACTGTGAAACTCTGACTCAAATTCAATACATATATAGCGTTCCAGATAAAATGAGCCACCTCGTATAATTTCGTAATCTTCGCAAAAATTCTGAATCTCTTCGACTGTTGTTCCTAGGGGGACACATTTCGATAGTAAAGTATCAAGCAACGATCTATGAGACTGACTTATGCAGAGGGTTTTACAGCTTGATGGTCGGCCGTCCTATTGGGATTAGTGGCACGCTTCAAAGTTCGTAAATGGGCCCTATTCAAAAAAATCTTGTTGGTTAAAATTTTAGCTTCTCCACTATAAATTTTTGAAATTTGTTAGTAGTGATAATTTAGCAATCAATAAAACATAGAAGCTTTTATAACATATTTTATTTAATGCAGACCTGATGCTAACTGGCGCGATTGGCGATCTATTTTTATGTGATACTTTATTGGGTTTAAATTTTCCGATGTATAAAATAAAAGCCTTTGCATGTCATAACGAATTTATACAAATTTAATATAAAAACGTACAAATTAGTACATTTGTTAGAAAAAATTTACAATAGTGCACAATAAAATTTATACACGATATCGATTATGTTCATTACAGCTTGTTAATGAGCACATTACAAGAGTCACAAACTAAAAAGAAATTACTCACTATCACTTTCACTGCTAAAATCACGATTAACTTCTATTATTAATTCTTGTACATGATTCGCTCTGTACCAATTTTCATTGTCCAGTACATGCCGCACTGAATTTCTCCATGCATTGACACTTGTTCTTTCAGCTTCGTGTCTAATTTTTAGCAACATTTCATTGCTAAATTTTCCACCGGTGTTCCCTCGTCGAATTCTTTGTTTCAACTGCCCCCATATCATTTCAATGGGGTTGAAAATACAATGATACAATAATAAAATAATTTCTTCGAAAATTTTTGTGCCAAGCACTTCCAACAATTGTTTTTTTTTGTGTAGTCCTCTTCGAAATATAAATCTTCTTTTCTTAAAAACTCTTGAATGGTTTCCTTATTAGTTGTTGTATTTGGAATTTTATCCAGTTGCTCCGAATGGTAACTAGCGTTGTCCATTACTATGACGCTGTTTGATGGCAATTTGGGCAATAAAATGTTTTTGAACCAATTCTCAAACACTTCCGCATTCATATCAGAATGATAATCGGCGCTTGCATCTTTTAAGTTTTTACACCCAAGATACAGGGCTGCAGGAACGAAACCATTTTCACCTCCTGCATGTAGAATCATTATTCTTTTTCCTTTTGACGCCGGAATATTGACGTTGCACTTCCCTGAGTCATCAACCCATCCTTTTTCATTGTATCATGGGTATCGTACCATGTTTAGCCGAGGAAAAATATCGGACGATTTTCCTGCCTATACATTTTTATAAAATTAAATGAAAATAGCAGTCGTATTTAATTGTATTTAAATCTTCGTGTTTAAGGGGAATTCGACTTTTGTTGAAATTATGTAAACTCTTGTTTCTTTACCAAGCTTTCGATTTTATTTTAAATCTTCTCCAGGGCTTCTATAACATTTATAACAGTATGTACCTAAAACTACATGTAACTCGTAACCTTACTGAAATTGAGGTTTATAAAAAGGGGCCAATTTTATTTTCCAAATCTTGCATAACATGTATAATTTGATCGAATTTGAAGTTTCATTACAGATTTGATTAATGGCAAAATCTGAAAGTTGCAACATAATAAATTGGGAAGAAGTCAAAATTTTAGAAAAAGAGAATGTTACAAATAAACGTTTAATTTTAGAAATGTATCAAATTAATAAAAGTGCTAACAGAATAAATGAAAAATCAGACACACAAAATTTAAGTAATATTTACACCTATTTGTTATCAGAAGAAATATTAAAATCATAGTAAATCGGCAGGCATATTTCTGAAAAATGTGGTGGCTATGTTGCAACTTTCATATTTTGTCATTAATCAAATCTGTAATGAAACTTCAAATTCGATCAAATTATACATGTTATGCAAGATTTGGAAAATAAAATTGGCCCCTTTTTATAAACCTCAATTTCAGTAAGGTTACGAGTTACATGTAGTTTTAGGTACATACTGTTATAAATGTTATAGAAGCCCTGAAGAAGATTTAAAATAAAATCGAAAGCTTGGCAAAGAAACAAGAGTTTACATAATTTCAACAAAAGTCGAATTCCCTTTAAACACGAAGATTTAAATACATTTTTCTAAAATATATAATTTCTTATTACCTGGCTTTCCATCAAGCATTGCTTCTTCTCCACCTTTTTCATTGAAAAGCCAATGGTTTTAACATACTTTTGCAGGGTATGCTCGGAGCAGTCGATAATATTATTATTTTTCATTTTTTTTTATATAACACGGCGATTGTTGGAATAACATTATTCTTGTACCAGTTCTTGTTTGACCAGTTGCCCTACGAAATGTATTTGTCACAAACGCCTCTAAATAACTAAATGTAAGCATATTGTATATAAGTATGACTGAATAAGTAAAAAGTATTACACTTGGTCCGCTTATATGCTGTAAAACTTAAAAATGTAAGTAAACACTTATGCTTTCAATACCGTTTATAGTAGGATTGGATTGTTGCGATTTCTTCTTATTTCCAAAAAAATATACAGGTAGAAACTACGTTTATGACCCTCCGGCTTAAAAGAAAATTTTAACTTGTGAAGAAACAGGGCAGAGGAAGATTGCACAACGCGATCAAAAATTAGAAAGTATGGGCTGCCGCATTGAAATTGGAATGTTTACCATTCATGGTTATAAAAATAGATACTACTCATTAAATTAGGAATGAATACGATTTAGTCATACATTAAAAGCTATTAGATGAGAAATATTTGTAGTTCAAATGATAATACCAAATAATGCTCATTGACTTATGTGTACGAAAAAAAAGTTTAAAAAAGCCTAAACACAATTTTTGGATACGGTCCACTCCGCTGCAAAACAGTGGAACGTGCCGAACCCGTCTGTTGTTTACGAGAGCTTCAGGTAGTACTTGTAAACTATTGTATAATAGTTTCCCTTTCCTAGTTCCTTTCGCTCCACACCACATCACGAGAGTTCAAAATGACCCCCATTGACTTCCATGCAGTGGGTAATTCCAATACATATTTATGTCACATTTATTCCTCGATAACTTCCATTAAACATACCAGCACTGAATAATTTGCATATTTTGGTACGGTCGGATAGAAAACTGAAAGATCTAAATGTAATTACCTGTAATTTTTTGTCTTGAGTGGTTTTATGCATCTTCCATAATTATCGAGGTAAAACACGAGGAAAATATTTCGCAGTGCTGCACCAGACCCTATAACCGCTCAAAACTACCTTCCAAGGGGATTAGCGAGGTTTTATTCATTGTAAAATTGACTAGAAAATCGCATCCCTTGCGCATCCAACCCCATCCACTTWACGCGTGCAGCCCTTGATGGGTCCAACCCTTGCTATAGCGGGCACTCTTGTTTTGATCCCTAGATTACAATCGGATGAACATGTAAACATTAATGCAACTGTGGGGGGTGGGGGGAGGTTAGCTGTGAGGTGAACTCATTGCGCAATAAAGAAACCACTTCCAAACTAACTACGTACTTGTAGAATATCAGTTTCTGAAATACTGAAATATTTTATAACGTCAGTAAATCTGAAGAGTTTTTCATGGGACTATTGGTTTTTTCTACACATGGCTATAAATATAAGCGTACTGACTATAGATCTTAAGTAAACATTATTTTGCTATACGTACAGTAATGATTACTTCAAATTTAATAATAATTTTACTCTAAGTAACTTGTTTGTTGAATGACATTCGGGATTCTGAAATTATTTCTCTTTCTATTACATTTTTTTTGTAAAGATTCTTCACTTGCTGCTGATGAAAAACGGACAGAAAAAAAGTGCAAACCAAGGTAGGAACTAAATTTTACAACAACGCGTGGGCGTACCCAGCTTTTTGTCTAAGGGGGGCAAAGCAGTAATTTCCGTAAGTGAATAATTCAACATAAATAAGAAAGTGCCTTTATCGGAATATGTACCTAAAATGAATTATTATTAATGAAGTATTTATTCTATGAACCATCTTCGTTTGCTGCAAGGTGACTTAAAACACCTTCTGTGAAGTCCCACATTTTTTATGTTCTTTATATACACTGATCATACAAAGCTAATTTCTTCCTAATTCAATTATTGATAAACCCAGTTAGGTGATATCTAGCGCATTCAGTTCCATCTCTATCACGTTTAACAAACGATGAGTTGATACATTTTATTTGGACGAATAAAGATCCGTGATCCACATAATGTATAGTAATGTCAAACGAAGTACTAAAGAAAGATAAATTTTCCCTTAAGCATCTACAAATAGGACCACGTTTTATGATTTGGGATTCGTACATATCAAAGACTAATAAATAAACCAATGCGCTTTTGTTTAGTTTCAACTTTTCACACTAGAAGCTTTATAAATTCAAGTTAGGAGTGAACAGGTAGTTAGTAAAGATTAAAAAAAGTTATCAAAACTCAGAATGAGGAAACAACTTGGTCGTGAAACAATACTTAAGACTGTGATGATTCAAGCTGCTGGTTGAATTAATCTTAGTTAAACTTATAAATACAAGTTATAAGCCCCAGCATTATGCGTCAGCTAGCCAAGCACCCCCAATCGGCATTAAATTAATGGTCGTTTTATCTCTATCAATTTTTACTTGTACATCTAATTTTACTCAAATTTCTGCATAATTTTAAACCAACCATTTGTTATTGTCCTCAAACTGCTAAAATCCTTTCATTTGTTATATTCGTCTTGCTGGCTGTCATTGAAATGTAAAATAAGACTGAATATCGCCAAAAACGTATTTTACGGAAAATACTTAATTACTGAAATCTGCAGGGATTAACTATTAAACGCACAGTATAAATTACTACAAATTATGATCAATTAATCTTATTATGGCAATGTAAGTTAAACTTCGATTGATACTTCTGCGGCAATTTTTATGTAACATAAAAGTAATTTATGTTTTTAACTTTAATCAGATATGCATAGTTTAAATTCTTAAAGCGCCTAATGTCGTCATCTGAAACTGAATATGAGCACATAGATACTCCATTAAACTTGGCCATTAGCAAATTTTGGATTAAAAACCGTGATCGCATTAATCCGATATTCTAAATGATTCAAATTTGAGTACTTCTTTTTGCCCTCTGACTAAAATAATCACCTGGGCATAAATCGAAAATAACGCTTTTAAGTCGATTATATTAATGCTATAGATGATAACCAGACACTACAACACATCAGTAAAATGATATGTATTATATAAGTACATCTCAATGTTTGACAACGATTTTGTACACATTATGTGTAGGTATCGTGTAAAATCAGAATTAGATACTTGCGTAAAATTATGCAAACCGCCAAATAGAAACATGTGACCGATTCTGTGTATTCCATATAACAAAATCATGCATAGTTGAACAATCCCTATAGGAAAACATATTAGAAGAGCTAAACAAGTAGAAATCGTGTTGTGAAATAGGTCAAATATGAGTTCTGGTTGAAAATTGTGAAATATTCTTGTCTATAAATTTTACTTCATTTACAATTTCGTAAATACATACTTAATTAATCAGCTAAATGTATAGAAGGTGGGAAGGGCTCAGAGTTGGCAGTATAGGTCCAGGGGGGGGAAAGCTGCATGCAACAACGTATTGGCAACGGTAGAAACAAATTTTAAAGAGAATGAAGTAAACTAAAGCTAAAAATACGTATTCATCAAATGTCTTGGATAACATTTCTTATGGAATTTTATTCTTTTTGTGTTTTGCAATTAGTACTACGTGAACTGATTTCTTGGAATCGTGTCCTGCCTAACTGATTGTCTATTGGTTCAATCTCTTTAACGGTGAAATTGGAAAATAGTAGTTGTTTTGCTTAACTACAAGTATCTATTGATATAGCCGACCAAAAAGCTTTAGGTACTCATTTTGTGCAATGTGTTTAAATTGACCCTATATTGTTTTTATATGTGCAAATAAACATATTGATGTATTTATTTACATCTTTTCAGGTCTTCCGATGAAAGCAAAGCCTCTGGACGGCTGATTTCGACACGGGGTGAGTTTGTTTCTGAAATTATCTTGTTCAGGTGTTTAACTTGTAGTCTACTAATCGCAATGTTTATACGAACTGTAACCTGTTAAGCGCATGCTTTCTTGCAATTAATTTTGAACTGCGATACCGTGTTTCTCAATGCATCCAAATTAGCCGTTGCCCCGTCGAAAAAACAAAACCCCCTGGCTGACATTTCACGAACTGCGGCGGCGGCGATACAGAATGCATGACCCCAGCGCTGCCCTGAATAAGTAAAGCCGCAGTAAACCATACAAGTGGGAATACGTTAATTTCTTAATTTACTAGTTAAGTTGTTCGTCTCTCATGAATATCTGATGAACAGCGAGAAATATTACTTTATGAATTGTCGGTTGAAGGCGCTGCAAATTTAATTAGGGCCTTTTTTTAACGCTCTTTTTATATCAAATTCCGAATTTAATAAGTTCACCCGGATAATTAAAAAAAACTCGTCAATTATTCAACGCGTCTTGTATATAAGGGAGGTCCGCCCTTTCTTCTGACAAATAAACAAGCGAAATGCATCGGCGGATAAAATATTCCTTCTGAAGGCTTTCCAGATGTCCACTGCGGCTTACGTGGTACGTTTGCTCGTTTTTTCCCCCGTCCTGTCCAGGAAAGGGTTCTGAAAGCCATTAGACCATACAGCTTATAGATAGTGGAAAACCTACTTGCTAACTTTTCTATAATGTAACAAACAGTTTGGTTATTTGTATTGCGCACGACGAGAAATAAATTAAAAAATATAAAGATGTACAGCGGGTTCAGAATTCATGTGTTTCTCAGGGTATCTCGACAGAAAAAATCTAATAGATATGTTACGTGTCGAACTTTTGAGCACAGGTCATAAGTCAAATAAGACTTCCTGCATAACGTTTCATTTCTTTTAAATGGCAGTCGCCGGTGCTTTGCTATTTTTTAACTTCTAGTAAGTATATACAGGGTCGCTACAAAGTATGGAACCGGCAGGATATTTCAGGTTCTGTTAGACCGAGTTTTCTGAAATTGTGCACGGGCCTATGGGTAATTAAAATATATTTTCTGGAATTTTTCCAACTCCGTGTTAGCTCTCGTTTCCGAGATATGGGCGCAATTTGCATTTTTTTTAATGCGAAGGGGGGTCAAGAGGCACATTATTGAAAAGGATATTTTTCCTGATTTCAAAAATTTATTATATTTGTACAATTTATTGCTTCTGGGCTGAGAAAAGTGTGATAACAAACTTGGGTCTTGCAAAAAACTACCATAACCATATTCGTTATCGCTAAGTAAGAACTCCAGGTTTGTCATTTGGAATCGCAATGCCTCAGTTAAAACTGAGCATGATCGCATCGAAATTTTAATGATGATTGGTTATGGAGATAGAAGGCGAAATTATTCGGAAGTAGTTGCAGTCTACAATGTAATCCATGAAGATCGTGAACCAACTGCCAGGTTTTGACGAAGCTGGCGGTGTTAAAAATCGTCAAAAGCCGGGATGTCCAAAGGTTGCTACGAGTGAAGAAAGTATTTTGAATGTATTTTTAGAGAATCCCAAGTTTTCTGTACAACAGCGTGCTCTCGCTCAGAAGATCTATTCAGAACATTTTGAAAAAAAGAGAAGTTTCATCCATACAAAATTCACTTATTACAAGGTAGAAATATTTTAAATTGGATTATGTTTTCTGATGAAGCGACTTTTTGCCTCAATGACAATGTGAATAGACATAATTGCAGATATTGGTCGAACATAAATCCACATTGGATGGAACAAGTCCACACACAACACCCTCAGAAACTGAATATCTGGTGTGGTATTATCGGTGAGCACATTATTGGGCCTTTTTTCATCGATTGAAATATGAATGCGGTCAAGTATTTACAGCTCTTGTGCGAACACATTATACCAGAACTTATACGTATGTTCCCTAATCGTGAAAATGCTACTCCTCCTGAACGGATATGGTTTCAGCAAGATGGTGTACCGCCCCATTTTGCAGTCAACCTTCGTGGATATTTGAATGCGATATTTCTAGACATATGGATCGGTAGGCGCGGAGCGATAGAATGCCCAGCACGTTCCCCTGATCTGATACTATTTATTCCTCTGATCCATTAATACGAGCCCCGTCCTATTTCAGTTGGCCCAGTTGCAATTTTTTTAATTTTTTGTATTTAATGGACAGGAGTTGTAATGCCACAACTTTTGAAACATTTACCACTTAATCAATTATTCATTTGTCTAATTCAAACATTTTATTTCTACTTAACTACCAAGTTGAAGCAAATCATGAGAAAACCTGAGTTACAAACAACTGACTTAATCTATTTCTTCAAAGGCTACCATAGAGTAACATCACCTTTATTTTTTATGACAGCGGATATTCTTCTTGGCATTGTATTCACTAAATTCTGGCAATCTTGTGGTGTGAACTTATCCCATATAAATCGAAGTTTATGCCTTAATTCGGGAATCGACCTGGCAGGAGTTGCGCGCAGTTGTTTTTTCATAATGTGCCAGAGAGTTTCTATAGGACAAAGGTCAGGACTACTGGATACCCATTTTAAAAGTGGAATACTGTTGTCGGTGAACTACTGTAAAGATCTTTTGGATACATGACATGCAGCGCCATCTTGTTGAAAAACAAAATCATTTCCTGACGTCAGTGACTCGTACCTAGTGTGTATCAAAGATTCACTTAAGATATTAAGATATTTTTCGGTGTTCACAATGCCCTCAATGAAATTTAATATTCCTACTCCTCTTGCAGACATTGATCCCCACACCATAATAGATGCTGGATATTTAACTTTTCTCTTCAGAAAATCTGGATGATAAATTTAATTTTTTTTTGTCGAATAACTCTGCTGCGACTGTCGACTACACAAACTTCAAATCTAGACTCGTCGCTCCAATGTACACTGTTCCATTGTCCAAGACTCCAAGTTCTATGTTCTTTTGCCCACTTCAACCGATTTTTCTTTTGTTGCGTAGTTAACAGTGGCTTTTCCTTGGCCTAGACAATAATAATAAAATATAGACCATGTGTGTTGTCTTGACTTTGCACCTTTAGAGTTCTTCATTTTTTGAAATGATTTCTAGTCTTCTTATATAAAAAAACTATCAAATTAACTATTTTTATCGTAAGAATTTATATAACTACAAACATATTACATCGAAATCTATCAACAAACAAAATAACCATACATTGCAGCTGGTTTAAAATTACGACTTTTTGGACCATCTTCGTATGCACTAATTGATAAAACAGGTATCTGTACAAACATTATCACCTTTGCTTTAAACCCAAATATTGCGCGTTAAATTTATAACATCGCACGTGTTTACGTTCTTATGACCACTTTTTTTKCCCGCTCCCKAGCCGGCGGAGCAACGGCAAAAAAAGGGCCAGTCCATTTTGTGGCGGGTGAGGTACCTCTTTAGTGCGTCGTTTATTGTCTTAGTATCGCCGGTGTTTAGCGTGCGTGCGGGTTGTTCTTCAATTTGCGTTTTCGAAATTGACTTCTGGGTGTCTTAGTTACCTGTGGACTGACTGCTGGAGGCCTAAAGTCAACACAGTACTACGTTCAAGAAATGTAAGTGATGTTTTGCAGTACTACACTTTTCTTCTATTTCGTCTATTGTGTTTGACGGTGTTTTATACAATTTATTTTTCAACTTGATTTACATCCGAGTTTGGCTTTGAATGTTGTTTTGGCCTTGACTTAAAAAAACTGCCAAGTTGTGATTCATTTTCTGAAACATTTTTGAAAAATAAAAGAGGATAGTTAAGGAGCGCGATACTCTCGTTACTAATACGTACTCGTACTCTAATAAATTAACATGCAATTTAATATTCAAGTAAACAGGTATGATACATTAGAGAACTATGGTTTTTATAAAATCATTTATTCTTCCAGAAATGTTACCTACACAGATAAAACTGTTTGTTTGGATGTATAAAATTAATTTTTTTGACTTCCATTTCTTTAGGACCAACAAATTTATCTTCAAACAAACAAAATTTTATTTGTAAGAAGAAAATCAGTTTGTTTGTAACTATATTACCATTTATTTGAGATCGAACAGAACTTGCGAGGTCAAGTAACCTAATATTTATTGGAGCGAATAAAATATTATTTTTCACGGTCAAACAATTTATTCCAACGAGCTAAAATTTGAAATATTTAAATTAAATGCTTTAAAGAATTATATCAACAATAGTAAATGCTTGTTTCTAATAAATATATCTTTCGTTAAATCAGTGTTTCTTTTTGTTATTCAACTATTTAAATGTTCAACTCAAACTCACCTGTTGTTACAGCAAACAACATGTATTTAAACAGAATAAATGATGCTTTAATGCAACAAACTGTTTTTGGATACAACGAAATAATTGTTTGAATTTGTGCGTGCCACTAGCAAAGTTGGTAGTTCCGCTTCTGGACATAATGTATCAAGGTAAATCGGGAAAAGCCGCCGTTATTTGTTTCTTATTATTGTCAGTTTATTTCATTAAATTGTGAAACAAAAGAGGAAGATGCATCACAGATTTTAAAACTAAGTATGAAGTCTAAATAAAGTATTTGCTTAATATGATGTGAAAAATAAGGCATTCAAGCAAGTACATGATCGTTAACGCAAGCTCTGTTACAAAATGACCATCTATGATTCGTAAGGATGTTAATTACGGCGTTGTTTCTCCACATCTTGAAGTAGGTATATGTTAGTAAAGTCTGCTCAATGAAGTGCCCTATTTGTACCAAACTACTATTACAAGTAATCCGTCATTTATTCAGTATATTTGTAATACTAAAATGGAACACATTTGTCACGCTATAGAAACCAGTAGATTTGTGATTGTCCTTTAAATTAAAATAAATATAATATTTTCCGTCTGCATTATATTCGTATATATAAGTAGCAAAATTAACCTTGTCAATGGACTTGTTTAGGTGATAGGCTGATTTAAATCAGATGTTTTTTACTAAACCAATTACAGTTTTGCGGAAATGAATTGAGTGACATATTGCAATTTTAATTACAAGAAACAACTTTTATACGCTCTATGAAAACAGGAAGCCACAGGAATACACTTGCATAAGATACATAGACATATCGAAGTGGGTTAACCAAAATTTATTTCTTTAACTTAAAAACAGTATATGAATTCTTTCAATTATACATTTGTTTGATTCCAGGAGATAGCTGTTTTATTTGGTATGCTCTGATTACAAACAAATATTTGTTTCAGTAAAATTTAGTCATATGTTTATTCCAAACATCTTCATGATTTAGTGAAACAAATGATTATTTTTTACTCAATAGTTTCAAAAGTTAATTTAAAGCTTTGTATATATTATGTTAAATAAATGCTATTTTAGCCGCTTCAAGAATTTTGAGGGTTTGAAGCAAACAAATCATTTACTTCGCCATATACCTACAAACAAATAATTTGTTTGCCATAAATATATTTTTTTTTCTTCCAAACAAATTGTTCTCTCTGTGTACTATTAACTATACCGTTTTGAGGTAGTATAGCGCGATTGTATCGTTCGACATTTCCACTCTGGCAAATTTTGATCCGAATGGACGACAGGTGGCGTTTCAGAGCAAATGATTGCCTAAATGAGTGTACACGGGCTCGAAATGGTATTTCGATGCTCCGTTGTGATTTATTCCGACTGGCGTCACTGTAGGGCCAGGTCTCCTGTCACCGGTGAATTATTTTTGACGCTGGGATTTGGTCGACCCTCCCAAAATTCGCACCAGAGTTCAAGGTGACCGGGGGAAGCTAATATATCGACTTTTTTTCGAAATTTTATCGGCAAACTGCGTCATTTCAATTTGCCACTTCGCCAATCGATAGCATCATCTCACCCTGTCGCGGCACTCAGCTGGTGTATTCTTCGGATTAATTTTTAATGTGCTTAGATCAGATGTTATGTTTAAAATTAGTGTAAATCAAAGGGACCGGCTGTGCGCCCTCGGGACCCCCGTCTCACCCTGGGGATGTCGCCCGTGCATTTATCAAATTACCACCACCCGCCCCCTCAGTTGCTGTTAATCTGTTTTCAATGGAGACTCACCCTGTGCACATGATACAGTGCGTAACTGACCTCGGATGCTTCGGCAGTCGATGATGCCAAGTTGCTTCCAAATTTAATCGTAACTACAGGATGTTTCACGAATTGTAATGACCCTGATGAAATTAAAAATGCAACCCAAAATACATTGTTAGCCAATGTGGTTATTTTACATAATGGTATTATTTTAAAAATAAATTGCGAATCCACAACGGCTATGCGCTATGGTTCTTGTCACTGTATTTATTAAAAGTCAATATGTATTCAAATGATGAAAAAAACAGATGTGATTTTGATTTATGGAGAATGCAAGAAAAATGCTTCCGCTGCATCCCTTTATTCAGACAACGTTTTCCAAATAGAAGAACTCCTGCCGATACAATTTTCAAGAGACTTGAATTAACTTCAAGGACAAATTGGCCACCGCTGAAAAAGTCAAGAGAAGAACAGCAACAGGCCCTGACAATGAAATTAGAGTATTGGAAATGATTGATGAAAATCCTCGTATTAGTCAAAGGATAGTCTCAAGAGCAACCGGTATTAGTCTGTCTTCAGTAGGTACACCGAATAATTAAAGGCAATCAATTTTATCCATATCACTTGCAATTTGTTCAGGCCTTAAAGGAGACAGATTATCCTAAAGGATTGGCTTTTTGTAACTTTTTTCGGGAACACCAGAATTTTAATGTGAGATTTTATGACAACATTTGTTTCTCAGATGAAGCAAGATTTTCCAATAATGGTGGAGCTAACAAACATAACATGCATTATTATGCGCAAGAAAGTACGTTGGATTCGAGAAAGACATTTTCAGACTATCTACTCGACGAATGTTTGGTGCGGAATATTGGGGAATCAAATTGTTGAGCCTTATTTCTTTCGCGATAGTTTAAACGGCAATACTTATCTAAATTAAAAAAAAAACATTTTACCGGTACTTCTCCAAAATGTAAATTTACAAGTAAGACAAGATCTGTGGTTCCAACAAAATGGGACACCTGCGCATTATCATAGAATAGTGCGAAATCATCTTAATTTGGTTTTGCCTAACCGATGGATAGGAAGAGGTTCAATTAATTCTTGGCCACCGAGAAGCCCAGATCTTACTCCTTTAGATTTTTTCTGTGGGGAATGGTAAAAGAGCAAGTATACCAAACACCAATTGAAAGTGTAGAACATTTAGAAAATAAAATACGTGATGCATGTAGATCCATCACTCCAGAAATGGTAATGCATGTTAAAAGATCGTTTTGAGCACGAATTCAAGCTTGTGAAAACAGCGGAGGGCGACATTTTGAGCATTTATTACATTAATGTTATTGAATAAACATTTTTCAAAAGTAAAATTTGTTTTACAATACCGAACTTACTTAAAGCAAAGACGATGAACAATTATCAATGTTACCTCTGCAAATGTAGTTTGGGTTGCATTTTTAATTTCGTCAGGGTCATTATCATTCGTGAAACATCTTATATTGTACTGATATGTCGCCCCTGCTATCAAGGGTGTGGATGAACAACACGCAAGGGTTTTCGTTTCAACCTCCGATGGGTCCTTACATAAAAAAATTATTTCATTATTAAAAGTTTAATGACTTCAATGGTGTTTTATAGAGAAATATTACACTAAAAATGTGGCAACAACGCGGACTCTTTATAGGGATGAGGTTTAGAATTCATCGTCCATGGGCTAATACGAACGGATTGTGCAAAGGGTGAATTAATAATTACTGCAGTACTTGAAATGAGCAACGGTTAAATCGGAAGTTGTCCTTAGTAATGACATTAGGAAAAAGAAAAGGGGTGAAATCCACCACGTTCGTTTTCGTAAAATCAGTAATCCGTTCAAAAGAAACCTGCATTAGCAAAGTGACAGATCACAGAGAGGCGGTGACAGCACACAATCGCAGGTCCATTTGCTGCTAATCGGATCGCTATGCTCCCCAAGTTTTTATCTAATGGATCTCACGAAAGACGAGAGAGAGAGCTCATAAAAATAACGGTGGGAGAGAGGTTTAGAGTTTTCACCTGCATCTGCGTTTTAGAAGCGAATAAAGCTTGTCTATCTTTTCAAGAGTTTTATGGCTCAGTACTATAGCGCTTTAGATTTATAAGGCATTCTTGCCCGATAATAATCTTCGGTTTAAATTACATTAATTAGTGCTCACACTGAATTTGGGATTAATTTTTGCGGTATACTACCGCGGTACGAAGTGTACAGGGTGTCCCATTTTCATTGTAATTGGGTATTTGCCATGTATTTATATTTTATTAAATTGCATATTAATAGGTAGTATCTAATTCACAAAACAGCTGTGACAGCTTATAAATTCGAAAAAATGGATCGTAAGGTGTATTTTTAATATTAAAAATGTGAATATTTAAAGGGACCGCCAAAACTCGAACATATTGCCCGTGACGTCAGGTCTCTTGTAAATGGCCGCTTGTTTACATCTGGGGTCAGCGCGTCACGCGTCAGCCTCAGTCCGTCTATTTATCAGTTTGTTGTTTCGTTCATTTTGTGACAAGCGAATTAATATACGCCAAGAAAAAGTGAAATACTTATAAGTTATGACTTCTGAAGGCATGTTCATTGTTATGGAATTTGTCTACAGCGACGAGCGGTTCAACGCGGCGGAGATGAGGAACGTAAAAGCAACAGCATAAGTGAACTTTTTATTAAATTAACCTAGCATTGATAATTTGATCACAGTGGGTTGTTGGAAACATACTATTTGTAAGCATAAAATGTAAGAATAAAAATGTAGCCTAAACTTCACATATATTTTAGAGGTCAGGATAAATATATAAATTGCCATTTATTTTCGGGGTTCTTGCGGCTCGTTTCCGGTCTGGCTAACAGTCGAATATATGGTGAACAACGTCGTTCTTTATTATAACATTTCCCTCTATCAACTTAAAACGCATATAATTTTTCATATCCTCTTCACGCTATAACAAAATGGAAACTGAATGGTAAACACTTATAACCCCAAGAAGAATAATAGAACTTACAGTAAGAATTAAGATGATCTTCACAACAGAAAAACAAACTGCGATTTCAGCATATCACGTCTAGGGGCGTTAAACAACTTTTTCATACGTTGATAATCTTGAGGAATGGTTACAAAAAATTTGTTAACTGTATCTACTGAAGTACTTTTATAACCATGTACAAAACAACACTTGTTTTGTTTTCCGTACATAATATACGCTTGTAAAACTACACAAATCACTTTTTGGTGCGACCTCTTACACTGTCCTTTCAATAAACACCACACAAAAGCTTCTCCAATACAAGACTGATACTACACCATTAAACAGCACGCTCCTCGGTAATGTTTACATGACACTTGACGTCGCAAGTTGAATAACCTTGGATAGAAGCGTTTTGGCGGTGACTCCTAAGATTCGAATTTCAGACCTGAAATTCTCTATCTACAAATGTTCATTTTGTTTTTTCTAACGTGATGTACGATATATATGCACTTCAAGATTCATTTTACGTAATTTAAAAAAAAGTGATAATACCCAATTGTAGGGTATCTCGGTATCTATTAATGCTAGAGGGTTGCGGTTTCGACATTACTGTATTACTTTTTTGTTCTGAGTTCAGCTGTACCGTCACCATTTTTCGCTTTCGTTTTAAAGCCATAGCCAACTTTTGGAAAATGTAACATTTCTCCAGCTCTCAATTTCTCGCTTGGGTATGTAGATACAGAAAAACTGTAAATACATTTTTTATGGATATTTTTATTTTTGATACCTTTCTGAATATTGTATCCTTCATTTTACAAAACAGTTATTTCAGTTATTTAGGTAGATTTTACATGCAAGTATTTGGTTGTGCTATGGGGTCAAAATTAAGTCCAATTCTGGCTCAATATATAATGGACACACTTCTTGAAGAAGTGATACCAAAATTATCATCTAACATAAATTACATTAAAAAATTTGTCGATGATTTAATATTAATTGTACCATCAGATGGTGTTGAAGAAATAATGCAGGTGCTTAATGATTAGGACACACATATTAAATTTACTTTAGAGACAGAAAATGATAGTTCAGTTCCTTTTTTAGATACTAGAGTATATAGAGACGAAAACAACTTCATAAAATTAGATTGGTACAAAAAATCTACATCTACTGGCAGATACTTGCATTATTATTCAAATCATTCCAACAAAATTAAAATAAATTTTATCAATCGAATGAAACATAGAATTGAAGTGCTATATCATAAAGACTTTATATACAAAAACTTAAAAATTTTAGAATCTTTACTTATAAAAAATGCCTACCCAAAAACACTGATAACTAAATTACTTTATTGCAACAATTCAAAATTACAAAGTAATAACATTGAAGAAAATGGTGAACCAAAAAAATTTGCAGTTTTACCACATTATAATCATTTAACAGACAAACTAATAAATTTATCAAAAGGTTATGACATCAATATCGCAAAAAGGAGTACAAAGTTAGTAGGATCGTTATATACTAAATTGAAAGACGATTTTTACAAAATAAATTGTACATCTTGTCAAGATGGTAAAATTTGCCAACATCTAAAAAGTAGGGTGCGCTTATACGTACGATATACGTTTAAAAAAAGATAGGTGTGCTCTTTCTGGCCATGTATTAGGTAACTATCAACATGAAATTGACTTTGAAAATATAAATATATTAGCAAAAGAATGTAATTTAGGCAAAAGATTAATTTGAGAAATGATTAATATTAATAGATGTGATAATAGCAAAAATAAAAAAACGGATATACAAAATTTAAGTGTAATTTATACTTACTTACTAAATTATACCAAATAAACTAAAAAACCATTTTATAATATTGATAATGTAATATTACTCCATTACATATATTTTTTAATTCTAAATTATTTAAAATTGTATTGTATTATAATTGAATAATTTCGTAAAGAAACAAAGTGAAGTTCAACATAACTGATATTTGCTGAACTATGTAGTTTCGTTTATATTCGTATCTGAAATAAACAAATTTATCACTTGTCAATTTGAAGTTGGAGTTATCAAATCTCGTATATCGTAAGTTCATTTTATAAAATAACTTGTTAATACATTGTAACCATTTGTAGCAACCCTGAAGAAATAAAGTCCATCGAAAGCTTGGTTTGTAATATATGTTATTTAACATAAAGAAAAAGGTCGAACATCCCGTAAAAACGTTACATATTATAAACTAATACGACCGTTAATTCTACAAACACATACATAAGACTCCTAAGAGCGCTCATGCATTGTTTATCATCAAGCATTTACATCCATTTTGACGAAAAACGTAAAATCTCATTAAATTATTACAAAAATTGGAATATTACCAAAATTAGTAAAGATAAACCTAACAATGTATACATTTCCTAAATCATAAAAAATAGTTATTTTCAACCATAGCAAAACCAATTATGGTTTCCATTTAAAAAATGTAAGTTGGTATTATATCTCTAAAATGTGACCCCTTAAAAAATTCTGAATACGCCACTGGATTCAGAATAAAAATATCTATAAAACATGTCTCTACAGTTTTTTGTGTCTACATAGCCAATCGAGATATTGAGAACTGAAAAAATGTTACATTTTCAAAAGTTGGCTATGGCTTTAAAACAATAGACCTTACAATTACAACGAAAATGAGACACCCTGCACTTACTATAAATTTCTGTAAGCTTGTAAATGTGAGACTTCTCAGGGAGTAAATTCAATTCTTGCTGCTTCTCTGATTTCTTCTGTTAATTCTTTCTTCACCATCACCTAAAAAATTCTGGTCCTATATGAGTAACTTTCACAGCACATCTTCAATGCCCGATCAGTTGTTCTATAATGAGTCACATCTATCATCTCCAGAGCAAATTGTTAACTCCTTTGCCTCATACTTTCAATCTAAGTTTGCAACCCCTGACCTTTCAAATACTACAAGTTATAATGTTGCAGACAATGCTCGTTTCTCAAACGTTTTGAGTTTGACATCACTTACCCAAGATGAAGTTCTTTTGGCAATAAAAAAACTCAAGTGTAAGTTTACCAAAGGCCCAGATGGTATTCCTTCGTTTATCGTTCGTGATTGTGCGACTGCATTTGTCGTGCCTTTATGCATCTTATTTAATTTGTGCTTGAACACTAATACTTTTCCTAACACATGGAAAGTAACAAGACTTTGTCCGGTTTTTAAAAAAGGGGATAAGACATTAATTGAAAACTATCGCCCAATAGCAATTATGTCAAATTTTGCTAAGGTATTCGAAATTGCGTTGCATAGACACTTGGAATATCACGTACGACCGCTGCTGTCAGACTGTCAACATGGTTTTACTTCTGGTAGATCGACTGCTACAAATTTAGCGTGTATTTCAAATTTCATATCTGAGCGTCTTGATTGTGGGATGCAGGTCGATGCAATCTATACGGATTTTTCGAGTGCTTTTGACCGTCTCGATCATACTATACTCATACGTAAATTGTCTACAACCGGATTGTCTCCGTCACTTTTGCAGTTTTTCTCGTCCTACTTATAGTGGGTCGGCGGCAGTACGTCGGGTACCGCGGACATGTGTCTCCCGCTTTCTATGTTACCTTAGGTGTCCCTCAGGGCTCCGTTTTGGGCCCTTTGCTTTTCATCATATATGTCAATGATATTTCGATAGGACTGAAATGTCATAGTTTACTGTATGCCGACGATTTAAAGCTGTTTGCCTCTCTTCAGTCCCTTAATGATGCATATAATCTTCAAAACGATCTCGAAAGTATTGAAAATTGGTGCCTGGTCAATAAGTTACCGCTGAATATACAAAAATGTTTTGCATGTTCATATTACAGGGTCCATAATCCAATTATTTTCGACTACATTATAGGCGAGAACAAGCTATCCCGACGCGATACCATAAAAGACCTTGGAGTTATCTTTGACAGGAACTTGAGTTTTGTCCCCCATGTAACTGACTGTATTGCGCGCTCATATAGAATGTTAGGCATAATTATTAGACATGTAAAAAAATTTACGGATGTTGCTGCGCTGAAGCTTTTGTATTTTGCATATGTACGCTCAAAATTAGAGTATTGCTCCGTCGTATGGGCTCCAGGATATGGCACCTACATCGATAATTTAAAAAGTGTACAAAGACGTTTTCTTAAATTCTTGTCTTTTACTTGTAATGGTGTCTATCCAGCTGTAGGTTACCCTAACGATCTATTGTTAAAAAATTTTGAAATGCACAGTTTATTTGCTCGTAGAAAGCTTCATTCAATTATATTTCTATATAAAATAATATCTGGGCAGGTGAATTGTACATCCTTACTTGTGCAATTGTACTTCAGAGTTCCGCGACCAGCTAGTCGTAATATCGATTGTTTTTATTTACCTTACGCTCATACAAATTTACTTAAGTTTTCTCCTGTGTACGTTATGTGCAGTAACTATAATTCTGTCTGTGATTTACTTGACATTTTCTCCTGTAGTGTTCGTGAAATCGAGAATTGTGTATGCCCTCCTTATGTGTAATATCTTATTATTATTGTTATTTCCCTCACCTGTAATTGGCTTCGGCTGTTTGGTGATGTATCCAAATAAATAAATAAATAAATAAATAAATAAATAAATCACTCTCATTTAATAGTTAGTTTAGGTTTGTAAATCTCTGTTGCCATCCCACTTTAAACTTCGAAGTAATAAAATTCTTCCAAAGATAGACAAACTTCAGACGATATTTGTGTGCCAACACAAACAGAAAATATGCTAAGGCACGTCAGAACTAGATGGACGTCTGTGAAGGAGCCGTGTAACAGTCGGAAGATTTGTGTGCCAGTCAAGTGTGCTGACGCGGGACCGAAGGGATGAATTATACAGAGGTTTGCATACTGCATGAGGACCTAAACGCGCCCGGTTAACTCCGCTCACCTTCGGACCTATCGCTTACAAACTCGAGGTATCCGCTGTCTTCGGTCTTTTTTCGAAACAGGCAAGTCGAAATCGGCTCACTTTTTAGTTTAAAACGTGTCGAAGTGGAATTTAAACAAAATATTATTTGCACTTTTGGGGATTGTTTCAGGCTGAAATGCAACACCTATTTCTTTTTGTTTTATATCGTTTCTTTATATGGTTAGTTACTTTTGATGTGTTAGAGTAACGTGACAGGATTAATTCAGTTGAATGAAACACAATAAAATCGTGGAACATTAAACACATGATCTTTGGCAATTATATCTAAGACATGATATTTTTTAAATGTTTGCGTTGCTAAAATCGCGAGCAGTTGTCTTTCGGGGTAACCTTACTCAAACCATAAGCCCTTTTTTTAAAAAATCTCTAATTGCAGCTTTATTTTCGCGGAATTAGATATTTTTTCAATATTCAGTTGAATAGAGAATTGAAAGAGCTTTTCAAAGAGGGGTTACCCATCCCGTTTGAACTTACTGACGCGTGATGTGGTGAAGATGGGGGTACTAGGAAAAAGGGTAACTGTTAGTGTTGAAACGTGTCCCCCTAGAAATAAAAGTTGGCGTGTTCCAGGAAAATCCCGAGAACGGTATTATACCACCTTTCTCGTTTTAACTGGAACGCATGGTATATTCTAACAGCTATTGTAACGTGTTTTTTTCCTCTTATAACATCAATTAATCAAAACGGTAGTATGCTTTCTTTTTTAATACTCTTAAAACTAAATCAAACGCACAACATCCAGTATAATTATCGCGAGAAAATCCTTCAACAGTTTTTGTCGCCCGATGAAATTCAGCACTCCATAGCGTACGGGGTGAGTGCGCTAGCTTCGTGCAATAGGTTCGAGGCATGTTTTTTAAGTAAGTACTGTTTTGCGATTCCGCCGCCGCAGCGCTATGGTCGGCGTTCCGCGCATACGCGTTGGTTACCTACATCTCTTGTCTACGCACTGACGCCATTACAGTTTGATTCTACATTGTATACGTTGTTTACTGAGTGTTTAAGATGCCTCCGACAATCGTGAGTCCCGCCGATTGTGAAGTACGGGCTGTTATACGATTTCTTAGTGCTAAAGGCGTAAAACCGATCGATATTCATCGTGAGATCTGTGAAGTTTACGGACAAAACATTATGAGTGATGGAATGGTAAGGAAATGGGTGAGAGCATTTAAAGATGGCCGCACAAATGTGCTTGATGAAAAACGGAGTGGGCGTCCTTCGGTCGTTAATGAAGGTTTGGTGCAGAAAGTGAAAACAGACGCTTTACAATTTTATCATTGTGCGACTGCTTTCCTCAATATTCTCGTAGTGTTTTGTATCGCATTGTGACCGAGAACTTGAATTACCGGATATTGTGTTCACGTTGGGTTCCGAAAATGTTGACGGATTTGCACAAAACTCAACGTTTAGGCAGTGCATTGACTTTCCTTGAGCGGTACCACAATGAAGGTGAAGATTTTTTAGACCAAATTGTTACTGCTGACGAAACATGGGTGGCCTACGTCACACCAGAATCGAAACAACAATCCATGGAATGGCGACATTCATCATCACCCAAAAAAATTGAAGTTTAAGCAAACAATTTCTGCCCGGAAAATCATGTGCACAGTTTTTTTTGGGACAGAAAAGCAGTATTGCTAGTGGAGTTTCTGCCTCGTAATGAGACAATCAATGCAGCGTCTTATTGTAAGACATTGAACAATCTGCGTCGTRCAATCCAGAACAAAAGACGTGGCAAGTTGAGTAAGGGTATCGTTTTGCTGCATGACAATGCCCGTCCACATGTGGCTAATCGGACCAAAGATCTCATCAAATCTTTTAAATGGGAAACTCTCATACAGCCCTGATCTGGCGCCCAGTGACTACCATTTGTTCCTGCACTTGAAGAAACACCTGGGTGGTCAGCGTCTTCAAGACGATAACGAAGTCGAAACATTTGTGATACAGTGGTTAACAAGTCAGGCGGCAGAATTTTATGAGGAGGGTATTCAAAAACTAATGCCACGTTATGACAAGTGCCTCAATATTCACGGAAATTGTGTAGAGAAGTAGATTAAGGTACAGGCTTTCATGTAAGATATAATTATTGCGATATCTTTGCACGTCTTTTTTTAATTTCAAAACGGTACTTACTTAAAAAACATGCTTCGTACTTACCTGTTAAATTAATTCAGCCCGTTACGTTACATTTGTGTTCTGTGCACACCTATCTTGAAGCCGAAGAAACCCTCAATAAGAACGAGGTATTGTCTAAATTTTATTTACATATTTTATTAACTAACGCCGATTTCGTAATTTCGTTAGGGTTCTAAGATGGGACTGTAGACATACTACCGTCAAATAGGCGAATCAAATTCGTTAAGCAGACAAATTTCGAACCAGCTAATGTGTACCTACCTGAAAGGGGAAAGCCGTTACAATCTTTTGAAGGGGACCGTGATAACTTCAACTAATATGGCGCGGCACACCGGAGTAGCCTGAAAGAACACGGACCATCCTTGGCCGCTGGCGTGGACAGCTAAATGTACCATTTAATCACTTGTTTGGGATTTTTCAAAAACTCTTACTATTGTTAAATTCGATTCCATTAAACTTAAGTTCATTGATAATTAAAAACATAAATTTAATATATATTGTACTTGACGAAATTTAAATTGCATAAATTCTTAATAGAGATTATTCCCCTCCGATAGTCGTTTTAATTAAAACTAGGCATTTCCAGTTTTTTTAGCCTTTTTTTCAAAATTTAATTATAAAGTGAAAGCCGGTGGCGCCCTTTTTCTTTAAAAATAATTGTGCTGGTTGCAAATTTCTTTTAATCAAAATTTAAATAAAAATAACATCTCAGAACTCCGTCCATTTGCCGCCGAAATTCGAGCTGCCGTAGCGACCTTCCCTCAATAGGGCATCTGAAGACCATACTATACTCCGATCACTGAATAGATGAAGTGATCATGATGCGTGTCCTTCATGATGCGTGTCCTTCGCGTAATTTTTAAACCATAATCATTATGATAGACCAATATCGATTAAGAATCAACTATGGTTAGATTAGCTCTAGTTTATCTCAGAATAGGACACTTAAGTGTGCGTTCTCTGTCAACAGGTTTTGACCATCTTAGGGAAATTGTGCTTGTGCACAGTTTTGATGTTGTATGTTTGTCAGAAACTTGGCTAACCACTAATGTATCTTCTTCTTTGCTTGTTATTCCTAACTAGAAGCTAGTTCGTAGTGATAGAGATGGACGGGGTGGTGGAGTGACGACCTGCGTGAGGAGTGATTTTACCGTGAATATAGTTGACGCACCGGTTACCTTTGCGGGTACTGATGCCCTATTTTTGCAGATTAAATTTAGTCGTTTGTCAATACTGTTTTGTGTTCTTTATGTTATTCCGCGTTTTAATATGAACTCGTTAATTAATTATACGGACAATGTAATTTCGGCCACGCTGCCTCATTTTGACCGCGTAATGACTTTAATGTTGATCAACTTTACAATAATCCCTTGCTCCGTAACATGTCCAACTATGGCTTTGAACAATTAATTTCTGAACCTACTCGAGTGGCTGCCTCTTCGATGACGCTCTTGGATGCCATTTTCTATAATAAACCCGAGCATGTTGCATCTTCAGGAGTACTAAATGCCGACTTAATATCTGATCATTCCTTAACTTTTTGTATTTTGAAACACCTACTTACAGAAATTAGAAACAATTCGCATATGATCACTTTCTGAGAGACCTGGAGAGTGTAAAATGGGATGACGTTTATTACATTTTTTTGAATAGTAACATTAAAAATCTTTTTGATCGCCATGCGCCCTACATTTCTTCTCGTATCACTAAACCATATGCTCCATGGCTAACTTATAATATCAGACTAATGATGTCAGAACGGAATCGGGCGCTTTCAACGTTTAAAAGAACTAGGGACCCACTAGACTGGAATCACTATCGTATCATGCGTAACGTGACGGTTTCAGCAATTATAGGAGAGTCTTACATCTCTATGGCCCAGCGATCTAGCGACGCTGGGCTGCTTTGGAGAACTGTAAAACACTTAGGGATTAAAAACAATCGCTGTACAGATATCCCTTTGCACCTTCGTAATCCTAACGACATTAATCATTACTTTAGTTCTGTATTCTCAAGCCTTAGTAATCGACGTTCAACCACTACTCATTATACTTCAACTAAATATAAAGAAGACTCGGTATTCTCCTTTGTACTCCCTGGCATAGACGATATTAAAAATATAATATCTAAACTTAAGCTCTCTAGTCCTGGGTGGGATGATATTTCTGCGAAGATGATCAAATTTTGATTGCCAAAACTTGCTCCGCATATCACTCATATAGTTAATCGTTGCCTTGAAAGCAGCCGTTACTTCCCAGTATCACGGAAAATCTCCGTTATTATTCCCATTCCAAAAGTAAACAATCCGGTTAGCTTTAGTGACCTTCGCCCCGTAAGTTTAGTGCCTACATTTGTGAATATTATTGAGAAGGTTGCACATCTGCATCTTTACGATTACGCGTTAGAGAATAATATAATTTCACCGTTTCAGTCAGGTTTTCAGAAAAATCAAAGTACTGCCACGGTATTGGTGAAAGTCCTGGACGATGTAATGAGAGAGCGTAATAAGGGCAACTGCACGGCTCTTGTTTTACTTGATTTTTCTAAAGCGTTTGACACAATCGATCATGAGCTAATGTGCGCCAAATTGTCTTACTTTGGACTTAATGCAATCGCATGTAGATTTTTTTGTGTCTTAGTTTTAAGACCGCTTCCAAATAGTTCGAGTTAAGGGCCTTTTTTCTGATAAATTGCCTGTTACTAGTGGTGTGCCCCAAGGGTCAGTACTGGGACACCTTCGATATTCAATCTATACTTCCGATATATTTTGCCGTGTTAAATTTTCAAATATTCTAGGATATGCTGATGACACTCAACTGTACCTATCCTTTAAGATGTGCGACACAACTACCGCATGCGAGCAGCTTAATTGCGATCTCGACTCGATCTCTAAATACAGCATAGACCACAATCTTAAACTAAATGCTGATAAATGTAACGTCATATGCTTTGCGCCTGCTGTAATATCTCAGTTGGTTAAATCACAAATGAGTATAGCTATTGAAGGTGTATCCATCAGTATATGTTCTGAAATTAAAAACCTTGGTTTAATCTTCGACGAAGATCTGCGCTTTGATACCCACGTCTCTTTACTCATTAGAAAATGTTATTTCGTTCTCAAACTGCTATACAGAAACATGGATATAATTAACTTCAAAACTCGCAAAAAGCTTGCAGAAACCTTAGTCCTGTCATTGCTTAACTTTGGTCTAGTGGTTTTTTTCCATGTTTAAACTCAAGAACATAAAATCAGATCCAGATGATCCAGAACAGTTGTCGCTTTATATACAGTCTAAGAAAGTTTGATCATGTTTCTGCCAAGATCAATGAACTTAAGTGGCTTAAAATGTCTAATGTCACCGTTTACGGTTACTTTCCCTGGTACATAGAGCACTGCTTACATATTATCCGTCGTATCTAAGAGAAAAATTGAAATTTAGTAGTCGTCACTCGATATGCCTAAATATTGTACGTCATTATTTTCAGGTCCTTTACGTATAACGCTGTAATATTACATAACCACTTCTGTAAGGACTTAGTACTTTTCAATATTAGCAGCTTCCGTAAGGCTATCAAGAATATACTTGTTGAGCTGCAATAGTTTTTACGTTTATGATAGATAGGTTCTCTCTTTTTTTGTTATCTTACCTTTAAGTTTACACATTTCTGTACACAGGTGAAGTAGAGTAGTTATGCTAGACTTCGCCTGTGTATATGATTATTCAATAAAGCCATATTATTATTATATCATAATTTTTTAGTTGATTGTTCAGTAGTCAAAAATTTGTGATAAAGATTAAGTCGGACTTGAATAAACAGCATCAAATCCGAAAACGTATAAGATGCATACAATTCACGTGATCACTCCATCAGTTCGGTGATGGGAGTATAGTTAATATTACCATAGTTTACTCTAGTTCAGCGGTCGGTAACCTTTTAGCTGTTAAGGGCCACATACTGACAAAATTAAGTAAAAGCGGGCCGCACTTTTTATTTTTTAGTAGGTACCTATATTAATGTTATTAAAAATGCAAAGCACAAATATTTACTTTTACATTTTATTGATCATGATCTTTTCAAGTAGGTACAATGGCAAACATTATGATAAAAAGTAAGCAATAACTGAAATCATTTTGTATACAATGAGGAGCAATGAGAAATAAAAATGAGAAAAATATACAGACAAATTACGAGTAAATAAGAACTTTCTCTAACATGCAAGTTAGTGTGATTTCTGAGGCTGTATTTCACTGGCTATTTGTGAAATATTTGCTTTCATGCTTGTCGTTTAAATTCGTAGAATGGCACATAAATGCTCATCTGTGAGACGAGAACAATATTTATTTTTTCTGTAATTGAGAATTGAAAAAGTCTACTCACATAAATAGGTGCTGCCAAAAATTGTTATTAATTGCTGAGAAAACTTTTTCAATTCATCAAAATTATTCGATAAACTGCCGTAAAATTTAATAAGATTATTAATTTCACAGAAAGAGTTTATAAGAGTGTCATTGATCAATTACATTCATTTGCAAATTACTTGGTACATCTTCAACATCACATTGGAAAGGGTATACAAAAATCTTCAGCTTGTCAGAAACCTTATCGAAGTCACTAAATCTGTCGCCGAACTGATTCTGCAGTTGAATTAAAACACATTTCATTTTATCATTTTTCCAATTAAAATTTATTCCAGCTTCCTCCACAGCTCTTTTACAATTCGGGAAATGGTCCAGCTTTTTCTCGTCAATATGTTTTAAGAAGAGCTTGCTTCTCATTTGGAATGCTTTTACATCTGTGTGCATATCTGATATTAATTTGTTCTTTCCTTGAAGCTTCGTGTTCAGCATATATAACTCATGAGTTAAATCTGTCAAAAATCCAAGGTCTATTAACCATTGAGGATTTGTAAGCTGTGGGACAGATTCACCTTTTCCGGCCATAAAAGTGTTAATTTCTTTTCTTAGATAAAAAAATCTTTTCAGTACTGCACCTCTGCTTAACCACCTCACTGCAGAATAATACAGGACATCTCGGTGATCTGCTTCCATATCTTTCAGAAACTGCTGAAATTGGCGGTGTGTCAGGCCATTTTTTCTGATGTAATTTACAGTAGATATCACGATGTCCATTACCTCTTTCCATTCAATAACTCTGCAGCATAATGCTTCTTGGTGGACAATACAACGAAAAAATAATGGGTTATCACAACCTATCGCTGCCAGTTTAGTTTTAATTCTGCCAACCAGGCCCTTGTTTTGCCCACTCATGTTTCGGCCACCATCAGTTGTAACGCTCACCAGTTTTGCCCATGGTAATTGCATTGACACTAACGCTTCTTCTAAGTGGCTAAATAAATCTWCCCCTGTAGTTGTTCCTWTCAAGCTGCATAACTGCAAAAGCTCCTCATAAACATTAAAGTTCTCGTCAATCCCCCGAACAAATATTAGTAACTGCGCAGTATCTGAAATGTCATTACTGTCGTCGATAGCTAAAGAGAACCATTCAAATATTTGTGCCTTTCCCTGAAGTTGCTGGCATAAATTGTTTCCCAAATCTTTAGTACGCCGGGTACACGTTCGGGCAGATAGACAAATATCTTCAAATATTTTTTTCTGATTCGGACTCACCTCTTCAGCCATAACTAAAGCACACTGTTTTACTAGTTCGCTATCAGTAAACGGTCGGCCAGATTTTGCAAGAATTTCTGCTACCCTTAAACTAGCACGTACACCCGATTCATTACTTTGAACTTGAACCTTAAAAACATTTTGTTGGTTCTTTACTGACGATTTCAGGGCGTTAATTTTATTTTGTCGCAAATCACCCACAAGACATGCAAATTTTGCTTTATGCTTTTTAGATTATATTATTTTTTTAACTGCAATAGTTTTTTTGGCATATTAGGCACAGCGGTTTTCCTCTATAATCAATAAAAAAATATAAATCTGTCCATGCATCGTTAAAAGCTCTATTTTCTTCCAATAACTTCCTTTTTTGAAGCCATCACACAGTTATAAGAACTATCAACCGAAGTAAATTCTGCAATAATAGAGTTCAATTGTATTGAACACTTGCTATTTAGCTTTGCAAAAAGCGTTGTGTGATGGAAAAAACTCACACACACTTACCTAACGAAATTCAAAACAAAATGATTGCGTCGCCGCAGATGCATTTAACAAAAATAACTCGATCGCCCAGTAAGTTTGACGCGTGGGTTGCACTTGTTAGCTGATGACAGAATACAAGGTAAGGTTTGGCATATTGATTATTGAGGTAATGCTCAATCTTCGGTACGGTAAAATTCCACCACTGCATATGAGGGAGATGGCCAGACCTGACCAGTGTTGGCCGTGGTGGAATCTCCAACACGCACCGAAGATTGAGCATTACCTCATCATCTGAAACCTTTGGTTTTCGCGCGAAATGAAAATAATTCCGATTGTTCAGAAGATCATTATTTACGAAACTCCGCGGGCAGCAAAGAGGATGCTCGCGGGCCGCTTGTGGCCCGCGGGCCGCGGTTTGCCGGCCCCTGCTCTAGTTTAATCTCTGTAGTGGATAACTGGGCTTGATCCATGCTGGAACTTGTGGAGGTTACTTAGTCCTGGCTTATCAGTGCCCAGAACCGTGATTACCTATCTCGCCTCTTATTACCTCGGAGAAACATCAAAATTCCAGCCTGCAAGTTTACATGCCTCCCGACAAAGGCCCCCGCTTGATTGACTCCGCTTCGCGATCTCAAAGAGCTCAAAGAAGAATGAACGTACTCTCGGAAKTCAAAGTGACCCTTTTAAAAGTATTCATGCGTACGATATACATATGGTTGGACAAACAGAGCAGATCGCACTGCATTGTGCCCTCGGGTCTCACAGGACGTAATGTCACATTGAAAGCGATACGTGGGGGGACCAGCTTTTATATGGACAAATTATATACAAATAAAACTCGCGATTAAAGCCCTTTGTGAAGCTGCACACTTACGAGTCGGGCTAATTGTTTGTCCGCCCGTAGAGGGCAGATCGATCGTTATCTTTTGTCCGAGAGGCTTTGCCAATAGGAGAGAAATTGAAATAAACTTGATTTTGTTTGCATGGGTTATAATTTAGAAAAAACATTGCACCTTCACCTTAGAGCTTAATAAGTTTTATGTTCAACTGGTAGCGTGTTTATTAAGTAATAAATGATTGGCCATGGAGGAATTAAGGCTTAAGCTTATTGGTCCAGTTTCAGTAAATATTTCTAAATTATTTTTGTCTTACGTAGGTAATTCATATATTATCATCCCAGTTAGCCAATAATAAAGATAAAATTCAACCAATAAATCTGCGTATACAAACAGTTTTATCTACTTTTTGGCAACTAATATTGTTTAATTAAGTGGATAATACATTCGTCTATTAAATAATTTATCTTATATTAAATTTCCGCACAGGCAGAGATCAATTCACAACTTTAAATACGTTCTATACAAAAATAAGTGGCATGCCTTCAACTTACCTTTTCCACAACTTCCTCGTTCCAATCCAAGTTGGAAGCAAACTACTTTAAAATAATTACCGGCGAGATTGGCCTAAGATGTTTTTCCACACTCCCCAGGGAAAGTGCTGCTGTCCTACCAACTGTCAGGCGGTCTCTCGGATTGCCGGACCTCTGCTTCACTCTTTTGCTGCTGCAACAGAATCCATGTGAATAAAATCTACAATATTCCCTTTATATGTAACAGAGTCCTGTTTACCGGATATAGAAGAGTCTGTTTTTTTTTATTAAAAAATGAAAGCCAACTTTTTATTTGTAACACGTAAACTAATTTACATACAGGGTCGCAACAAAGTATTTCTGAAATTGTGCATTGGCTTATGGGTAATTAAAATGCATTTTCTGTAATTTTTTAACTCCGTGTCTACTCTCGTAGAGAGCTGCATTTTTTTAATGGGATGGGTAATCAAAAGGCACATATTGAAAAGGCTATTTTTTTCTGGTTTCAAAAATGTATCACACTTGTACAATTTATTGCTTCTGAGTTGAGAAAAGTGTGGTAACAAACTTAGGTCTTGCAAAAAACTTCGGAACAAATACCATATTCCAGGTGTCTCCGTTTTCCTCGTGACTGGTGATAATTTTCATTCTCTTTGTTATTTGCAATCGTAATGCCTCATCGTGTAAATGCTGCGCGTCCTTCTGAACAGATATGCGGTTTCAGCAAGATGGTGCACTGCCCCATTTTGCAGCCAACCTTCGTGGATATTTGAATTCTATATTTCCAAACAGATGGACTGGTAATAGACGCGGAAAATTAGAATGCACAGCACGTTCCCCTGATCTCACGCCGCTTGATTTTTTTCCTTTGGGGGTATCTGAAAAATCGTATTTATGCTGATCGGCCACATGCACAAGATTTAAAAGGACGAATCAGGGCAGAAATTCAGAACATACCTCCAAATATGCTACAAAGAAGATTAGAAACCTTTTACTCAAGGCTGCATTACTGCCAGGAAGTAAATGGGGAACATTTTGAGCATCTTCTGCAATGTAAATCTAAAAAAAAACTGCATTTTTTACGGAATCATTTTTTGTTCATTTTAGGGATAAAGAAAATTGTTTTCATTATTTTTATTTTTTGTCAGGCTCAATTATTGTATTTACACTTTTCTCAACTCAGAAGCAATAAATTGTAGAAGCGCGATACATTTTTGAAATCAGGAAAAATCTCCTTTTTCCAACTTGCGCCCGTATCTCGGAGATGAGAGCTGACACGGAGTTGAAAAATTCCAGAAAATGCATTTCAGTTACTTATAGGCCCATGCGCAATTTCAGAAAAATCGGTTGAGCAGAACCTGAAATATCCTGCTGGTTCCATATTTTGTAGCGACCCTGTGTAAAATACATAGGTACCAGGAAAGGATCAAAAGTGTGAAGTAGATTTAGAGCACTGTACTTTTGTAATATGAACCGAATACGAAAAAGTCCCTTCACGTCTTCTCTCTTATCGTCATGTTTCAGAGTATGCATTAAAAAAAATTCGCTAATCATTTTTTTTAAACGCATGGCTAACTTTCTACCAGCCACTGCATGTGATGAACTCCTCCGTTTACTCCGGCCCTTCGTATTTACAACTGCCAATAAAAACCTGCCGTTTATATAAAAATTGATCACCGGGATATAAATTAAAGCCTTACGGCATACGCACACATACAGAAATAATTACAGCGTAATAAAGAGAACCGTCGCATGAACAAGTGTTTACCCATAGAGTACATACTCCTGACAAAATAATTATAGTAAATTTCCCGCGTCTAATGCGACGAAGGGACCCCCGTAAAAGCCGGTAGTTTTGCCGCAAGGGTGGAACCAGTGGCGGGGTACATTCGATTTGGAATCATCATGGATGGGTGTAGTAAATTAATAATGGAAATAAAATAGGATCAGTACGAGTCATGAGAAGTCGAGCCAGAAAGAGCCAATAGGAGAAGTGACAGCTAAACCTAAATTGCCTAACAAATTTTAATTGTTGTAGCGAAATTAATATTCAATTTCTAAAAAATGTTAAATATTAAGCATTAAAGAAGTAAACCATAAAGTTTATCAAAATTTTTAATTCAATGAAGAATTAATTTGAACAAGTTTGCCAGTTTGTAATAATTAAAACTATTGGTCTAATATGACAACAGTTGTGTTAAATTTTGTAAGTCTTAAGGTTTATCTGAAGAATTCGTAAAAAAAATCCCTTTCCTACAGTTAAAAAGATCCAAGAATTGATCAAACAATTATTTTAACTTCTATACTTTCAGCGTGACCAATATTTATCAAACTGGTAGTACTTGTTGATTCGTTGCCATGGAGACGAGTATCTTATTGAATCGTCGCCATGGATACGACTTGCAGAGACTTCGAAAATGCTCGAATTTGCACAATTTTAGCTCGATTTAGTCTGCGGGTTTTGTATGTGAGTTAAGACGTGAATAGAGGTTTACGGTTTTTTGTATGTATTTTGACAATTTTGGGTTGAATTTTAATGTGATTTGACTTTGTGAACATAAAGCTTAGATGTGGAAAAGGGATTACGAATTTGAAGTTGCAAAAAAGGTAGGAAATAAAAATTAGTTGTTGTTTGTTTTTCCTTATTATTTTTCTGCAATCTCATACCGATATCAACCAGTTTACGCTTATTTTTATTTTTGATGGGTCAACTTTTGTAATTTACAAAGTTATATTGGGAAGTGGCTTTTAAGATAAGTAGGTATTTATTGTATGTACGATACTGCGTATAGTGGTGTAGTGTTTAGTTGAAATTTATGCATTTAGGGGGTTCCACTTTTTACAATTAGAAAGATCCAAAGTTCATCTACTTAACGATTATTTTAATTTATTATTTATGAAGAAGTAAGTGGATGTCCTATTTCCTTATTTAATATATATAAAGTAAAATTTGCTCGTTTATGGTGAAAATCAAATATCTGAACGTTTGTACTTTTGAACGATGATATTCAAGATCTATTATTTTCACTTCCCTCCATACGTTATAAACTGGGGGGCCTAAATATAGTCCCGTGAACACGCTGTACGCCGAAAACTAAGAAAATGTCCGAGACTTCTTCCTCACCATAAAACAGCCCATTTGGAATTTGTTCGTGAGAATATGAATCGAAATTGGGAAAATGTAAAAAACATTTATAATTAAACCTCGAATTAAACCATATTATTTTTTTTTAAATTCAGATTATCTTTTCTGATGAGAAAAATAATCTTGATGGTCCAGATGGTTTCAATTGTTATTGGCGAGATTTGAGGAGGGAACCTGAGTGTTTTTCAAAACGAATCTTTGGAGGTGGTACGTTAATGGTACGGGGTGCCTTTACAAAAGCAGGCGTTTTAACACTGGCTTACCCATCAACATGGATGACCAGTCGAGAGTACATTCAACTTTAATGCCTTTTTAAATAATAATTACGAGTGAGATTTCATTCTCCAACAAGATAATGCGAGGATTCATGTCAGTAGAGAGTCGATGGCAGCGTTGCCAACTATACCGATTTGTCGGTATTTATACCGACTTTTAACCTTTTGTTCCGACGAGATACCGACATACCGACTTTTTGCACAAAATACAGACGAAACCATATCAGTTGTTAAAATCAGTTTCCGTATTACAAACAGAAAAACATGTCTAGAAAGAAAAGTTTCAGATTCAGTCAAATATAACTTCTAACAGTCTGGCAGTTTTCAAATACAACAATGGAACGCACCCACCCACCATGCGGAATAGTGACAAGTGCAGTGTCAATGACAATTGATAATTTGACATTTTACTGACAATTGAAAACTGGCAATTCTCAATTCAAGGTCGACTCCGAAATGTGTGCAATAATTAGTGGTGCAACGGTGCATCCCAACTACCATCGTTTTTAGCATTTGCTAGGATTTAAAAAATTCATCAAGTAAGTGCAGTTTTGTGATTATAATCATAATCATTACACTTTGCGGTGCCTTTACCGATGATATATAAACATAAAATTTATAAACAAAAATTGAATTGAATACTGAGCGCCAAATGTACAAAAAAAGACATATTTTATAGTTCTACTAGTATAGTTATTACCTTAATATCTTTATTAGCTTATTACTCATAAGTGTATTATTTTTCATGTTTATTTCTTGTATTCACATTTTCAAATAAAACAATATATACTTTTAAGTATTTTCATTCCATAATTTAATAGGAATTTAAAAAAAAACAATGTGGGGGTATGCTGATGCCAAAAGAATGTCATTTTGCACTACAGATTTTTCGATGGAAAATACCGACTTTTCGCGAACGATTTTACAGACATTTTTTTCCACTAGTTGGCAACGCTGGTCGATGGCTTGGTTTGCTAACCAAAATCTCGAATTGTTAGAGTGCCCCCTTGTTCACCTATACATGAACCCAATTGAAAACCTTTGGGATATCTTAGTTCGGAGAGTATGGATTCAATAATTCATTAGAAGCAGGGTTGGCATGATTAAAACAAAACGTTTAAAATAGAATGTTTTACACTTGTTTAAAACAACGCTCCGGTTAAAAACTTTGTTTTAAACAAATGTTCAAATATTTGTTTTAAACAGTGTTTTTTGACGACTATTGTGTGTGATTAATTAATTATTACTAATAAGCTCGTTTACCCTCCACAAATAGATAGACAAGATTATTAGCAATTACATATCTACATAATGTCACCCCATATTTGCATTAAAAATGAATTGAATGCAAAACCAGGCCTAGCTAGAAAATACGTAAATGTTTTTTCAAACTTAAAAAAAGAAGAAACGTGCAGTATTCTGTTCGGCTTTTTATTAATACAAGAACAGTTATAGAAATGAATAATTTAACTTTAACATTTTTTCATAGATGTAATTTACAAACATTTTAAGACAAAAAATTAATGTGTTAATCTTAACATATCATAAACATTTGTATTTCTGGTCCAGTACTACAAAACAATAAATAAGACGTTCATTCAACACTTACTAGATAATTATATCTTTAGCATAATAGAACAAATAGTTATCAGAACTTGGGAATATAAAAAAACTAAAGAATAAAAAAATATCAGCATTTATACTTTTACTTCCACATCCAACGGGTGGGAAGTATTGTATCGCGAAAAAAATTTTCAAAAATTTTTGTTTGCTCATTCGCTTTAAAATGGTTGAAAACGCAAAAAACTTGTCTCTTGTATCTCTTGTAATTTTTTTGTCAAGTTAACAATTTTAGAGTTATTTGAAAAAACCTATTTTAAAATTTATATATTTTTGCTAATATCACGAGGACTTTGTCTTAGAAAAAATGTGTTGAGAGACAAAATGCTCAAAATCTGATTACTAATCGTACAGTATAAGAAATAAAAACGTAAATGCCATTTTGACAATTGGATGTGGAAGTATTGATTCAATATGCAGCGGTTTTTTTGCGTTTTCTACCATTTTAAAACGAATGAGCAAATAAAAATTTTTGAATTTTTTTTCCCGATACAATGCTTTTCATCCGTTGGATGTGGAAGTTGGGTATTATCATTTTTTTGAAAATTACGTAAAATGAATCTTGAAGTGCATGTATATCGTACGTCATGTTAAAAAAAACAAAAAAAAATATTTGTAGGTAGAGAATTTCAGGTCTGAAATTCGAATCTTAGGAGTCACCGCCAAAACGCTTCTATCCAAGGTTATTTAACTCGTGACGTCAAGTGTCATGTAAACATTACCGAGGAGCGTGCTGTTTAATGGTGTAGTATCATTCTTGTTTTGGAAAAGCTTTTGTGTGGTGTTTATTGAAAGGACGGTGTAAGAGGTCGCACCAAAAAGTTATTTGTGTGTTTCACACGCATCTATTATGTATGGAAAACAAAACAAGTGTTGTTTTGTACATGGTTATAAAAGTACTTCAGTCATTACAGCTAACAAAATTTTTGTAACCGTTCCTCGAGATTATCAAGGTACGAAAAGGTTGTTTAAGGCCCCTAGACGTGATATGCCGAAATCGCAAAGTTTGTTTTTCTGTTGTGAAGATCATCTTAATTCTTACTGTAAGTTTTACTATTCTTTTTGGGGTACCTCCAGGGTACATTCTTGATTCTTACATTTGTATGTTTACAAATAGTGTTTCCAACAACCCACTGTGATGAAATTATCAGTGTTACGTTAATTTGATAAGAACTTCACTTGTGCTGTTGCTTTTACGTTCCTCATCTCCGCCGCGTTGAACCGCTCGCCGCTGTACACAAATTCCATAACAATGAACATGCCTTCAGAAGTCATAACTCATAAGTATTTTAATACGCTTGTCACAAAATGAACGCAAACAACAAACTGATAAATTGACGGGCTGAGACTGATTCGTGACGCGCTGACCCCAGATGTCAACAAGCGGCCATTTACAAGACACCAGACGTCACGGCTAATATGTTCGCGTTTTGGCGGTTTCTTTAAATATTCACATTTTTAATATTAAATATACACCTTACGATCCATTTTTCGAATTTACAAGCTGTCACAGCTGTATTGTGGATTAGATGCTACCTATTAATATGCAATTGAATAAAACATAAATACATGGCAAATACCCAATTAGGGATAAATGTCAAAGATGGAAGCGCTACAAAAAATATGGCTATGAAAGAGATCTCAATGCAGTGAACTCTTTAAGAAAATACTAAAAAAGGATATCAACGTTGCATACTAGAATTTCATTGATAGTGCACAGAATGATATTAAGAGCCACCCTAAAACCTTATGGACTTGCATCAACCTCAAACGAAACACCTCAGGTATCCCTGACAACATGATTTTTAGAGGTAAAAACGTACCTGACAGACAAAATATTGTCAACAGCTTTGCTGAACATTTCAGGCCGGTGTTTATTGATAACAACTGTGTAGATAGCTGTGACGACAATTCTGATAATATCTGCGATCTAGCTGATGATACGCCGAATATTCTGCATATTTTTACTATAAATGAGAGTGACATTTAGAATGTTGTAGAAAAATTTAAATCAAATTTCACTGGTGGTCCTGATGTCATACTTGCCTTCCTTGTTAAGGATTGTGTCACGTGTATGTGTCAACCCCTGTATAACATCATTATTCAAAAATTTAGAAGTCAGCGAAAGTGATTCCAGTCTACAAATCAGAAGATCGCAGTTTAATTGAAAACTATCGCCAATAAAATACGGGGACTGTTAATAAATGACTCTGAATAGTGTACTTCTTATTATTTTCGTTTCTTTTATCCCTCTTGTTAGTTACATGAATTTACGTCTGCATCTGACGAAGAAAAACTTAAAATTCAGGATGGGGCTATAGTTATGCCTCCCCATTGTATTATATTATAAACTTACTGAATTGTGCTTTTATTGTTGATGTGATTGAATTCGCTCTGCTTTGAACAAACCGCAAAAAAAACGTGGTCACTTCTTTTGTGGGATTTTCCAGACGGTGGTAATAATTAGTTTAAACTCGAACGTCTGTAGATTTCGATTTTCGCATTCCCCATTTGAAAATTCCCTGCGCCACTGTCTCACCCCCGGACCGACATCGGGTATGATATACGTCGTGTTTGCTCGCGGGGCAAGTATTTGGGGGACACCTGCTACATTTCCGGACTCAGGAAACGCGTAGTTTACCGGTTCTCATTAAAACGGTGTAGATACGAAATTAAATAACGCCGGGAGTTGTGAGGTAATTAAAATGACGCAAGCCGAGGATACCCAAGGCCGGAATTGAAAGTGAGGTTGTTCATTTTAAAAGTTTGGAGGAAGAACTGACTATAAATTAGGGATGGCGTTAATTAAAAGTGTTGTAAGTCGTCCTGTTGGATTGATGGAGATGGGAACGACGTTGATGACTTAACAGGGGAAGTTTTTGGTCACTATTTGTTGCCCAACTTTTTAAAATTTATTATTCAGATTATTATTAATTAATTAATTAATTAAGAACTTTCTTGAAAACATCGTTAAGAAATGCCAATTCCAGTTCCCATTATTACCATCACTGTTAAAATATTCAAATCCCCATTTATTTGTAGCATGAATTATATTTCAATTCTCAGAGATAAATCATAGGACAGACAGTATGGAACTAGCAGGATATTTCAGGTTCTGTTGAGCCTGACAAAGAACGAAAATAATGAAAACAATTTTCTTTATCACTAAAATCGATAAAAAAAGCCAGATATTACTATTTTTCACTGACTGGTGATAACTGTCGTCTTGCTTGATCAATTTATTGCAAATCAGGTACCCAAAAAGTAAAAAAGAAACCCATAATCCCGTTAAAAATGCAGTAAAAGTAATTCTAATGTTTTTTGTAGCATATTTGGAGGTAAGTTCTGAATTACTGCCCTGATTCGTCCTTTTAAATCTTCTGAAACGTGCTGGGCTATCTATCACTCCGAGCTTACCTGTCTGGAAATATCACATTCAAATATCCACGAACGTTGACTGCAAAATGGGGTCGTACACCATCTTGCTAAAACCATATCTGTTCAGAAGGACGCGCAGCACTTTCACGATTAGGGAACAGACGAATAAGTTCTGGTATAATGTAAATAGCTGTAAATACTTGACCACATTCAAATTTCCATCCATGAAAAAAGGTCCAATAATGTGCTTACCGATAATACCACACCAGACATTCATTTTTTGAGGGTGTTGTGTGTCATTACCATTGAGACAAAAAGTCGCTTCATCAGAAAACGTAATCCAATTCAAAATGTTTCTATCTTCATTTATCATGTTCATAGCAGTTTCCCAAGTTCTATCCTACGATCGAAATCGTCTTCGCTCACTTCTTGTAATAAGTGAATTTTGTATGGATGAAACTTCTCTTTCTTCAAAATTTTTGAACAGATCTGCTAATATGGTGAGTGAGAGCACGCTGTTGTACGGAACACTTGGGATTCTCTTGCACATCTAAAAGGACATTCAAGCTACTTTCCTCACTCGTTGCAAGCTTTGGACGTCCTGATTTTCGACGATTTTTAACACTGCCGGTTTCGTCAAAACGTTGCAATGTTTTGATAACTGTTGATCTGGCAATTGGTTCACGATCTTCTTGAATTGCATGGTAGAGTGCAACTACTTCCCTATAACTTCGCCTACTATCTCCATAACTAATCATTATCAAAATTTCGATGCCATCGTGTTCAGTTAACTGAGGCATTGCGATTGCAAATAACAAAATGAATGAAAATTTTCACCAGTGACGAGGAAAATGAAGACACCTGGAGCTTTTGTTCTTACTTAGCGATAACGAATATGGTTATGGTAGTTTTTTGCAAGACCCAAGTTTGTTATCACACTTTTCTCAACTCAAAAGCAATAAATTGTACAAGTGTGATGCATTTTTGAAATCAGGATAAAATACTGTTGACCTTCCCATTAAAAAAAAAAATGCAAGTTGCGCCCATGGGCGTACCGACAGCAGCTGCCCCCCCCTGGATCTGGGTTGCCAACTCTGGGCCCTTCTAATTTTCCATACATTTAGCTGGTTACACCTAAAAATTGTCTTATTTACAAAATTGTAAATACAGTAAAATTTATAGGCAAGTGTATTTCACAATTTTCATCCAGATCTGACTCTTGCAAATGACCTTCTCTAATAAGTCGTTGTCATATAGTTTCCAAGCTTAATCGATGCCATGTGCATTTTAAAGCTCTAACTGAAACATTCTTGTTGTTATGAATCGTTGTCTTAGGGCGGATATAGCTTTAAAAGACTATCTTGGTCAGGATGAGTCTTAACACGATTTCTGCTTAATTCAGCTCTTCTACCTTTTCATATAAGGATGGTTCAACTAACTACTGTTATATGGAATCACATCAGAGTCTGTCATATATTCGGTGATAACTCTCTAAGACTTTTGTACCAAATTTCTAAATTCACATTACATTTTAACAATTAATACAAAAAAAAACTAAAAATCTATCCGAACTTACGTTTATGAAAGTCAGTTTATTTAATATAAGTTTTAGAAATCCAGTAAAAGCATTATCAGCACGAATTAAAACCCGGTGWGTTGTTAAATATGCAATTAAATATATTTAAGTTTATTTAAATGAAGCTTAATTTGGTTAAAAGATTAAGTAGTCGGTTAATTTTTGAGAGCAATTCACTGGCGATCTAAGAAGGTTGGCTTGACGCATAATGCTGAGGCATCTGTCATTCTGAGTTTTAATAATGTTAGTTATGCATCGAGTCTTTTTCCATGGGGAGTAAAAATTACTACAATTGTATCTTTAGCTCTTATACATATGGACTCCCAGCTTAAATTTCTAAAGCTTCTGGTGTGAGAAGTTGAATCTGTACTAAAAGCGCATCGGTTAATACATCAGTCTTTGAAATGTGTTAATTCTGAACCAGAAATCGTGCTCCTGTTAGTAGAACTTTTAAGGTGAAATTTATGTTCCTTTGGTACTTCGTATGATATCATTATACATTATGTGGATCACGGATCTTTATTCTCCCAAATAAAATGTATCAACTCATTTTTGTTAAACGCGAAAGCGATGCAACTGAATGCGCCTCACCTAACGGAGTTCATCAATAACGGAATTAGTAACAAATGTACATAGAAAACATAAATAATTTGGGTCTTTATTTCACAGATGTTTTAAGTCGCCTTGCAGAATATCCACGAAGATTATTCATGAAATAAATACTTCATTAATTACGCCCATGGTTGTGCACGTATCTCTAAAACGAGAGCTGACGCGGAAAATGCATTTTAATTATCCATAGGCCCATGCACAATTTCAGAAATTATCGGCCGAACAAAACCTGAAATATCCTGCCCGTTTGTAGCGACCTTGTATATCTGGCCTACCATAGAAAATTTATTCAACATAGCAACATAGCAGCACGTTCATAAAATAATTCTAAGCCCCTGGAAAAAATTCTTTATATTGATCTGCAAATCACTCATCAACAGCACGTGATTTCATTATTTGTCGAAAATCTTTTACTTTTGACATGTTTTTTGAGCTTTGAGAAATAACAGCAGTCTGACGGTGATAAATCAGGAGAATAGGACGGGTAATCAACTAATTTTATCAATTTTTTGGAATGCAATCAACGACTTGTGGGCAGGTGTGTTATCTTGCAAGTAGGGTAAACCTTTGGCAAGTTTTCCGCGTCGTTTTTCCACAATTCTTTAGCGTAATTAATTAGCAACAAACCAGTTTAACCTTGTTCCAAGAAATCTAACTGAATAACCGCATGTTTTCCCTGAAAACGATTCAATTTCTGATAGCCCCCCCCTCTAATGCATGTCTTTTCATTTTAACCTTTTCGAGGTCCGTTCACTGGAAAGTAGTGGATCAAATCGTGCTTCTCGAAACGAAATTTGTTTTATTACTGTCCGACGTTGGAAGGCGGGTTGCGGGGGTAATAAACAGAAATCTCGCACGCGATACTTCGAGAGACACGCGAAGCGGACGTGTGCCGTCCGACCGCAAATGTCGGGGTTGCTGGTGGGGGGAAATCACCCCTTAGGTCGAGGTAATGACAATCAAATTTTCCAGTCTACTTACGTTTGTCCGGTGCTAAATCTTACAGCAAATTGCCATAAGCAAAGGCGTCGTGATGCGTCGTCATCTTGATTTTTGCACTTGGAGTGTTTGACGCCTGCTGATGTGATGGGGTGGTCTGGTTTAAACTTGCCTGCTTCTTTTATAAGAGAGGTAAAGAGGCTCGTTTTCGACTACGGATTCTAAATGCGCCGTATAGCCTTTTCAAGTTTATCTCCCACCCCGTTAAAAACCGAGGCAAATATAAACAAATAAATCAAACTCAGTTCTCAAAATGAGATAATAACATCAAGATCTTTATTGACTGGTAGTTCGTTACATGGTTCAACTATAGAAGGTAGTTATTTTACAATAAAAAGGGCAAGTCATACAAATTTTTGTTGAAGGCCCAAGCTTTTTGAAGCGTCGACAACTAAAACATTTTCAAACAGGATTCGTACAATGGTGTAAAAAGAACTCCGCTAGACGTTTTACGGCTACTTGTCCATTTGGAACAGAACAATTTCTTGTTTAAAACAACAGAAACTGTTTTTAATACTTCCTTTGGTTGAGCAAAAATTTTTGCATACCTTTAGAATTAGATTATTGGAATGTTGGAGTTATTTACAAGAGGGCAACACGTACATCCAAGGTATGTACATTACTGAAAAAGGAACTTTTGACTCTTTGTCTGTAACCGATCATGTCAGGTTATTTGGTAGTTTTTTGACTGACACATTGGATGTACGCGAATTACTGCTTACAAGTCTTCACTATGTGATATGTTCGATGCCTTGTGATATGTTTTCTTACCCTGTTATTAGACAAAACTTGAAACATGTCTTCATGAGCGTTATCCCTAAATTTATTGCTTAGAAACCGGGAACAAACTGTTGCGTTACAAAATATCTACAATCACGAGAGAAACATACGTTTGCCTAAAATATATTGCACTTTTTTTCGTCGAAAACAATATCTTTAAATATCACTTCTCAGCTAAATACTGTTAGAATTCAATTTCATCTTAATACTGCTCTGTGCTATATAGACTATACAATGACTAGGTATAGATGCTGACTAGTTACATGTTATTTACATTCTAGATGCGCAGTGATTTGGATCTGTATAAAAATTGTACTAGCGTATGTTACATGGTTTTCCTAGCAGATGCGCAGGGTGATTTATGGTTAGTGACTTTCGATCAGATACGGGGAAATGGCTAAACTAGAACAGAACAACGCAACTCCTAGTTTGGAACGCATTTAACGTAAATAAAATATCTAGTTTTGGTAATTCCTCGAGTAACAACAATAACATTTATGTCTAATCGATTGGCAAGTTTTAGACCACATCCGTTAAAGATGAGTATGATAGGAAATCTAATAGTACTCAAGACGTCTATTGAGACTGTAAAAGTCAATCATTGAAATTTGCAGTGTTTTTCATATAGAAAATCTTGTTACTTTGGCTTTCAAAATATCTCTTCCTGTATTGTTAGCCGTTATAATGTGAATCACAAAGAAATGTTAATTTTGCAGATATAATTATTACTTATAGCAAACTTACTTTGGGGCCTAGGTACTTAAAATATTTGGACTCACTGAGCTCTAAGAGCCGTTTGCCACTATACTTATTTAAGAACTGAAATAAGTTCTTAAAATTATTGTACTGAAAATTGGATGCGCGCGCCTTTTCAAAACAAGAAATAAGCGTAGGGTATTATTCTCAATTTGTAATAACAAATTCTTTTCAGTAAGTCTTTCAATACGTACGCGTGCGCCCTTTTGTAGTTCTAATCGTGATTTTCTAACCGTAGTCTATTAAATTCCGTCTTTATACGATAGCAAATCCAACGTAAGGTCTATTCTACTGCTAGAGAAAAGTAGACCTTAGATGTAACCCACTCATAAACAATTACTTTTACTGTTGTTTGTGTTTGTGGCCACCCTGAATTACCACAATTTGCATTTAAAAGTAAAAAAATGCCTGTTGACTGAAAAAAATTATTAAATGCATCAGCGTTGATACTAATAATGATATTGCAAGGAGAATGAATGTTCATGGCTTCTTAAATGTGTTGAAAGAAGAGCTGCTAATAGAAGATCCAGCAGCATATAAAAATTTTCTACAAACGAGCAATGCTTCATTTGAAAAATTGCTTGAACTTGTCCATAACAAAATATGGAAACAAGGTACACAATGCCGTGCAAGCATTCCTTCCGTTTCATTTAAAAAAGCATGACAACACATTACGTTCTCGGTGTTGTCAAAAGTTTAATCACACCTATATACATATTTTAAGAGGCCTAAAACTGCATTTCATGTTGATGTATTAATTAGCTGGTAGTAGGAAGTCAGCCTAAAATAACAKATAGCCCCTATTCAAAAGTTTATTTCGCCGATATCAGTACAAAAGCTGCCTAATCTCACAAGCCTGCTTATTGCGTAGGTTCGAAAAGTAGGTTCTATGAACGTTTTGTTTATAAACGGTAAAACGGGTTAGTGCGCATCGATCTGCGCAGTTTTAACACGAAGTATGGAAATTCAGTACAAGAAAATAGAACGTAGTTCTTGTATTGAAACGGCGCGCGCATCCAGTTTCAGTATAATATTTTTAAGAACTTATTTCGATTCTGAAATAGGTATAGTGGCAAACGGCTCTAAAACAATAAATAAATTTCCTGAGTACAAACTGAAACGAGGGAATGACGAAATAATACTAGCAAAAGCAACCTGTAAGAAAACCTTTCCTTACCTTTCCAAAAAAACTCATAGACTCTTAATTAATATTAAGTTCAATGTACTTTTTCTTTTTTCATGCCCGAGGGAATGATCCTTTTTTATTTAGTCTTTACTTTTTATTACAAATTAACAGTGTTAAAAAGCATTGTATTTCTAATCGATTAGCGAAATGCGCAATTAATTTTAGTTGGGAAATAGTTAATTTAAACTTGAAATGGAATGTCAGTATTTAAGCCATTGTGTAATATTTTATTTTTATTGAATTTGAATTGAAGATGTTAGTAAAAAAAAAACAGCCCTTCCTGAATTGAAATAAATCATCTGCCTTGGTCAGTTCACACCCTGCGACTAGTTTCGTCCAGTTGGGGCTCATAAGGCAGGGGTAAAGAGCAAACTGACCGTGACAGACCGTCGCCTATAACCATGGCAAGCGGAGAGGTTCATGTGATGCCCTCATTGCCATCTAAGCGGCCTATAACTGTGATAGACACCGGCCTAGTGCAAGTTCCTAGGAACCGCATGGTCAGTTAGCTCTCTACCTCTGCCTGATGAGCCCTAACAGGGCGAAACTAGTCGCAGGGTGAGAGTGAACTGACCAGGGCAGATGATTTATTTCATCAATGCTTTACGGAGAGCCTCTCCGACGCCATCGCTAGAAACCTGTACTAGGCCGGTGTCTATCACAGTTATAGACCGCTTAGATGGCACTGAGGGCATCTGCCCTCCTATTCTCGCCTTCCTGAATTATTTATGAACGTCCTGATTTTTCTCATCAAAATTAATGTTAATGACCTAGTGATAAATGAAAGTTGATGAACTGTGCTTGTGTATACTGATAATAKTGAGGAGACCACGAATATTAAAAGGTTTTTGAAGACAAAATTTAAAGAATGTGATTTAGATTATGGGTTTTTTCCCTTATAAATGCATATTCTAGTCCTGAGGTTGTAGGTTGTTGTAGATGACTAATACATATTGGTTCTTGTAAGGACAAATATTATGTTCTTTGATGTGGTCCTCGTTGACGGAATTGTTAAGAACGACATTCTAGCTTTGCCACTTCTCGATACACTCACCCCAAACCACCCTGTGCGCCAGGAAACCCTGAAGGTACACGTGTCTTTCTAATATGTACAGTGCTTTTGAGCCAAAGTCCGGCAGTTTCATCCTTCACCGAAAGGCGTCCATCACCACTAATTCACAGCGAACCCAAAGTTAACATCCGGTCAGTGTTGCGCGGCGAACTTCATCCTCTTCTGCTTCTGCCTCTGGTTGCAGAACCAGACCCTCACGACGTTCTTCTTCAAATCGAGCTTCTCCGCGATCGCCGCTATCTTTTCCCCGGAGGGCCTCGGTTGCACTGCGAAGTAGGCTTCCAAGCTTCGCTTCTCCGGTGCCGCTATCGACGTCCTTTTCCTCTTTTTCTCCCCAGCGGGCAAGACACTGGGAGCGTCCGGGTCCCTCCTCTTGTTCTTCGCTTGCGCCTCCGCCTCCTCCAGCCACGCTTGCAGGATGGGCTTCAGCGCGATCATGTTGTTGTGAGACAGCGTGAGCGATTCGAATCTACAGATCGTCGACTGCGACAGCGCCCCGACGCCGGGCAGCTTCAGGTTGGCCAGGGCCTTCCCCACGTCCGCCTGGGTGACCCCCAGTTTTATCCTCCTCTGCTTGAACCTCTCCGCGAACGCCTCCAGTTCCCTGGGATCGGTGTCGGCGTCCGGGTGCAGACCGGCCACGGCGGCGGCCGCGGCTGCCGCAGCCATCGCCGGGTGGTGCGCCCCGGGATGGCCTCCGTGGTGTCCGGGGTGGTGTCCCGGACCCCCGTGTCCCGAGAGGGGACCTCCGTGGTGGTGGTGGTTCATGACGTGGTTCATTCCGTATGAATGCATGTGGGAGGGGGTCTCCGACATGGGAGTCAGCGTCGTCATCGAAGAGGTCGAGATCGGGTCGAGCATGTCGAGCCCGTCCATGTGGCCCATCTGAAAAGTTGACCTTGATTGTACAGGGTGTCAAGGACTCGCGTGTTTTGCGGGGTATGGCGGTAACCTAAAAGATAGGATAAAAGCAATGCAGACGTATGTTCCAGGTCGAGTTTTTTCGCACAGTCGCTTGACGTTTCGGCGCCAGAAGCCAAAAGTAAAAATTCTAACTTTCCAAAATTTTGACTTGAGTTGTTGCTCAAAAATTCGACCCGGAACATTTATTTTTCTGTCTTTTATGGTTACCGAGTTACCCCTAAAAACACACGAATTGTGGGCACCTTGTACTACAAATGCATAACGTATTTTGTTAAATACTAAATCATGCTCATTAAACCACTGTGGGCTGCGTGCGATTGAAATGCTGGCATTTGGCTTCCCAAAAAATAAATGTAATCGTATACGAGGGTGAATGCTTTCAGCGTCCATAATATAAGATAATATTTTCTCGGAAAGATCGTTGTCGGTAAAAAAACATTGACAAAAAGTTATTAGTCTGACGTTTCGATTACACCTGTAATGTTTGTCAAAGACGAAAAACAAAATTTTGAGGTGCGTGAAGTTGGACCAACCCAGTGTAATTTTAAAGTTGTCAAGACACCATCAATTAGTGCTAATTTGTGCTAGTGTCCATAATTAGTTACTAGCGGTTGGTCCAACTTCACTCTGTGAAACCCATGCCTAACAGTGTACGTAATACTTACTACATTTTTATACCATCATATTTGATTTTAATACATATAACCAATGTTAATTTGGGGCCTGTATTTCTGAAAAAGTCGTAATGACGGATTCCTACCTAATAGCATTTTAGTAACTATGAATTGCAGTATTTTTTGTTCTATAGTTTATAAAACGTTTTACATAATGTGCATGAATCTGTAAGTAAAGTTTATTATATTAACTGCCAAAAACAATACATTTGTTATAATTTTTTATTGTTAATTGTTGGATATTACAAAAAATTAATGTCAAACTGTGGCAAATTGATTATACCTATACTATAGCTCAGTAAACATATGTTCACAGCCATAGAATGTTTAACGTTTACAACTGTTTTCTTAATATCGTCGCAAAGTTAAACCAATCTTAATTAAATCGCTAATAGATAGTATAGTTAATGCTAAACATACGATACTATCAGCATAGAATTGCACCAACTACAGAGAGCACTGATTGTGCAGCATGAAGTTTGATCCATCTCTATTCATTCGCCAATAACTAATTATGTGCATCAGCACGAATTCCAAAATTATTAACACAAAATAAGCATTAATTGAGTCTAATTATGATAACATAAAATTTAAATTTTCTAATACGGGTTGCACAGCGTGAAGTTGGACCAGCTCCTATTCAACCGCTAATAACTAATTACACACAAATTATGCACAAATTATGAAATGATCAGCAGAAATGAGCACTAATTACTGACAACATAAAATTAAAATTTTCTAATGAGGGTTGCACAGCGTGAAGATGGACCAACCCCCATTAAACCGCTAATAACTAATTATGAACACCAGCAYAAATTGTAAAATTATCAGCACAAATTAGCACTAATTGAGTACTAATTGTTGGTGCCTTGAAAACTTTAAAAATTACATTGGGTTGGGCCAACTTCACGCACTTAAAATTTTGTTTATACTTGTGTCAGACGAATTTTGAGGTTCTTCGTCTTTGACAAAGATTAGAGGTGTAATCGAAACGTCAGACCAGTAATTCTTTGTACATAATAAATATAAAACTTTCATAAACTTTACTATATATCTTGGTTTTGGTTACTTCTATTTTTTTTTCATTTTAACTCTTAAAAATAGTTTAAACTTATGCAGCCAGATTAATTAAATAATTAAATAAAATCGCAACTAAGTTCTCGAAATCCATCTTGAGTTAGCTCAACAAAGTGAATACGATGCTGAAAAACAGTGGGACCTCATGACTCCAGAGGTCGATACACACTTGGTTCGTTATCGATGTGGAACATTCCGTGGCCGCCAGTGCTTTTTTTCTCGAGCAAGATGTTACCGTAATTGAAAAATTGTTCGTAACAAACGAAAACCTATCGTGATCTAGATTAACCAATACGGATGCATGCCAGGCTATCGTGCACGCGATGTTTCCTATTCCTAGGCAGATAGAGTATGATGATTGAACTGCGTTTTTAAAATCGACAGATTCCTACCTTTAAATGCGCCGGATGGTAATTCTCACATCGCAGATATAAAGCCGCGAAATATTTCAGAATACGCGATCTAGAAGTCCCATAAGGCAGTCAATTGGAGGGGCGGTTTCGTTATAATACATTAGTTTCGGATGATAGGGATCGTTTTTACCCCCCGTTGTTGTTTTATGAGTTATGGCAGGTCCTTGCGTAACACCGTTATAAAAATAATTGGGGAGCTTCTAGCATGTAATATTCTAGCTTATTAACACGTATAACTGTGTAAATGTTTGTTGCTTCTTTTATTAATGAATAAATTAATTTAAAAATATTTCAGATTTTGGTTCAACAGTTTAGGGACCGAATAATATATCTGCTTAATAAAACGACGTCTCATTGTTATCGCGTTTCGCGTTTACAAATACGAAACAAGAGCGAAGCAAACACTCGAAAAAAAACAACAGACGTTGCGCGACATTTGACAAACGACCGGGCAGGAGAGGACACATCGCAGTCGGCAAACACGCGCCCCCCAGGTCGCATATAACATTTCCCCGGGGTGTAGTGGCCCGTTGGAGGCCCTCCGACCCTTTGCTCGTGTTGTACACGTCAAATGACCACTTTACACCAATGCTAGGTCTAATGATGAAATATGTTTCTACTGGGACACGTTGAATCATTCGAGGAGGCATGCTATAACGCACCATGATAGGTTACGAACAGGCAATGTTTCCGAAGACCAGTTTGGTTAGTTTATGGTACGAAAAGGAAACATGGGTCGTAAAGTTACCACAATTTCGAAAATCCTTAGAAGAGTAATAATAAAATTTATTTGTTTTTTGCCAGGACGTGTTTTCGAAGAAAACGCTGTCAACTTTTAAAAAATTATTAATCTGACGTTTCGATTACACCTTAGGAACTACCTAAGTATCCTCTTGAATTTTTCCGAAAAGCCTTGTACATAAGATAAACTCAACTTTAATTTACTTTGTGGTGATTGAGAGTTTACTTGATTTGGATAACCAAAATTCTTATTGCTATAACCATCTCCCATTAGCGCTGATTTAAGATGATATATTTCTTATTGTAAAGAACTTTTGTCTGTTTGTTGTGCTCTAACAAATAATGTCCTTATAAGACTATTCTTTTGAGAAGGAGGATGGTGAGATGTGGCATGTAAATATCTGTCTGTGTGTGTTGGTTTCAGAAAACTTTGTGCAMTAACTGTCCGGTGTTTACTTTCTCAATTTGGATAGTAAATTAAGAAAGGTAAACTGTCATTGCTTTCTAATTTCGTTTTAAATGTCAGGATTTTGACTCTTCAAATGATTTATAAACCTACTACGGCCAAATAACAAAAGTGTCATCTACATACCTTTACCAACATTTTGACTTAAACTCAAACGTTTTCAATAAACAAATTGACCACTATAGGACTTAGAGGTCAATCTTGATTGACTTTGACGAAACAAAAATTTTCCACGGTGAAAAATATTATTACAAACGTTTAATAAAGGACGTTATAGAAATTCCTTGGTGATTTGTTTATTTACTTTCAAAATCTTGTTCGAACTCGTGCCAAACAGTTTTTTGAAATTCTCTTCTCTCGTCGGATTAATAAATTTTTTGTTAGTGTTTGATAGTGACAGCGTTTTCTCAGAAACATATTATACAGGGTGATATATAGGCTTTATTCCAAACTTGAACAAATGAATAATAATGATATTTTAAGTAAAAAATGTTATATGAACATATGTTCTTTTTCTTTTAGTTTAGAAGTTACCAGCATTTACTTTATTTATGTTAATAGATTTATGCAATTGTATATTGCTCAGTTACCTTTGAATCATTATTTGGGAAAATATATAATCCATATTTAAATGTCAAAATCACAAAGGTTTTTCTGAGTTAGCAATTATGTATGAATTTTCGAGTGCGAAATATGCAGACGTTATTCACACCTATGGATTAAGTAATGGTAATATTCGACGTGCAACACGAGAATATGGACGGAGATTTCCAAATCCAAACGATTTTTATAATTTATATGTAGATCTCTATTAAAAATGATTTAGGAAAATTAAATAAATGTAAATAATTAAAATGCTTCTAAACTACATAAAAGAAAAAGGACATTTGTTCATATAACATTTTTACTTAGATTATCATCATTATTCATTTGTTCAAGTATAGTATAGAGCTTATAGATCACCCTGTATATATTATGGACAGTGAAAGCATACACCCTCATAGAGCAGACCTTTTTATAACAAAAAACAGAAATATGCACCTAAATTATAAAAAAAAATATTCACCCTTTGACTTGCACAACTTGCAAACCAGTAAAAAGATCCTCTATTGTCATAATATCATTATGCAACAGCTTTATTTTCTACACAAAGCCATATAATCAAACACACCTAGCAAATAATTTCCAATGAAATGCCATCCATTTGCCGAAAACGATCGCCAGTATAGCAAACAGAGTCCAAAAACGAAAACAAACATTACGGTAATACTGTATATTGCGTGCCTGGCTTTTATTTTATTCCATGTTCACGTGAAATTGCGGCAATAATGACATAGAGGAACGGCACTGCAAAATACAGGGGCGAACAAAAGGTCCATTGTGACCTTTTTAACTTTATCAAGTAATATAAACATATGGAAATGAAGTGGATTTGCAATATGTAGAAATACTGTCGTGGTGCTATAATAATGATCGCTGCAAAAGGTAGAAAATGTACCTATTATTTTTATTACTTTAAAATATAAGTTCCTCCTGTTGATATTGTCATTGCGGATACATTTTCAAAATAGTTTTTTTTAAGTAGATATGGTTTCTAAAATTTTTACGTTTAGTCAGAACAATTATTTAAGCTGTTAAATAGGTTGAATTTCTCTGTATTACTGCACTAAACATCGTGTCAATAACTATAAATAATAACGAGAAATTTAACCAGCAAACAATTTAACGTGAATTTTTTCTCAAGTGGTCTAATTTAATCTCGTTTTACAAACCTGGTGAGGCCTGGACACTGGAGGTGGAGCCCCCATGCTGTGATGGTACATCATGTCATGTTTCAATTGAGGTAGTCCACCGGGTCCTGCTGAACCCTGATGTTTGATATCTACGGCTGCTAAGGCTTCTGCTCTGCTTATCAAGCCATCGTTTAGTCCGGAGAACAGATCTCCCTGAAAAAGAGAAATTTTGTTCACCTTCCATAAAAAAAAACAGTTGTTGGTAATAAAATAGTATGAATGTTCTTGGCGACTTTTACTGTCGTTGTCAAGACATAATCTACTATTACTTAACGGTCATTCATAATTATGTATTAACAAATATGTTAAAAAGAGGCATTTGTAACACGAACGGTATCACGTATAACAGTAAGGTATATAAATTTTTTTAATCATTTAATAAATAATCGTAGGCCACGAAACATATTGATACTGCATGCCACATTACAATTTAATAAGTGAACCGTTATCTAAATCACTATCAACAGGAGAATTTCCATCCCACTGGAAATCGGCCTTTGTAGTCTCAATTTATAAAAACGGTAATAAGAATTTAGTAACAAATTATAGACCGATTTCTAAATTGAATATTTTTAGTAAGGTATTTGAGCGTCTAGTCCATAACTCCCTGTTTGTAGCAATAAAACCACATATAATTGCACGGCAGCATGTTTTTTTCCCCCATCGATCTGTGGAGTCTAACCTCATCGAATATTCCAATTTTATTTTAAATTCTATGCACAGTCGGATTCAGATGGATTCCGTGTACGCCGACTTGAGCAAGGCGTTTGATAAAATTGACCATTGCACATTTGAGTCTAAGGTCGCGTTGATCGGTGTGTCCTTTTACGTTCAGGGTAGAACACAAATGGTGTATATAAATGGATAAAAGTATTGCCTTACTGGGCTACATAGGGTGTGCCTCAGAGCTCGATCCTGGGGCCTTTGCTTTTTTTTTTAATATATATAAACGACATTAATTGCTGCTTTAAATTTTGTAATCAACTACTCTATGCTGATGATCTTAAAATATTTGTTCTAATGTATTTTAGTACAGACTGATTTAAATACTTTTAACAGCTACTGCAAGAAAAACTACTTATTACCTAAATCGTAATAAATGCTGTTGTATCTCTTTCACCAGTAACTTAWAATCTTTCTCATATGATTATAATTTCAATGGCACTGTTCTCGAAGTTGTTCACAATGTCAAGGATTTAGGCATAACGTTTGATCATCAAATGTTGTTTAATCTGCATATAGACAATATAGCCGCTCAATCCCTGAAAATGATAGGTTTTTTAATAAGAGTAACAAAAAATTTCAAACCCGTTGAGTTCATAAAAACCTTATAAGTACTACTCGTTCGTTTACAGTAAAATTAATTTTGCGTCATTGTATGGAATCCTCAATACGATTATTACATAACACGACTAGCATAAGTTCAAAAAAGGTTATTAAAATACCTAAATTTCAAAGTTATTGGCACTTACGAGATTGCAAATACAAACGTTATAGCAAAAAAAATATGGAGTTTTGTCCCTCGAACGCAGAAGATTGCTTGCAGATTTACTGTTTTTGCACAGACTAGTGAATGGCGCTATTGATTCACCTACCCTGCTTTCGCCTGTCTCTTTAAATGTACCTTCTAGTTGTCCTAATCCACCATTGTTTCGCGAAACCTTTTTCAGAACAAACTCAGGTCAGAATGCACCAATTGCACGTATCTCAACGTTCTGTCGAAACAAATCTTACAGAATATTGCAGCTTTATTTTAAATTCCATGGATCGTCAGATTCAAGTAGATTCTATTTATACAGATTTCAGCAAGGCTTTTGATAAAATTGACCTCTGTATTTCAATTCACAAACTGTCAAAAATAGGTGTGCACGGAACTTTGTTAAGATGGTTATCATCATGTCAGCGGCAGAACTCAAGCAATATCGATAAATGGTTTTAAATAATCTCCTTACTGGGTCACTTCAGGTGTATGTACCACAGGGTTCGGTTTTGGGGCCTCTGCTGTTCTTAATTTATATTAATGATATTAAGCATTGTTTTGAATTCTGCACTTTTCTTCTTTATGCTGATGACCTAAAAATCTTCGCTCCCATAAGTAATGTCTCCGACTGTATACTATTTCAAAACGACCTATGTCACTTCTATAATTACTGTAATATTAACAAACTTTATTTAAATTTCAGTAAGTGCTGTACTATCACATTTTCTAGAAACATTAGACTATTTTCCTTTGACTATAACTTTGACAACAATAAGATAAAGGCCGTTTCGACCAGAAAATGACCTTCTCTGTGCTATAGATAATATAGCTTTCAGGCAAATAGAATATTGGGCTTTATAATTTGAACAACTAAAAATTTTAGTTCTATTGAAGTTATAAAAAACCTGTACTTCGCACTTGTTTATAGCAGACTCAATTTTGCATCTGTTGTGTGGTCTCTACAGTATGATATATACAAATTAAGACTGCAGTCGGTACAAAACAAATTTTTAAGGTATCTTCATTTTAAAGTTGTGGGTTCCTATGAGGTAGTAAATGCCACAACACTGACCCGAATGCACAACATAATGAGCCTAGAAAAGAGAAGATTAGTAGCGGATTTACTTTTGCTCCACAAAATAATCAATAGCTCAGTTGATTCACCCTCTTTGCTCTCTAGTTTCTTAAGTGTTCGCGTGTACAACAGTCGTTTTTTACCTTCATTTCGCGAATATCTCTTCGGAATCAATTTAGGTCGTAATGAACCTTTAGCCCGCATTACTAGATCATATAATTCGCACAGTTCTGACGTCGACATTTTCCATAACTCTTTGAAAAAATTTAGAGCTTTAGTAAAATTAAAATTCAGACAATAGTGTTTCGTTTGTAAATTTTTTCTTAGCTTAGCAATGTTTCTTATATGTAGTTTGAATATTGGATAATGCTTTATAGTTTACTTATTGTATTCGAGAATACTGACCTATATGTATATATATTATTTTCTTCTTTTTTCTGTATATTATACTTATATTATTATCACTTAATTATGCTATTTTGCTTATTATCAATAACTGTTTTTTTTCTTGCTAATATAGATAGACTTATTAGTTTTGTACGCACTAAATTGTAACATTCACGTTTGGTTATTTTCAGGTTTAGCATAACTATGTTTTTTTAGTGGGTGCCATTTTGGGCTTGCCTGTTCGCACCCCCTGTAATAAATAATAATAAATAATAAATAATAATAATAATGATGAGAACATACAATTCCTTTGCATCTGATTTTGATATTTTTCATCTATCTGGACCATGTTTCAAAAAAAAAACTTAAATCACATTTTGTTTAAACGTTCCAAGTTTACTTTAGATTTAAATCATTATTCACTTGCATGTAACTAATTTTTCTTACATTTATCATACAAATTATCTTTCTTTATAATGCATATATTGTTAATCGTTACTGCAATTATCTATGTTATTATGTTCTGCTTATTGATGGTTTTTACTCTATTTTTGCCTGTTGAATTTAAGCTTTTTTGTAGTTTCATTGTTTTGTACTATATCTTATGAACCACTGTGCAACAATGTATGATTTGTTTTAGTGGGTGCCATCTTTGGGTTCGCCTGTAGGCACCCCCCCTATAAAATAAATAAATAATTAGGCGACATACAAATAAGTAAACATATAACATAGGATATCGAAAGACAAGACGTATAAAATCGAAACCGTTACAAACAAATCTCTTTTTCGACGAAATCCTAATTGCATAGCTTCCTCGCCTCGCCGCCAGGAGACAAAAAAGGCGCAACAACGCAGCGGATTTCGCTTTAAAAATAGACGATACGTTTAAACCCACATAAGCTGTTGAGGTAAATATTGAATTAGCTGGAACGTCGTGTATTTTCCCTAACTCCGACCTTGTTACATACGGGCCGGGCCGCTACAAAATTTATGCGCTGAAATTATGATAAAATGATACGTTAAATTATTTATGATTTTTTCGTTAACACTGCCGCCGGACGACGCAGCGGCGTCCGCGCTGCGGGTTTAGTTCGAGCTGTTTTATAGGTGGCGTTCATGAAAATGAATGAAACATCTGTATTGTATTATAGTTTAATGGTTTGCAGATAGAAAGATTCTCATTGAAAACGAAAAATTACATTACGTATTCGAATAATAAAACATACGCAGATAATAATAAACTAACCGTTTTAACTCTAATACTGATTATTCAAAAGCTTTTGGCACCATAAATTACGATTTGCTTTTTGGTATTATTCGTTGTGTTGGATTTCATGATAATGCTATTAAACTTGTTAAAAACTTTCCTCGGGGTTCGATTCCTGGTCCGCTGTTATGCACTATATATTCAAGAAAAATTTGTGTCTGTCTAGTGTATTCCAATATGCTGACGATACGCAGGTATATCTGTCTTTTTCCACAGAGGAATGATAAAGTGCCTGTCGAAAATTGAATAGTGATCTGAATAACTTGTCACTTATCTCAAAGAAACAGTGTTTAAGTATTAATTCTTCAAAGTCAGCAGTAATTCTTTTTGGGAAACCTAAACAGATTAATGCAACGAAGGAAAAATTAACGTACCATTAAATGGTGTTAATCTACCTTACCGTAGTGTAGTTCGAAATCTGGGCCTTCTTATGGACGAAAATTTAAGATTTAAAGACCACGTTAATACATGTTTAAAGCGAGCGTTTACTTTTATATTCTAATCGACACTGTATGGACACTGAGATAAAGCTCATGCTTTCAGACTCTTTAGAGCTTGCACATTTCAATTTTTGTGACGTAGTTCATAACAATGGGGTCGTCCCACAATTTTTTTTTATTTTACATTTAAAATGTACATAAAAATTGAAGCACAAAGACATTTGTTTGCGATTTTTTCGGTTCTTCTTTGCCGAGAAAAAAATGCTTAAGTATGGATTTTTCAATATCCGTTTCAAATGCTTCGATATTCCGTCACGGAGATGACGTAAAAGGTTCGTATGCTGACGAAAGCGAGAAACACCAATAATAGCCAGTGCTCTAGCGGCATTACAAGTAATATTTGTTTACATTTTTTATTGAACTGCGTCGCGTTGCCAGTGTGGGCAAATTTTCGCGATACCGTGAGGAGTGTACTCGTAAACTGGCATTGTGACATTGATACCTCTAGGTTAAGTTAAGGCGTATTTGTGAATAAGCGCATTCACTGACCTTTTGCTGAAATACGAAAGCACTTTAACCATCGCACCTGCTTTAGAACTAATGTTTTTATTATGAGGAATTAAACGACGCTTGAAGCTTAATGTTTAATTTGTATACTTTCGTATGACAACTATATAATACAWTTTGAAACTGCCAGAACGATCTCTGGCTGTCGTTAGGAAGAAAACGGTAAAGTGGTTTACATAGTTTGGTCAAACTTTCTAGTTTCGTATTTGTCAGGTTAAGAGGTGAAGCAAGATATCGAAGTATTTGGGTAATCTGTTGTTTTTTTAATGTCAGAATGGCTCACGTTAAGAAGAGTTTTGTTCCGTGTTGTAAGAATACTACTGCTGATGAACAGTTAGAGGTTATTCCTATGTTTACATTATAATATTGACGTTGACGGTTATACATTCACCCCTCTCTCTCACTCCCATTGCATTATTTGTATTTCTCTGGCTATTTATAAAACTGACAACAGTGAGTATCTAGTTATCTAGGGAGCTGTAACAATGCGCATGGCGGAAATTAGGAACCTTTTGCGTAGTTGTTGGCGGATTTAAGAAAATGTTTGAAACAGGGTAATTTTTCTACCGCCGTTTGTTACGAGTTGAATTAATCTGAAAGCAAAATAGATGCATGGCACTAGTATTCATGATGTAAGCAATAAAAGGCATAAGTTAAAGCTATCAAATTTTAATGTGCGGGACTACCCTATTGTATCGACAGCATATATAAGAAGAAAAGCGCGTACAGAACTCCTGTTTACGTTTCGCGTATGGTGTTCGTCGGTGTACAAGCATTGCGGGGAACTGAGGCAGTCCAAGTGGCTCACCATGGAAAAGTGTAGCCACCCCCAGTCCGCAAATCTGTTTAAAAAATTTTTTGAACCTAGCACACCTTCTATATAATAAGATATCCTTCAGAATCTATGTACACCATGTAAACATCAGAAGAAAGGATTTGTTACGATTCCGACACATAAGAGCATTTTTTGAATGAGGTTGTTCGTATAATGTTGCTTTCAACGCAATTCCGGCTCATATAAAAACTCTGTCCGCGAGCACATTCAAAATAAAACTAAAACAACACCTACTTGAATAAAATATTATCAGGGTACTATTGAGTATTTAGCGCTATTTAGCTTACAACCTTACCGTTCTATATCTCTTCCTTTTCTTCTTTTCTATCTCTATTTTTTCTTTTCTCTTTTAATTCTCTTTCTTTGCTCCTTTCTTATTTCTTTKTCGTATATTCAACACTTTTTATTTTAATTCTAATGGGGTTGTAGGAAAGAGCAGAGGTTGCGTGCTTGCAACCACCTGATTACAATTCCTCCTTTCCGTACAAGAAAACCTGTTGTATTTCAATTTCATTTAATATTCCCTAAATAATGTATGCATTGGAATAAAATTATTATTATTTAAATAGCGTAGCGTTGTAGAATATAAGGCAGCACACTAGATGAGCATAAATGTTTTCACTGAGTACGATTTCACGTAAATAAAATTATGGTACCTCTTCCTGAATAGATCAAGTAATTGCACTTTACCCAATGTTTAAACTAATTTTCAAGAACTGCTAAACAGTATTTGCTTTAACTACCCGCGTGCAGTATTCTTTTGTTTGTTTGTCCGTACTTTAGCATCAAAGATTGTCCGCACACATCTTAATCGATGAAAACCTTCCCCCATGCACGCCTCTGTTCCATTATTTTCTGTAAGCGGACCGTTTTGCGTAATGCACCGGTACGACATTTAAAAATTCATGTAAATTGTGGCGTGGTATCTTTCTWTTTGCTTTGTTTTCCGCTGCTTCGATTGGCTCTCGTGCTATCTGGCAGTTTCGGACATAATAGGAGCGCTCTGCGAATAATTGGACTTGTTTGGAACTTACTATTGTAGACGTAATTGGTGGGTGTTCGATTGATGAGAGTACAGCTGGAAGGAATATATACACGCGCCTGCTTTTTGACATTATACATTTAACAAGACATTATAGTGAGAATGCAAATCTTTTTGGAAATACTTAGACGAATTCACAAGTGAGCGACTTGTATCCGGTACGTGCGACGTATAAGCAGCGTTGTCTTCGGTACGTGTAGGTCATAACTGCTTTGGTATCGGTTTATAATTACTTGCGAATGACACCTCACTTTTTCTTTAGTAATCAGTATGTTGTAATATATAAACAAATAAAAATCTCGAACGTGTACTCATAAATGGTCGCTTGTCGATCGATTTTTTGCGGAGCTTCTCCGTCGTTTCCTTTTACAACTTTCAACGTCGTAAGTTTTATGCATCGTGTTCGAGATGACATATGTGAGGCCTTTACACAGTCGCGGTTTGTAGCGTCAGGCGGATCCGATCTTTGGCGGAACACCTACACAGCTTTTTATTTCGGCGGGCACGGATTTAAAGTGTGAAGGAGATGGATTCTCGACTTGCGAGAAACGAAGCGCTCCACTACTCCAAGCCGGGTTAGAGCGTGTGCGTACATGTAATAAAAGAGATGCGTCAGCGTTTTGTACATAAAGATTACGTACTTGAATGACTGGTGTAGACTTTTATTTAGTCCGTTCTTAATTACTTTTATCTACCTTACAAATACAAGGTTAACGAGTTATATTCAGATTTCTGTGGTCTGGTCAAAGATCAGTTATTTATGAAACTAATTCAGAATCTACATGTGAGATTAACTAAGTTTTAATTAAAGAAAGAAGAGGTTTAACTGTTTGCTGCAAGATAATTCACCATAAAATAAAATGCTGAATGTAAATAATGAGGAAACTGGAAAACTTGACGTTGGCATATATCATAAACTCACGGATACAGGGACCGTTATTAACGCGTGCAACAACATAAAATTGCGGCTTTTAACAGTTATATTCACAGGTTAGCTAATATCCTCATGTTTAAGCATGATTTTGATAATGAGTTAGAGTGCATTAAGAGCATAGCTATAACCACCGCAACGAACTGCAGATAGATCTATTTCGCTATCACCATAGCTCATCAGTGCAGTTTAAGTCTAATGCAGACAGTACGGCATAGAACTGGATTTGCCTATATACCACAGCAATGGTATGATGTAAGTAAGAATTTAGATGGCAATGCCATCTGTCAGCATTACACTGACATGATGACAAAGGCACCCAGCTGCCTTAGCGGACACTACTTCCTAAAGGAAGTGACCTCTAGCCTGACAAATTGGCCGTGGGAGGCTGCTGTCAAATTGAAGTATGCAGGTGCATGCCAATTTGCCACTTCCTTTAGGAAGTAGTACCCGTTAAGGCAGCTAGGTGGCTTTGTCATCATGTCAGTGTAATGCTGACAGATGGCATTGCCATCTAAATTCTTACTTAAAGATCCGTTGGTTTCTATAGACAAATGTGGGGTGTATGAGTTGCGCTGTAGTGACTGTCCCGCAACTTATGTGGGTAAGACCTAAAGGAGTTTTGTATAGTATACAGATGAAATATAGAAGAGGTCCCAGTACTGACCCTTGGGGCACACCACTAGTAACAGGCACCATTAACTAGAACTATTTGGAAGCGGTTGCATTAAGTCCAAAGTAAGACAATTTGGCACACATTAGCTCATGATCGATTGTGCCAAACGCCTTAGAAAAATCAGGTAAAGCGAGAGCCGTACAGTTGCCCTTATCACAATCTCTTATTATATCGTCTAGGACTTTCAACAATACCGTGGCGGTGCTCTGATTTTTCTGAAAACCTGATTGAAACGGTGAAATTATATTATTCTCTAACGCGTAATTGTAAAGTTGCAGATGTGCTTAATTACCGGATTGTTTATACCTTGTTAGTAGCTCCATTTTGTTTGTTCTAGATGGATGTTGTGTGAGACTGTGACTTTAGACGTAAGTTTTTAATATAAATGTATTGTTTATTATTATGTGCTGAGGAAGAGATTCTTGTAGAGCCCGAAGATGACTATGTGAAGCTGTCGAAACGCGTCGCCTGATTTACAATAAGAAATAAAAATATTCTATGATAGTATAAGGACCTTTTTCCGACTCTTTTACAAATAATTAGGTATTTAACAAACACTGTCGCTAGCTGTCACGATCTTGATATTAGAGTGTTTATAATTCAAGATAGTAGCGGTCGTAGTTGGTATTTACTATTTATATTTTGAAGCTATTCGACCTTTTTTATTCAATTAGAACACTCTTTTATCCAATGTCAAGCTTTCGATCTTTAATTTAGAGCTTCATCAGGACAACAATATAATACAAGACAAAGTTACCTACTATAATACAATGGTATTACTTACAGGAAATTTGAGATTATTAGTGATTGTTATTTTAACATTATTCTACTATAATTATGGAAAATTCTGCACGAAATTATATTGAGACGTATTGTCAAATTCATATTCAAATTTCAAAACCGCCAACTAATACCACCACTCTGACAATATGACCAACTGTTAATTTTAAATTGTCACTAAATCAACATTTGTCATAAAAAACAAATGAACTTCTTATTTGTTTATCTAATTTGTAAAATTCAATTTTAAACATTCACACGCAGCTATCGGGTAAAGTCCCAAATTACAGCGGCCGTCCCCACGAAACCATTCCTCCCATCTGGCAAGAAACAGATGAAGAGTTGTAACAGACAAGGCAAGTGATAATCGCCGTAATTTCATTGCCGTCCGTTTCACCCGGGAGCCCTCCGGTAGATTTATCATGAAGTAGACCTCATTTAGAGGTTAGGTTATGTTCCCCCATTCTTCTTGCTGTCCCGGTACAAATTATCCCATTCTGCTAACTTATAAGCATCGCATTACCCGGGCTTTTAGTCATTTCGGTATTTCGGGGTCCCAGTCGGGGGGAGGAATGATTTCTGGCTCTAGATTTGTTGAGAAGGAGAAACTCTAATAATTATGTGAGACAAGAGGGGACCAGTAATTACTCCGTTACCATTAAATTCAGTTTTTTTTAAATTCTCATCAGGACCGGTTTTCTGCCTTAATCCATAATCAGCTGATTCGTCAATTTATGCATTACAAAGGTATATCAAGTTTATATTGAACATGCACTATTTTACTTAAAGGGTTTTTTATTCCAATACAACATAAATTTTAACAAGTTAAAAGGAACAAATAACGAGCGAACACAACTTTTTGGGAATTATTGACTAAAATCAAGGGAAAAGACCAATTTTGGGAGGAACTGAACATTACAACAGAAAGCAGTAAGGGGACGGTAATAGTTTTAGGAGACTTCAATGGAAGAGTAGGCAAAAAAGACGAAACTACATTAAATGTAATAGGCAAACAGGGAGAAAACGTAAGAAATGATAATGGATGTAGACTCATAGAATATGCATAGAAAACGAAATGATCATGGCCAATACTTTCTATACACACAAGGAAATACACAAGATAAAAAGAGAAGTTGCAAGTCGCTCAGAAAAATCGATGATAGATTATATTATACTGGGAAAAAATAACCGAAACATGATTAAAAATGTGAGAGTGAGGAGGGAGCCGGAAATTTATTCAGACCATTACATATTGAAAGCGAAAGTCAAGGGTCATATGGTTGAGCAAAAATCAATAACTATGAACGAAAATAAGCCGTCACATGAAACTATACGCACTTACAAACTGCAGGAAAAAGAACACGCAATTAAATATAGAGACTATGTAGAAGACCAAATAGAACAATTATCGCAGAACTGTACTCAGAAAAATGCTGAAGACACTTGGGCAGTATTTAAAAGGATCGTTAAAGGAGCTCGAAAGATATGTGGTACAATTAGAGTTAAACCAAATGCAAAACAGACGCCGTGGTGGAGCGAAAAAATTAAGGAAGAAGCTGGAAAGAAAAAAGGTCTGTGGAAAATATATTTGAATAACAAAACACCAGAAAATTTTACACATACAAAAAGCAGACAGAAATTATAAAAAATATAGTTAGAGCATCTAAAGAAAGGGCATGGGAGGAGTTTGGGAGGAAGATGGAAGATAAAAGAAAAGGAAACCAGAAGTTGTTGTATAAAGCCATAATCTGCAGTAAGTAGTGTTAGAAGAAATGATGGAAAGATGGAGCGAGTACTTCTGCGACCTTCTAAATCTCACCAAGGAAAACAAAGAAAAAGTAACCGCGGAAACAACTGGAAAAATAATAGAAAACGCAAATATAAGGTCAAATATAAATAGCAAAGATATAACAATGGAAGAACTAGAAAGAGCTATAAAGGGTACGAAAACTGGGAAGGCACCAGGACATGACGGGATAACACCTGAAATGATTATATGCCTAGGAAGAAAAGGGAAATCACTAATGTTAGAAGTTTGTAGGAAAGCGTGGACAGAAGGTAAAATAACAGCAGAATGGGAAATAGGGGTGATATTACCCATCTACAAAAAAAAATGACAGAACACAGTGCAACAATTATAGAGGTATTACCCTTTTAAGCCTGGCAGAGAAGATCTATGAAAGAATATTAGAAGCCAGGTTAAGGAAAATTGTAAAATCCCAAATTTCAAGTTCTCAAATAATATATAAAACACCACAGCAGAACACGGAAGTATGCCTTCATAAATCTTGAAAAGGCATTTGATAGAGTTCCAAGGCAGGCCTGGAGCAGATAAATGTCGACCCTCAGCTAATTAATGCAAGTAAAAGTCTGTACCGCAACTGCCGAAACTTTGTCAGATTAAAAAACAACGAGTCACAGGAACTTAAAACCATCGAAGGTCTGAGACAAGGTAGTGGAATACTGAGTCCCTTTATTACCTATTTATAATTTTCATGGATGAAATAATGAAGAAAACAAGATCAAAAACGAAGAAGGTAACCGTTGGATATCGCAACTTGCTGCCTGTAACAATCACAGAGTGCGCTTTTGCCGACGACCTTGTTATATTCGAAGCAAGCGAGAAGGAACTACAGGAAAATTTGGACTGCTGGAATGAAGTGCTCAAAGAATAGGAGATGAAAGTGAACAAGAAAAAGACAAAAATAATGGTCATCTCCAGGAACAATAAGAAAGTGAATGTACAGTTAGATGATACACAACTTGAGCAAGTACAAAATTTCAACTATCTAGGAGCCACAATAGATGAAAAAGGGAAGGAGGGAGCAGAAATAACCGAACGAGTATCAGCAGCAGCAATTTTGTACCACGCACTAACCAAATCAACAGAAAAGAAGTGAGTAAGGATACAAAAATGACTATAAAACAATATTCCGCCCAATATTGACTTTTGGAAGCGAAGCATGGGTAATGACGTAAAGACAGAAAAGTAAAGTACAAGCAATTGAGATGAAATATCTTAGAAGAGTACTTGGTGTTACTAGAAGAGACCGCATACCAAATTGAATTGAAAATAGACTTTGTATTAACAAAAATTGAAGAAAACCAACTGATATGGTTTGGTCATTTGTCAAGAATGGGGAACGAATCTCAAGTGCGCAGCATATGGCATGCACCGGAGGACCCGAAGCCGACCAAAAAAGCACTGGAACGATAGAGTTAGTGAAAGAATGGGGAGAAGACGATTAACTTGGAGGAAGGCGACAGATCTAGCACAGGACAAAAAAGGATGGGCCAAATTTGTTTATCAAAATGATATTTAATTTATTTATCTGTAGAGGAAATTGATACTTTATTTTATTTATTGTAACTCCGACACCCTTAAAGTAAAAGGGGACATTGATTATATATTGACTAAAATCAGTGCTAAATTCCTCCCACCGACAACTCGATTTAAAGAAACAACCCCATATATCCCATCAAAATCAATTAGCAGCCATAATCAGTCAGTTAAGCGGCACGTCCGGAAGTGGCAATATTGTAACCGGAAATGGTGCCGGAGGGTAGGGGGGGTCGCGCGGCTCGGAGTCTAACAAGTGGGGCCGTGCTGAATTATTAAACAACCGTAAGAACTAACTTACGCAGCAGCAGGGGGGAGCTTTTTATGCCTTCGCCGTTATCTTCCTGCTGGGCCAGTGGAGCTGTGCGATTAGCCGGTAATGGCAACAGCGCAATTATGTTTACTGGCAGTCGTAATCAACGATGGCTACCTGAGACAATGCTAATGAACCGGTCGATTAGAATGGTTGGCTGGTTGTGAAATATTCGATTTTTGGTTTTATTTTACGAGGGCATCTAAATATGTAACTGGCCTACCATGTAAAACTCAACAATTTTTTAAAACAAAATTTAATTTACGCAACATAATCTCGTTGATAAAATAATTATAATCCCTTGGAAGAAAATGTTTATCTAGGTCTGTAAACCACTCCTCGACGTCACGTATGACTTCATTATTTGTCGAAAATCTTTTACTTTTCAAATGTTTTTTTTGAGCTTTGGAAATTAACAGTAGTGTGACGGTGTTAAATCGGGAGCAAAAAAATTCTGTTCACTAGAAAGTATCCAGGCTAACTAGATATCAATATGACTTCGTATGTTTGTATAAAATTGAAAGCATTTTTGGTCAAAATTTGATTTGAAGTTTAACCTTCAAAATATATTTAATAAGGTCTAGAACTTACGTTATGTCTTGGTGACCAGGAATTGCACATTATGGAGGCGTCTTCCAAAATTCGACTCTGAAAAGAAAGGAAAGGTTAGCTCTTCGTACATCATTTTGCATATATGTCAATGAATAATTAATACAATAAAGAAATTTGCCTGTATTCTTTTTTTTGCTGGCAGCATCTTCAGTGTAAGTGAACTTTGTATTACTTGAAAAATTATAGCTTCGGCATTTTAACTTACAAAGATCCTAATTAGACAGAAAGCATGCACATTCTGTAATTTGTTTCAACCTCATATTTGATTTGTTGTTAGAGTCGAACTCATACCGTCTGTCTTCTTTTATCAAATGATAAAGCTACATTTTCTTGGGTTTTCTACAAGAGTGGTAATTCAATTATGCGAGTACGTATAGTGCCTTTGAAAACCTACACGTTTTACTTACCCTATATCCTACAGGAAATTGTATTTCAAATACTAAGTTAATTATATTGAATATTCGAATAGTCCAAACTCATTTTTCATAAAGTTAAGCTAAGCTAAATATGGATGTTTTTTGGTATGGTTAAAAATTGCTCCACGCACAAAACGATTATTTTTGCAAAATTTATATCACAATGTCCAGTATAACCTTTTTAAGGTTATCTCACATTCCTGAAACACTCTGTATAATATTCTTTTAACATACCTAATATACGTATTTACGATATTTATCCGTATACATCCGATATAATTAAAATACACTGGGGGCATAACTATACCGCATCATGAATTTAAAAAATGCAAACGTAAATTAATGGAACTAACAAGAGGGATAAAACAAACGAAAATAATAAGAAGTGGACTATTTAGTCATCCATTAACAGTTCTCGTATTTAATAAAATAATTTTTTTAATTGGATAACTATAGCCCCATCTAAATTTCACACAGAATTGAACAAATTTTAACAAAACATTCGTAAATTAATAATGGGTTTGGCCTCCATTCTTATTAGATAGCTCAAAATATCTAGAATTCATGCTTCCAACCAAATTATTTAATATTCTTGATTCCATCAAACTGGCCCAGACCTCTTCTAATGAATTTTTGAGTTCATTTATGGTGGCATTTTGCGGGTTATCCTCATATACTCGCCAAACTAAGATACCCCAAAGGTTTTCAATTGGGTTCATGTCAGGTGAACAAGAGGGGCACTCTAACAATTCGACATTTTGGTTGGCAAACCAAGCCATCTTTCTATTGACATGAATCCTCGCATTATCTTGTTGGAAATTGAAATCTCGTTCGTAATTGTTGTTTAAAAAAGGCATCAAATTCGTCTCAAGAACTTGAATGTACTCTCGACTGTTCATTCGTGTTGATGGGTAAGCCAATGTTAAAACGCCTGCTTTTGTAAAGGCACCCCGTACCATTAACGTACCACCTCCAAAGTTTCGTTTTGAAAAATACTCAGGTTTTCTCCTCAAATCTCGCCAATAACTACTAAAACCATCCGGACCATTAAGATTATTTTTTTCATCAGAAAAGATAATCTGATGTTTTAAAAATAACATGGTTTAATTCGAGGTTTAATTCTAAAGTTTTGGTTTTCATTTTCCCAATTTCGATTCATATTTTGACAAGCAAACTCCAAACGGGCTGTTTTATAGTGAGGAAAGAGTATCGGGCATTTTCTTAGTTTTCGGCGTACAATGTGTGTTCACTTTTCTCCAGAACCCCTCCTATAGTCCATTTTGAAGCATCAAGTCCGAACTCTTGGACAATTTTTTTGACTTTTTAAAGTGTTACTCGCTGTAACAATAATTCTTCTTGCAGCTCTGGGCGAAATTTTTTTAGGGCCATCTTTCTTGTTTGTGCCGTACTGTTCAGGGTTTCGCAAATAATTGGGTGTGTTCACTAGTTACAAAATATAAACTTTTATACATTAAAAAAGAGCACTTAATTAATTAAGTGTGTATCTGTATGCATAACGCTGCAAAAAATTTTTTTAACTAAAATAAATTGTTTACAACTTCTCAGTGTGCAACGTGGCAACAACGCAGTTTTAAGACACGCTCAGATTGACTGAGTTATGACTTATGTTTGGGAGTGTACACAAAGTTCGTGCAAAGAATTATGCAGTTACTCTTAAGTCTCACAACAGTAAAATGTAGATTTTGTCTTAGTCATACCCCTTCTGGCTGCTTTAAACCATTAAACCATCTCCGTTTGCGTTCGTAGTCTCCGGGTAGCCGGGTACACTTGACTATTGACGGATGTATTTAAGATTTGAACACTTTGGCAAAAAGCACCGTCTGGTGTTAGCTTCTGGTTTGTACATACTTAAACATTCTCCCAGTTGTTAGGAGGAGTCCGTTAAAAGCAAGAAAACAACTCGTTTCACTCGGCACAAGCAAAGGCACGTAGGTAACATAACCTATATTCTTTGTTTACATCGGGTGCTACGTCACACCGTCTCCATCCCGGGACACTGCGTTTGTGTGGTCAATTTTTATATTTGAACTTCAGAAGGGTTTTTTTCGAAAACTGGTGCTAGAAAAATTTTGAAATATTTAGGACGTATAACAAGGGTGCTCCAAATATAAACATGGCATGATTTCCAAAAGATGTGAAAACACCCAATTGGCGACAACTTTACAAGATCGGTTAATTCTTTGGGCAATTTTTCGGCGAATAAAGCCTTCATCCCAAAAAGCCAAGATTGTACCCTTTTCCATGTTACTCAGATACTTTCCACGAGGAATTTTAACACAATTGTTACAACACAGTGACAGTTAATAAATAATAATATAAACATGTTTTTGACGTGAAGTGGCGCTATAGGCGATTCAAGCTAAGCGATATTCAGTCTAGCGACAGAATTTTGAACTACGTATAAACACTAGTTCTCCTTTTTTGTGTGTACTTCTGCATGAGTTATTAGACGGTTGAGGATAAACGAGTTGCGGTAATATTTGTGTTTCGGCGGCAGTTAAAAGTAAATTGTGCTAAAAATGAATAATACAAAAGTAAAACGAAAAGTCGAAAGCAATAATAAAACGTTTTGTTGCGTTTATGGGTGTTACTCCAAAGCAAAGCGACAAAGGGATGTTAGCTTTCATTACTTCCCCAAGAAAGGAACCAGAACGGTATCAAGGACTAATAAACTAGGCAATACAGAGAAAATTGAGTTATACAATGTGTGGATGAAAAAACTGAAAATGGGGAAAACGCCATCACCTTACATGAAAGTATGCTCGTTACATTTTCAAGACTTGGATTTTATATCTTCGAAAACTGATAAGTAGTGCATTGTGTGTTGTAATTAAACTATTTTGATGTAGAAGTAAAGAGGAGATGCCTCAAGAAAGATGCCATACCATCCCAAAATCTACCGATGGTATACTTGAGTGATAGGTTATGGGGTTGTTGATGTATTATATACGACAATTAATACTTACTCGTTAAAGTTTTACAACCGCACACAATACGATGGCCAGCATTTAGAACTTTTTCACCTTCCCTTATACATCTAGAAGCGATAGTAGCTTCCAAAAACGTAAAAACTTCTACTATTAAACTTAGATGCATTTCGTACGGCACACCACGCGAATGGCGCCAGAAAATGACACCTGTCGACTGCTTTCTACGCGACCAGCTGATCGTGCTAGCGCGCGTAAATATTAATTTGAATCGCCAATAGTTATGCACCACACAAATTTTAGATATTATTTCATTAAACTATGGAAATTATTATTAATAAATTACTTTAAATTGTCCAGTTCTTATTATTTTTATTTATTTTATTCTTCTTGCAAGTTACATTAAATTACGTTTGCATTTGGCCAAGAAAAACTGATAAGTCAAGGTGGGGTTATAGTTAGGCTCCCTAGCTTATTATTGACCGTTTGATTTTAGTTTTTTGGTAGACTCTTTCTTTGTTTAAACGTTTTACATATAATCGGCACATGAAGAGTTATTTATACGTGATCACGGTTAATTAAATGATTGTATCTTGCTTGTCGAACTTTACATACTAATGCTATAGACACTTACATACAAATCTAGCGTCTTTAGTCCAGATTATTGTTAAAAACGTATCGGTTCAGTGTCCAAAATTGAGACGTTAACAAAAGTTACTTACAAAGAATTGGTAAAAAATATTGACTATAGAAACTTATAGCCGAATACATCTCACTCTTTATACTGCTACACAATGGTAATACAGTTTAAAATGTAAGAAGCTATGCTTTTAAAAGTTGCCTTAAATCCATCATTATTACAATATAACCCTGTCCTGTCCCCCTGCTCTCATCTTTGCAAATCCTCTCAGATAAGAACAACCCCTCTACGAAATTCACATTTACATCAGAATTATCATCGGACGATGTTTGCAAATCGCACGGAAGACAAACACGTTCCCGTTCTCAGACCTGCCGCCGTCTCCGTCGCACTCTGGCATAGCAAAGCGTCGACGGAAGGACGCCGTGAGCGAAAAAACATCCGGCGGGGGTATTACTGATTCATGTTGTCAATTAAAACGTAAGGGGTTGCGATAAAGCGCGACTTGTAAAGGCCAGTGTTCAGCAATTCCCTTTTATTTAGAATGAAGAGCACATCTGGCTAATTGTTATTATTTCGGGGAAAATTTCGAGCGAAGGTGACATTTTAATGAAGACGTTTTAAGCGCTCGTCATGCAAATCGCGTTGTTTCAAATGGGTAATACTTTTTTCTTTAAACTGTACATTCAGCGTAATAGTCGTTTAACACTTTGTCTGCTCTATTTATTTCACTTTTTCTAATGTGCCTGTTGCCCCCATTTTTTTTTATTGCAGAATATGAATCTACATGAAAAAATATAGACCCCTGTTATTTTTATATTTTTTCAAAGCGCTTAGTTAATGCTTAAAAAAAGATTGATTATGTTTAAAATTTGAATCTCTGACGTCAGCGTTCCCTGGCGCGCTTATGCGGTGTAACTGTGTGATGTTGCCACGCCATTTTATGATCCTGGCATTCCTGTCGGCCGAGGTGACGTTTCTGAAACCGAACTCGCAGCAGCGTTGCCATTTTATTCCAAACTCGCAATCGTAATTGTGAATTAAAAACCTACACGCGAATGGATGTGTTAAACGCGATTCGTTGTTAGTCGTTTTCACTGTAAATATTAAATCGTAAAATATATCAGATTAAAATTATAACTTGCAGCGGATATATCGCAAACATAATTCATTTTATGGCAGCCGAAGGATAAGTTCATATTTCAAGTGATATTAAAACTGGAATAACTATTTATTAAGTAGGTAAACTCGTTTAAACCTGAGTTACAGCATGTATAGCTGCCATTACATCATTTTATTCAAGTCGCAACCTTTAAATAGCAAAATCGCCTAATTTGCGTAAAATCGAACGATCTGGCCACACGAGTTTCCATTCATGTAAAATTTGTCAATAATGTGTAAGTCAATTTTTGGTACATTGCTCGAAGATCCCTTCACATAATCTTCACAGTCTATGTTTGAACAACAACGTACCAAGTAAATAAAAACAAAACTTTAACGCGTCCTCCGTTCTCAAACCAAAACGTAAACAAAGGTACAAAGGCACAGAACCACGGAACATACGCGTGTTCAACAGCGACAAAGGTGTCGAGAATGCAACAGGGCATCCGGCGCATCGGCGCAATAGCGGAGTGGGTCTCCAGGAATGGTGACGTATCACCAAATATTTGAATTTGGCGGTAAACCTATAAAGGTAAAAATAAGATACAAAAACATTAAAAATATTTTTTCTATTGCCAGCTTCTAACTTCATTAGGTCCAAGCAAAGTCGCACATGTGTAATAATAACGATTTATTGTCAAGGGCAACAACCCCATTGTCTGCTCCAGTACTATATTAAATATGGTTGTTGATAAGAGGTTTTCTTCTCTATAGGGTGATTCAGATTTTACTAGAATAACTTCAGGTATCGATAGAAGTAACCGAAATAATGATAGAGTTTATATTATAAACCATACTACAAAAACGCTTCCGTTTGGAGTAAAATAGCGCCAGTTTCAAATATTTTTCGGTTTTTATTTTATTACTCGTAAGCCAGGGGATGTAAGGACGCAAGTGTTTGGTTATATGCTAAGGGCAACGTAACTGACATGTGATAAAAAATTTAGATGAGTCGCTATACAGGGTGTTGTTTTTGTGGGTGTCAACTGCACGAAATCTGGTAGAACTTTTTTGTCGCACGTCACTGGACAAATTATTTTTTTTCTGATATGTTCAGTCTTTTTACCAACTCTTTTTGTTCTTAAACTTTTTTGATATGTCCCTTAGTTTTCGAGATATTCCACTAAATTCAGGACACATTACGACTACCATGGAAGGGACTCAAAATGAAATGGCACTGACAATTAACATGTTTTAGATAAATAATGTCAAGAACGAAGAACATTTAATAATAAAAATACTTACATACGACAACAAAATTATAATAAGTGTTCGAAGTGCGTTCCTCCAGCCTCGATACATTTATTGCATCGACGAATCAATGAATTAACTGCTGCTCCAATTTTAATGGGATCATTTCTTAACTCGTTGCAGGCGTTCTGTATCCTTTCAGTTAATTCATCGCGAGTGTTGATTTGGGTTGCATAAACGATTCCCTTAACATGTCCCCAAACATAATAATCCAGGGGATTTAAGTCAGGTCAAGCCACCGGCCCCTCACCGGGAATCAAATTCTGACCGTTGCCGCCTTGACGTCCTATCCATCGGCGAGGATAATTTTCGTCTAGTCTGTGCTGCACTTGCCGTCCATAGTGTGCAGGAGCACCGTCTAATTGCACCCAACATTCTTCACGTAAATTTAATGGAACATCTTCAATAACTTCAGGAAGAATATTTTCCAGAAAATCATGGAACAAATTGGCATTCAATCGAGGAGGAAGAAAATGTGGTCCACACAGATTGTTACTTATAACGCCCATCCACACATTTGCACTGAACTCGTGCTGAAATGAGGATTGCCTAATACACCTAGGAATTTCGTGATCCCAGACATGGAGATTATGGTAGTTCAGGACTCCAGCTCTCGTGAAATTAGACTCATCTGTCCACAAAACTTTGTGCAGAAATTGTGGATTTATTTCGACTGACTCCAAAATCCATCTACAAAACGTAAGACGCCTTTCAGCATTCTCAGGTAACAAACCTTGGACAGGCTGCAAATGGAAGGTTTTTCGGTGGTCTTGCTTAAGAGCTCTAAACACCTTAGATTGGCATACACCGAGTTGTCGGGGTGCTGGACGTGTATTCATTGTTCTATCATTGTTGAAAACTTGAAGAATTCTGTTATCTCTTCGACAACCAATGCGATTTTGATTATTGAGAACTCCAAATCCATGTTCACGAAAACGACGATGAACTTCTACAAAAGTGTGGGAGTGCTGAACTCTTCTGTTCGGAAAACGTATGCGGTACTCTTCAACGGCAGCAACCATAAACATAATGAATGTCGGCGTATTAGGCATTTATAAACATTCTGGGCATCTTTTCGCATAATAAACGACACAACAAAGGTCTCGAGCAACAATGACATTTATTTTGACTTAGGACTTACGCTAGGATGTGTTTTGTTTTTCAAGGCATGCTGCTATTTGCTCAACGCAGCTGAGCTGTGTTCGGGAATTTAGTAGAATATCTCGAAAACTAAGCGACATATCAAAAAAGTTTAAGAACAAAAAAAGTTGGTAAAAAGACTGAGCATATCAGGAAATATCACCCTGTATAGGTGGGAACAGACTTGAGAGTACATGCAGCGGTAAGCATACATATACATATGTGTGTCGACTCGGCATTAGTGCGCTCTAAGCATATGTTAAAAAATTCGGGGTAAATACATCCATGTTCTCTCATTGCGCTCAGAGTGTGTTTTGTGTACAGGTGCTGACGATAGCTGACGAAATCGTAGTAGCAGAGGCAGCTTTTTTCATAATAGCTAAATTGTGTAGTAAAAAACATAAAGAATAAAATAGGGAAAGGCAATGATGAACTATACAAATGTATAAGAACCGAGCAGTTTGTGGGGGTTCCAAATTACTAGAAGACTTGCTGTTAGATTGGCAGGATGGTATCAGAAGATTTTGAATTTTTAATCAACGCTATTGGACGTATTGCCGTTTGACTAAAGGAGCGATTAGCTATTACTCTGCGCTTCTTAGCAACTCGTACGCCAGTTTGTTGGCTAGACTTTCAGACGATAGAATACTGTCCGGACTGAGTGCGCATGCACGAAACGTTTTCTTGGAGCGGTGGTCAAAAACCGAGACCATTCGGCTCGACTTATATGCGTTCGTATGCTCTCGCGAGCGAATAAACATGCGCTGAGTCGATGCGAATGGACCGTCTACACTTGCAGATGTATGCGCGTTCACTACTACTCACCTGTGAAAGGTGCTGAAGTGCAGTTATTAATTTTAACTTCATTAAATGAATTATTCACCGTCATCTTCACCAGACGTGTCAACTTATTTGGGATGAGCATAAAAGAAGTTGGATTATAAAATTACGTGATTTTATTAATTAAAGTTTAAATCACATAACTAGCAACAGCTTTTCTAATACAGCTTGCTTGTTATGAATAACTTTTATACATTTTACCTTCAAAATCAAAACTTTTACCTGGTGAACCGTAACGCACCATATGGCGTCGAAAATCAGATTCTACCCCTTCGTTCAGCATGCACGCGGGTACTCCAAACCAACACCTGTGCACTACCTGTGCCTTTTAAAGGGGATGACAACCCTAGTTTCCGTACGTGAGGCACCTCACAATTAATTTGTATTTATATTTACATAAGTATGAGTTGTTGTGCTAGGAGGGGTGGCTTGTAATAATAGTGTATCGGTGACAGAACTCGTAAAAGGGATGGTGAATTATAGTAACTGTAATAATATCGAAAAGACCGATGTTCAATTCTCTACTAACTTAATTTAGGTTTTATGACTTAATAAAAAGACTTTCTTTTTAATTTTTACATAAATTATTAGGGTTTAAGAAAAATTGGTAATAAAGTGCTTAACCGTTATTCAAGTGGCTGAATCGTGTACTGAAGTAATGCTCTCCGGGGTATCTGCAACTAATTTATGACTTGTTTGTCGGTGTTTTCTAAAGGGAACTGAAGTGGTAAGTAATCCTCCATTATTGCAGTTAAAATATTTTACTGCGACAATATAACCTTAGAAGAACGGGAAAAGTATAATATTGTAAAAGATTACAGAAGATAAATATTCGGAGAAACTCTGTCACTGATTTAAAACTGACAAAGTTCATATTCTAACGTTTCGATCACTTCAGCAATATTTGTCGAAGAACTCCAAAAAACTTTTGAAAGGTACAGCTTAAACAAGTTATTAAAGTAAATAAATAAGTCACCTAGAAAGGGAGACGTCTTAGAAATAATATGCCAACCTGATATAATTTAAACCGATTATAGAAACACCACACACAGTGTTCCTTTTTCGTCGTTAGGTTCTTTTTTATCAGGTCGGCACGTTGTTTCTATGACGTCTCGCTTCCTTGGTGATTTGTTTATTTACTTTCAAAATTTTGTTTGAACTTGTGTCAGGCAAATTTTAAGGTTCTTCGTCTTTGTCAAAGATTACAGGTGCGCATGTAATCGAAACGTCAGACTTATAATTTTTTGTCAGTGTTTTCAAGAGACAGCGATCTTTCAGAGAAAATATTATCTTATATTATGGACGCTGAAAGCATTCACCCTCGTATTTGTATTACACTTTGCCACTACATACAAACGATGTCCTAACCTCTCCAGGGTTATCATGTATTTTTTAAATTTCACCCACAATAACCTGCAAAACTAATGAATTGGTTGACATAAATAGTCTTGGTCTAGGTGTCTACTTAAATAATAGGGTCATTTGTAGATTTTCCTATAAATATTACTATTTAATGGTAGATTTTTTAGGACTAATGCTTTGAGTTTATTTGATTACCACATTTTAATTTAGATATTAAATTTTTTAAGCTGAAAATTGGGCCCTCTACAAGTGGGGCCCGGGGCGGACCGCCCCCTCCACCCCTTAGTCCACCACTGTTTTCATGACCCACTTTTGTTATCAACAGGACAAGATGAATGTTGCTGTTTTGAAACTTTGGCTTTTGCTTTTGTAATATGAGTTTAAATGCAATCATCCTAATTCTGACAAGTTATTTGCGGAAAGATGTAAGTTAGCGCCTGCAGATGTATCATGGGTGTATCCTTACTGAACCCATGCTCTTCTCTGAATGCCAACAATAAACAGATGGATATTAAAAAACGATCCCGTCAGAAAGCTTTGAAATTGACCCGCGGAACATCTCTGAAAGTGGTATCTCGACGTGTATATTAATTTCATTCTTGGTGGGAGATTTGAAGCTTGCTTTCTGTATGACTACGGATAGTTTCTGGTTTCTGTTCTTGTCTGTCACCATCTCGAATGTCGCCATAGCCAGGTATCAACACTACTTAGGTTCTCTTTTTCCTCAAGCTGTTACATTCCGTAGTTTTAGTACCTCGTCATCTTCAAAATCAATAATATTACGTGTACCGCAAGATTCGATTTTGGGAGCTGCGTCGTTTTAATTAAATATTGATATATATTTTGATTCTCCACAACATTTTAAATTTAACTTAAAATAAATGTTTCCGTCACAAATCCAAGCCTCAGGTTATAAGTAAAGAGCTATCGCTAAGTATCCGTGGTGAATCTTCTCCAGTTCGATAATTATTGACAAAGTGTTTAGGTGTTGTTAGAAAACAACGAGACCATGAGGTCCACCCGACGCGTCTCGACACGGCCACGTGTTAAATCAGCTGTGCAGGGCAAACACACACACTCCGGTAATAATAAACATAATTCGTGAAAAATCGCGATATGATACGGAAATCACGGGTAGTGAAACGCGCTGCGGTCCCGCCTCCGCTCCCCTCACTCCGCCAATCGGAATCTGTGCCTTATCGATCGTTACGTCACTTCCTCACCGACGCCGGCCGCCATTTTACCCCCACCACTGTCGGAAAAACGCGTTTTCCTCCCGCACAATGTAGATGTTTATACAGATTGGGGCATTGGAATTGGTAGCCTTCTTTTCCCGTCGAAAGACGCGGGAAATATGTGAGCATCGGCAACATTTACACTTTGGGTATTTTTTTATCAGTAGTACTTTTCGGAAGCGGTAGTTTGTTTTGAGCAAATTGAACAGTATTTTGCGAATTATTCTGATACTTTTCAACATGAAGTTTTCTTACAGATATTTTACATAGGGCAATTATTTTAATCAACATTGTACAATTGGTTAATTTTGAAGAATTTTTCTAATACCAGTGCACCCTTACCCCACTAAATTAGTACGTTCTGTTAAACTGGTCATAAATTATCCACGTTTTTTATTTCCAAGTGTTGGAAATGCACTAAAAAGATGTGTTAGTAGAAAAATAGATGATAATGCCATCTATCAGCAATGAATTGACACAATTGTTACAAAACGACTGTCTTAACGGGTACTACTTTTTAAAGGAAATGAACTGTAATATGTCAAGTTGGTATGCACCTATATACATCAACCTGACCTGATAAATTATTGCTTGTTACAAGAGTTATTTGCAGAAATTTGAAAAAAAACACTAAAATAGGTAATTTAAGATTTAAAAAGAGCTTTATTTTGAGACGATTGAAACCGAGCAGTCTGTTACTATGAGATATTACGTCGTCAAACGATTTTTATATACAGGGTCCGCCACCTAAAATTCCCCAGGCTCGTATTTTCTTTATTTTTTTAAGTACCACCATAAGGTATATGTCAAGTTGTAGGTCTTTTTAAACTCTTTAAAGACACCTTAGTGGGTGTCCAAATTTTTTTTTGCAGATTATCGTATTTTGTATTTAAAACTAATTTTTGTAAATATTTTTTCAACGTTACCCCGTATAATAAATATTACTTCATAGTTGAATGCCGACTTTTCTCTTCTTCAGTTTGTGTCATTACCATGTAGGTATGCGTAATTTTTACTCCTTCTTAGTGAAAAACAATAAAAACTAGTCGCCGCCATGTTCTGTTATAGGGCTGCTTTTTAAGTGTTAGTTGAGTAGCTTATTATGGTACAAATTATTCCTACATACCCATCGCTGCACACAAAACCCCCAAAATTTTAAGTAACTTTTGAATAAATCAAGTACACAGTTCGTTCTAAAGAGAGAGAGGCTAGAAAGCGAAACCCTGTGACGGGGCTAGTAGAAAACCAAACAAGCCTCATCGCAGGGCCTCGTTTTCTACCCTCTCTCTTTTTAGAAAGAACTTTGCACTTGATTTATTTAAAAGTTACTCAAAATTTTGAAGTTTTGTGTGCAGCGTCGGGTATGTAGGCATAATTTGTACCATAAATAAGCTACTAAACTAACACTTAATAAATTGTGAACAGCCTTATAACAAAACATGGCGCCGACTGGTTTTTCTTGTTTTTGTTTGTTTGCAAAATATCACAATATGCCAAAAAAAATTTTTGGACACTCACTATGCTATTTTTAAAGAGTTCAAATAGACCTACAATTTGACATTTAACTTAAGGTCGTACCTAAAAAAACAAAGAAAATACGAGCCTGGGGAGTTTTAGGTGGCGGACCCTGTATAGAACCGTATACGTTGTAATACGTGTAATTCAAGCCCTTATTATCTAAGGAATTCAACCTTTTAGAGATTTTGCAAAACTCTTTGTCTATTGATGTACCAACCACATTTTTGGAATTGTTAAAGTTTACAATCCACTATTGGTAAACTTGTTAGTAAATTAAACCGTCTATTCGCTCACAAAAAGTGCATATGGTCCTATTAAAAATAGAAAATCTTACGTTTTGGATTTAAAAATTGTCAGGCTTGTTAATGCTGGAGATCATCAACCAAATCGTCCAATCAGTTGCTTCGTGTCGCAAGCGGAAATCACCACGTCCCCTTCAGCTCGCGTGTTCGCTAGATGTCTCCCCGCACGCTAATGAAATATCAAGTAATTAGCCTAATACAATAATGGCCATATGTTAATAATCCCGTGCACAGACAGACGAGACGGTGTCGACGACACACGCTCTTTCCTGCGTTGCGCCATCCGATTGCGTTATGTACGAATCGCCGACGTCGAAATAAAAAGATACAGAACTGTAACCGTGAATAATTGAGATGATCCGGCGATAAATGGGATTAAATGGTGATATAGGACTGGGTAATTAACATAGAGGAATGTGAATCTGATATACGTCAATTTTTCTTTTCTTAGCCCAACTCTCTCCCCATCACATAACATTTCAAAAAGTTCAAATGCAATGATGGGTGGTCGAGTGACCCATTATTGAATATGTCTTTCAATTCTCCATTCAACTATATCAAAATATTTGACATTCGTTTAATTCATGGACTAATTGTATTTTGTTAAGATGGAATTTGTGCCTATGAAGGATTCTAAAAACACTTATGTAAATTACTCCTGATTCTCGAGATGAGAGATCTCGTGTTTTCCATACTAACATGATCTAAAACTGCGACAGCAACAGCTTCATCATTAACAATGGCTGTGTTTATGTCGCACATTTCCTCTGACTATTTTCGTTATACATACAAGCAGTCGACTAGAATTTTATATTTTCAAAATAAAGAATTTAGATGGCAATGCCATCTGTCAGCATTACACTGACATGATGACAAAGCTACTTAGCTGCCTTAACGGGTACTACTTCCTAAAGGAAGTGACCTATATCCTGACAAATTGGCATGCAACTGCATACTTCAATTTGACAGCAGGTCCCCACGGCGCTTTTTGCTAGCGAGCAAGAACCGACATACATTAAAATGCATGTCTATGCTGTGCTTTCTGCACCTCAACCAACTGCAGATAGATCTATTTCTCTGTCAGTACTGATGAGCTGTAATGACAGCGAAATAGATCTATCTGCAGTTCGTTGAAGTGCAGACAGCACAGCATAGACATGCATTTTAAAGACCTAGGTACTGATTCCATTCTTTCTTGCAGTGCGTAAACGATTGTTAGACTATTCTGGATTCAGAATTTTAATCAAAATTTATCAGGTAATTAAGTGAAAGTCAGTTAGCAAGACGAATGAATTTAGTCTTTAGTGGTACAAACAAAGGTACCGATAAATGAACACAGTTCCCATTGTAAACCTCACGAAAACTTATCGCTTCTTTTCGACGACCAACCTTTTGACGTGTGATGGGTGGGGAGACTGGAGAACTAGGCAAAGGTAAATATTTTTCCGAAAACAACAATTACGGGATTATACGGGATTGCTCGTTTTTACCGCATGCTGCATATTTTTGTGTAATATCAATATAAACAAAAATAATAGCTAACAATGCATTTAAAATACAATGAGACTATAATTTTGTTTTTTTTTCAGGAACTAATCTATCTGGGTCAAGAGGATTAGGATATCAGCTTTTAGCCAAATGCTGTAAATATAACTGCGCTCCTTTATCAGATCTGTATTACTTAACAATATTTTTTTGTTACAGGAAGTCTTATCGTAGGGGGTAAGACTGCATGATGCAGCATTTTGGCTGGGTGAGTGCTAGCTATAGTTTTCTATCCTTTCATGTCATTCCAAATGTGCAAAGCTTTCGTCGTCTCAAAAACTAACGCGAGATTCGGTCTCAATTTTGGGAGGGTATGGTGAATCAATGCTTAATTTAAGGAAAGTATTGTTATAATGGTATAATTTAATCATCCTTCTTTCAGCAGGATCGGTTTCGGTAGCAGACTACGGGGTCTGTTCGGGTTGTAAAGTCGGTAGTGTTATCAGCAGATGCTGTACGTCTAAAATATTGAATTTAACATACGTCACGTTTCCGTAAGTGCGCGATATTCTAACTACATTTCTTTAAAACAAGTGATTCACGTAGTATTTAGCTTTATTTTAAATTTAACTTATTTGATTCGATTTAATTAGTTTTGTGCAACGAGGGACAAGAGGATTACAGCTGCTTTTTGTAGCCAAACACTGTAAGTTTCAATTTTAAAATAATGTTAATTTGTTCGGGAGCGTTCTAAAATTTCACAAAAAGGAACTATAGCCTTTTAATCAGGTTTTCTCTTTTGTTACAGGAAGTCTTATCGTGAGGGGTAAGACTGCATGACGCAGTATTTTGGCTGGGTGAGTGCTTTTCATATGATTCCTTTTTGTTTGTAGTTTTTAGTTTGCTTTGCACATTTGGAATTTTTCGGTTTTTTTGGGGGGGTGGGGGGGAAAGTGAATAGTGAAGTGATCAACCACGGGCATAAAATAAAAATTCTTCAGATGAATTGAGTGAATTACAGGGAAATAATGAAATCTCTTAATGCATTAACTTACTTATCTGTACTAATCTTCAGGTCGAAACAAATTCAGCACCCAAAAATTTTGGATTTCACAAAGGACAAAAAGAAGTGCAAGCAAGAAAACTACCGCTCAGAATCTTACAGCAAAGACCATCCAAGGAGAACTATGGTAAATAACTATCATAGTTTATGTACGAGGGTATATTAATATCTAGTTAGCCTGGACACTTTCCAATAAACAAAATTTAATTTACTTGCTGTGGTAACATGATGTTTTATGAATAAGCCGTCGAACTTTGGCAACCAAAACTTTAGTTGCGACAAAATTGTGAACTTTTGAAAACGGCACGACTGAGAAAGAGCTAAATTTTGATAGGAACGAGTTCAGTCAGTTAGATATTAAGTTACCAAGCAAAAAATTTTTACTGATGTGGGGAAGACCCAGTGCCTTTCATATATCAAGATTAAAAACTGGGTTGCCGAAGATCATTATGTCAAAGATGGATACCAACTTCTGTGACTACTCCAAAAAATATTGATTCTATCCATGGTAGGATATTACAAGATCAACGAATTGGGCTCACACAATTAGCAGAAACATTGCACTTATTTGAAAGGTAAAAGATTAAATAATGAAGTCACATGTGCCATCGAAGAGTGGTGTGCAGACCAGTATAAAAAAAATTCTTAAAAAGGATTATGATGGATAAATTAAATTTTGTTTTAAAATATTATGGCGTTTTGTGCGGTAGGCCAAATAAATATCAATGTACCCTCGTACTGTTTACAACTAGTAATAAGGTTAAAGTATTGCTGTTTATCTAAATAAAGAAGTATACTAACCAATTAAATGCTTGTAAACAATGGTGAATTCTCATGAACAATACATATATGTAATTTGATAATCAAATATAAGTCTATAATTGAAATAATAGTAATAGTGGATGTCAATGGAAAGTTTTTAAAATATGCTCCCAAATAATTTAGTTATTATATACAGCCCTAAAGTTTTCGCGTAAATGTATATATACTGTAAAGCATTAGTAATTTTGGGGAAAAATGGAAGTCCATACTAGAGGATTAAAAGTACACAATATAAAAGGCATCTTCTAACATTAATTTCTTGTTCCGAAAACAGTTAAAGATGACCAAATGCAATGGTACACAAGGTTTTAAGAGGAACTCTATCTCTGAGGCATTTGTAAGTTATGACTTTTAAGAAATATAAATTTCAAAGTAGGTATTTCGAGTTGAACATTTTAATTCCAGGATTAATGACAACATGTAGAAATTTCGTCTTTTCACATTTCATTTTAACTCGACCTGCAACCGTCCACAAATCGGAAATAAACGACAAAAGCTAAAGTACCTAGCGTGAGTAGAACAACATAATAGCGGTAGGCAATGGAGGTTTAAGCGAGGTATAATCAGGTGTCGCCACTTGTCCTTTCTCCCACGGTTCTCCGGGGCTAGGCAAACGTATTATTAATAATATTGTCGGATGACAATTATTTATCCCCTTCGAAACTAAGTATATTATAGCCTGTCCGGTTGAGAGGCATTTTTGGGTGGGAGGAAAATGACATAGCGGGCGGAAGTAATTATCAGATTTTGTGTTATCATCGGGTTACGGAGTGTAGCATAATGGTTTCGTAGTAATGTGATAGTTATTAGAAACACCCCCAACAAAATGACAAATTGCCGCCCTTTAAGAATATGAATATTTTTGTAACAAAGTTACAGTTATATTCGCTCAAAATCTAATCCATGAATTAAAGCTTACGAAGTAGCCGGTACACATTAACTCTAAAGCGTTTGTAATATCAGTTTAGATATACTCTACACTGTGGAATTGACCCGGATATATTGTTTGTACACCTCTACAAATGAAAACTTGCATGACTGTACGATAGCTTCCAATACTGTGGAAAAATTTCATAACTGAGAGATTTATTGAAAATTATGGGAAAATGCTGTAGCGCATTCTGTTAACAAAAAAAAACATGGAATTCCATCAGGTCTACAGGACAAACCTTGCTTAAAGATAATAATATTTAACAGACATACCAAGGAGTTATTTTTACGTTGCTTAATTTAATACAGTACTTAAATTGAAGGTGACAACGAAAGCAGTTGCAATCCGTTTGATTCGAAACGTAGGCTAGTTTGAAAATAAGTTACAAAAAGAATAGATGTTTATGTTTATGTTGGCGTGTACAGTCCCCCTAATTTCAGTTGGCTAATCTTTGCAAATGAACTAGAAAATTTAGTAATGTCTTGTCTATATATCTCATGTAATCTGGTTCTTATGGGAGATATGAACATTGATATACTCAACCCTACTTGCTCACTCACTAGCAATTACTTAAATCTTAGGTTTAAAACAGCTTGATATCGAATTACCTTACCGGTAGATCTCAACGAGTTAAAGTGGGTAATGAAATCTCTGAACCAATTAGTATTGAAGTTGGAGTACCTCAGGACTCTATTTTAGGTCCAATATTGTTTTCTGTTTACACTTGCCACCTATATATAAATGTCAGACATTCCTGTGTTCATTTATATGCTGATGATGCCCAGCTTTATTATAGTTTTTTGCCTTCCGACACTAGAGATGCTGTTAATGAAATTAATGTGGATTTGTGGTGCTACTGCATGTCGCAGTCTTATGGTGAACCCTACAAAATCTATCGTGTTGCTATTTGGAAACCATTAAGTTAACTATAAAGAATTATCCTTGGCCTTACTTTGGACAATTCATTCAGATATGTCAGTCATATTCAGAACTGTATTAAGAAAGCTTATTTCAGTTAAATACAACTATATCCACACAGGTCATATCTTCAACAAGTTTAAAACAAAATTTATGTGATACATTGGTTCTGTCACATTTTAATTTTTATTCTGCCGTTTTTTTCTCCTTGTTTAGATTCGTATACATCAAAAAGTTCAAAACTCTTGCAGACGTTTTACATATAGTGTAAGAAAATTTGAACATGTCAGTAAATACCTTCCTATTTTACGCTGGTTAAATATGAAAAATCGTTTTACGTATTTGGCAGCTTGTATTTATTACAAGATTGGGTATTTTCACTTTTTTTGAAAAATTGGGTAAAATTAATCTTGAAGTGCATATATATCGTACGCCACTTTAAAAAAAAACAAAAAAAAATATTTGTAGGTAGAGAATTTCAGGTCTGAAGTTCGAATCTTAGGAGTCACCGCCAAAACGCTTCTATCCAATGTTATTCAACTCGTGACGTCAAGTGTCATGTAAACATTACCGAGGAGCGTGCTGTATAATGGTGTAGTATCATTCTTGTATTGGAAAAGCTTTTGTGTGGTGTTTATTGAAAGGGCGGTGTAAGAGGTCGCACCAAAAAGTGATTTGTGTAGTTTTACAAGCATCTATTATGTATGAAAAACAAAACAAGTGTTGTTTTGTACATGGTTATAAAAGTACTTCAGTCAGTACAGCTAACAAAATTTTTGCAACCGTTCCTCGAGATTATCAATGTATGAAAAAGTTGTTTAAGGCCCCTAGACGTGATATGCCGAAATCGCAAAGTTTGTTTTTCTGTTGTGAAGATCATCTTAATTCTTACTGTACGTTTTATTATTCTTTTTGGGGCTATAAGTGTTTACCACTCAGTTTCAATTTTGATATAGCTTGAAGAGGATATGAAAAATTATATGCCTTTTMAGTTGATAGAGGGAAATGTTATAATAAAGAACGACGTTGTTTCCCATGTATTCGACTGTTAGCCAGACCGGAAACGAACCGCAAGTGCCCCGAAAATAAATGGCAATTTTTATTTATTCTGACGTCTTAAATAAATGTCAGGTTTAGGGTACATTTTTATGTTTACAAATAGTATGTTTCCAACAACCCACTGCGATCAAATTATCAATGCTACGTTAATTTGATAAAAAGTTCGCTTATGCTGTTGCTTTTACGTTCCTCATCTCCGTCGCTGTATACAAATTCCATAACAATGAACATGCCTTCAGAAGTCATAAATGAACTCATAACTCATAAATGAACGCAAACAACAAACTGATAAATTGACAGGCTGAGGCTGACGCGTGATACGTTGACCCCAGATATAAACAAGCGGCCATTTACAAGACACCTGACGTCACGGCCAATATGTTCGCGTTTTGGCGGTCCCTTTAAATATTCACATATTTAATATTAAAAATACACCTTACGATCCATTTTTTTCGAATTTATAAGCTGTCCCAGCTGCTTTGTGGATTAGATGCTACCTATTAATATGCAATTTAATAAAATATAAATGCATGGCAAATACCCAGTTGTTGTATTTCGCAAACCAGCTTATTTATATAACAACATTACTGACAGAACTGATATTCACAATATAAATATAAGGAAAAAATACATGATGGCCACGCCAACGCACTGGCTTACATTATTTGAAAGGTCTTTTATATAACTCGATCCCACTTCAGTTCAAAGTAATGAGTATACATGCATTTAAAGTTAACAAAAAAAGTATTTGCTAAGCAAACAGGGATATAGTCCATTATATGCAATTTAACTGTCTTCTAAACGAAATAAACGGAGGGTAATGGTGGAGAGGGTGAGTTGGGGAGTGGGGGGACTAGTGTATATTGTATATGTATTTTTTTCTTTGTTACGTGTTAATTTTGGGAAGCTTAACGGGAGCAGCTAAATTATAAACAACTTCTGAACTTCGCCCTAGGGTTCCACTAGAAAAAAAATATTAACTTTAATTTCTGGATGGAATAAAGATACTTTATTATTATTATTTATTATTAAATATCTTTTAAGAAGGCTACTGCTCGTTAGATCATCATAAAATATAGTTTTTGGTAAAACCCCGATGCCTCCCCTTCTCAAGTATTGAGCTGCTTGTTAGCAAGATTGAGAAATCCGTGTCGCCATCCCATCATGCATTTTGCACCAGTTTTTAACTTCGAAACTTGTTATGCTAGAGCATAATAGTTAAATAACAGGCAAGCGGCCGACCATTTTAATTCCACTTAATTAATGATTGAAGCGGCCTTTTCAAGTTACCCCACCAATACAGCAACTTCACGGTGGCTGCGGCTTTCCCACAATTTCACAATTTTTATATAAGTACGACGGGGAACGTCATAATAACAGCCCCACAACTCGTTCATTTATCGATTATCAATTACTCATATATTTCTGTTCTCGTGCGGGAGTTCTCTGCCCTATACAGCGCGGCTACCCTTCGCATGCTTGATTGATATTTGCTTTGTTTGTCATTGTCGGCGGACGTAATTTCAATTAGATGTTACTTCATATCCTTGTGCTGAAGTGCCGTCGAATGTTTGTAAATCAGAACGGTGAAAACAAAATCAATTTAGTGGCCACTGTCTAAATGGCAGAGCCGGTCGCCTCTCTAAATCTTCTTATCTTTATAATAGCAGGCTAGTCACAATATACCGTGTGATATAGGATGGTATTCGAATTCCTCAGAGTTACCAAATCAGCATTTAATATACGAAAAATTATTTGAAGATTTTATTAGAAACATACGTGAAGATATCTTTTAACACAGTCAGGTCTATTTTTTTAATTTATATTGTTTGGTTATTAAAGTTTACAAATTATATCATTTATGCATAAATAACGAAAACCTTATCAGCTAAAATATTTATAATAATAATAATAAGAATAATACACTTTATTAATTAGCACAAGGCTAGTATTTGATACATTGGAATATAAAAATTATTAATTTATTTAATGTTCAACATGAATACACAAAACAAACAAACCAAAACAATATTCGCACGCTACCCACTGGCCTTAATATAAACCAGCAACTATGATTTGAAGCATCTAAGTGATTTAGCAGATCTAACATGAAGTGGCAATGAATTGTATTTTATAAAACCTTTAAAAAATAGAGATTTAGAGGCAGTTGCGTAAGTTCTATTCACAAAAATATCACCAGCATTTCGAGTTTCATATTGATGAACATCGTGTGCCCTAACTATCATTTTTGTTAGGTAAGGTGGCATGAGATTATTTATTATTTTATATATAAAGACCATCGTAAGATACAGCACCCTATCCGCAGTATTCGACCACTGTAGAGCAATCAACATAGTCCTAATCGGCGTGAGCCTGGTACACTTTAGAATAATTCTCATTGCACGATTTTGAAGTTTTTGCAAGCAAGACATCTTGTTAAGGTTGAACTGAAACACTATCGACGAACAGTATTCAAAATGAGGTTGTATAATAGTTTTATATACTCTAATGGTAGTTTCCATAGAGAAGAATTTAGCCACTCTTGATAAAAAGAACAACTTTTTTGATATTTTCTTTTGCATGTAGTTAAAGTGCTCATCAAAAGATGACAAGCAGTCAATTGTGAGACCTGGGTATTTATATATCCTTACAATATCAATTCTACAATTGCAAATATGCCAATCTATTTGATCTAAATCTAAAAATTTATATTTGTATTTAGTAGTCACAATCATACCCTTAGTCTTTGATACATTAAGCTTTAATTTACTTGAAGCTAGATACTGCTCTACCTTTGTAAGAGTTTTATTCATTTTTGCTATTGCTACATCTAAATTACAATCACTTTCAACAAGTAATGTATCATCTGCAAATAAATTTACAAAATCACAACCAACAAACAAATCAATATCATTAATATATAGTGTAAACAACAGAAGCCCTATCACACTCTCCTGAGGTATCCCACATTCGCTCACCGCCTCTTCCGAAACTATGTCCCCAATCCTAACTCTCTGTTTTCTACTACTTAAATAATTAGCCAACCACTCGTGCACCTTTCCTTGAAAACCATATTGAAATAATTTTCTGAGCAATATCGACCTGTCAGTTGTCTCAAAACCTCGCTTCATATCGAGAAAAACACCAACAATATACTTATTAGTGCTAATATCAGCATAAAATTTACTGAGAGCCAACTGGAGGGCACTCTCACAAGAGTAATTTTGCCTAAATGCGGATTGATGACTCAACAATATTTCATATTTTTCTACGTGCTGTAGGAGTTGTTTGTAAACTACCATTTCCAATATCTTCTCAACAGGCAAAGTATTAATTGGTCTAAATTCGATGCACCTTTGCCACCTTTGGTATAGAAAATATAGTACTAATTTTAATTAAGTTGAGCACACAAACACCAGACAGTGAAGTGTTAATGAAATTCAAAATAACGTGACCTATAGTTTGAAATATTGTTTCTAGGATTCTAGAGTTAGTGCAATCATTCACATTGAATTTATTATCCAGATTATTAACTATTTTCCTTAGTTGACTCATATCCACTCGGCTGAATGAATATACTTTATATGAAATAATTATAAATAATCTATAAAATAATTATTTACCTATTCGGGATCTCCAAAGTATCTCTTACCAAAATCATATGATCATCACAGTAGAAACGAACACAACTATAATCACACTGATTTTTTGTATTTACAAGTTTTTTTTTATGTTTTCCACATCATGCTGGAGTTATCCTTAAAACAATCAATTTTTTGTGATGAAAACGTCGTTTTTTCTCCCTAAGTAAACCTACAACCTCTTTACGCTTTGATTTATACAGCGGCCAACTGAGCACCCTGTTTTGCTGGTTACTACTCCTAAACGCTTTATATGCAATGTCCCGTTCCCTAATTTTATTTTTAACATCACTATCAAACCAAGGTAACCCATTTTTTATATTAAAAGTAGTAATCGGTGTAACTGCATTGACTACTTCTTCACAGTTTTTTATAAATTCCAAATACAGATTATCCACATCAACGGATTTCAAAGACCATTTACACAGTCGAAGTTGGCTTGCTATCATATCAAGATTATATTCGTTCATTATATGAACTTTTTTAACTAGGTTGTTCATCTTTAGTGTTGAGTGACAAATACTTACAGAAACGATATAATGGTCAGTGATTCGCGGGACAGAATGCACCCTTGTCTCAACATATTCTGAATTAGTTAATACATAATCAATGAGCGTACTACTAGTATCCGTAACTCTTGTTGCCTCTGAAACACATTGCTTGATATATATAAGCTGTGGGTAGTCATGTTTTTTCTCTATCTGGCTATCACTTTTTCAACCTACAAAATATACGCGCCGGCCTTTTCAACAAATTATCTGTGAATTCATATTTATAGTTGGATTTGCGGAATAATTATCGTATCGAACCAAGACTTAATATGGATTCTTTGCTTTTTGTGTCAGGCAACTGTCTCTCATTTCGTCTACATTTATCATGTTTTATCAATTTGCTTATCTATTACATTCCTTCCCATCCGCTTTATCCTCTCTTTTAACTGAATTACCCCCGATCACAATAAACACCGAAGATTAAGGGAATAATTCTCAGTATTTACGACCTTCTTTTCTCTAAGTTATTATGCAGTGCTAAGTGCGTGCTTCGTGCTGGGCTTTTATCCGGTTCCCCGCTGACAATGAAGGGGAGGGCTTTATTTCAAATGGAATTAAATTGTAAATTTTAACTTTTTAAGTGCTATCAAAAACTTCGCGCAGCACGCGGGCATTTATTTATTAGCGGGAGGCGTGGCCCAGAAAATGAGAAAACGGATGGTTACTACGGTATACCAACTTCTTTACCTACGATACAAAAACGCAGTGATTGAAGAGACATCAAATAAAAATCCCAATCTTAAAGGAGATAATGTTGATTATTTCCTTCCTATCAATTTTGACTAATCAGTGACAACAGTTCGTTGGTTATGTTTAATTTTCAAGTGGGAAATTATTTTGACATTAGCTGTCAGTATTGCTGGAAAAAAAAATCGGATAAATATCGTCTAGGTTTGACAAGTTTGACAAGGTTTGTTTGTTATTTTTATCTCACTCAGGAAATAATCTTACCAAATATACCTCGTGCATCTAATTTTTTTCTATGGAAAATCCGAAAAACTCGTTACTAACCGATTTGTTTGACAAACAGCATTCGCACTAGTTGAAAAATCCTCGCCTTCGACTCGGATTTTTAAAACTAGCGCTAGTACTATTTAATTGTTAAACAAATACCATAGAAACTCGTATATATAAATTTTTCCGAAAAAATTTGATGCACTAGGGATATTACCTGCGAATTAATTAAATTTCGTTTTAAAATATTTTGATCTTTTATATGGTAAGCCAGCTAATATCAATATGACCTCGTATTTATTATCACCAAAGAAATATTGAAGACCTTTCCATTTTAGTTTGCATAGAAATAAGTTTGACACGGTCTAGTAGGTACTAATCGTTCTATATACAGAAGTAGGAATATTGATTTGAAAAAAATATATTCCTGTTTCTAATTTACCTAAACCTGTTGGAATTAAATCAGGTAACTTGAGGTGAGCCCTTCTTCTGCCGTTCGGTAAGCGCGTCATAATCTTAACGAACATTTTTATGAAATTCAGCACCGTAAATTCATGAACAGGAAATTCACTTTGTACAACTAGCTGTGGCCCTGGTGCAAAACAATCGGCAGCAGCAAAGTCCACCAAATTACAGTAACTCAGTTTAACTGTACGTTCGATGGCATTTCGCTCTACCGGTGAATTTACGCGCTTTCCCGCGGGACCCCTAAATTGTGGCCTGCAGGAGCAAGTAAAGTTGTTAAATGAATTTATGGTCACTAGATGTCTGCCGGCGGTCATTGGTTAAGTTAAGATGGGGAATTTTATGAGTGGATCGGCCGCAAAAATGAGAAAATAGCCAAACGAGTGCCCAGGTGAATTTGAGATCTGAATTTCGAATGAGAACTGGTCTGTGCGTGGCTTCCATTTACTTTACTTAATAAGCACGTGCAAAAAATCACAGTTAAAATCTGAAATTATTATGAATCCCGACAACACTTTATCCAGTATTGATAATTACCTGAAGAACTGATAAAATTCAAGTTGCCAAAAGCGTCACGTTCTCAGTTTGAGAGCTAGTATATTAATCACATTATAATAACAATCACATGCAACAAATGTTTGCATTATCAATGTAACTTTAAAATTAACATACTCAATAATGTACTTAAAAGCAACGTAACGATATTTCAATGTTAACTTGGCCTTGTGTTTGTCAACATCAAGGTGGCCGATGCATCATTTATGTTGTGCCATCTGACTGTTACAGATTCCTAGCGCAACACGAGATCTGCTCAGTTACAATTCTTGGGACTTATAACACGATTTCTGTTGTTAAATATTTTTTGTGATAGCGTTTCCTTAAATTTGGTCATATCTAGCAAGTAAATAGTGTATCTTTTTTTCTGAAGTACTTGACTCTCAAGGTGAAGTTGACGTCATCTTTACTGATTTTCTAAAGGCGATTGTTCGAATTGATCATTACATTCCCCTAGCTAAATTGGAAGGGTTTGGTTTCTCTATTGCACTTATTCAACTGTTTAAATCATATCTTATTGAGAGAGAAAATAGGGTTCGCTATGCTAACTTTGTCTCCAACCCTTTTTGGCCAAACTCTGGTGTTCCTCAAAAAGCCTATTTAGGTGTTTCTTTTATTTATCAAAGACCTACCAGACTCATTAAATTGTTATAAATTATTGTTTGCAGACGACCTTAAATTATTCACTAACATTTCTTCTTTCTGACAGCTGTTTGATCCTTCAAAACGACTTAAATTCTTTAACAACGTGGTGTGATCTGAATGGATGAGATTTAAATATTCCAAAATGCCATGTGCTTTCGTTCACTCGCAGACATAATATATTACTTTATAAATATCAAATCAATAATGAAGTCCTAAATAGAATCAATAAAAGGACCTTGGGGTCGTTTTTGACCAAAAGTTTACGTTTAACGACCATATCTTAGATATATTTGTAAAACCATACAATTCTTATGGTTTCATTTATAGAAATTGTAAGGAATTCAGTAATTAACGCACTTTACAATTATTATATTGTTCTCTTATTCATACTAGGCTAGAATACGTGGCTTTAATATGGTTTCCTATTTATAGATGTTATGTATATCAACTCGAATATGTACAAAAAAAATTTGTTAAATTTTTGTCATTTTTAACCGATGGTTTTTACCCGCCGAGATGCAGTGATCACCAAATTCTTCTAAGCAGGTTTAACTTTGCTTCACTGGAAATTCGCTGTACTTGTATTATCGTCGTATTTCTTTATAATGTAGTGAACCATAGTTTATATTATAATTGGTTGCTTCAGAAGATTGATTATGCTGTGCCTCGTGTCAGTTCTCGTCAGAACCTAACTTTTTACTATTTCACTGGTCGATCAAATGTGCTTGTAAGATCGCAAGTAGTACTTATGTGCCGCCATATATTCTTGCGATATACATTATAACTCTAAATCCTTTATTTTAAACCCAATTGTTGAATATCTTAATTCTTAGTACGTCTTCAGTTACCCTGTATATTATGATAATTTTGTTAGGTTAAGGTATTATTAATATTCGAATATGTATTTACTTAGTGTATTATGTCGTCATAACAGTGTGTTGCACTTCATGTCATTTTTGTAACTGATGTAATTTCCTGTTATTGGGTGCTTAAAACCTATAGAAAAATAAATATTATTATTATTATTATTATTATTATTACTAATAATAGAATTAATGGTTGTTTACCTACAAAAATTTTGAAAATACTGCACGGTTTGTGGAAACTATAGTACGGTACTTGAAAATAACACAAAGATTCATTATAATCTGAAGTTGGCTTCTGGTTACGACTGAAATCAATAGTCATTTAGAACTGCAAAATTAGGATCATTTATTTTTCATATTATAAGGATTATTAGATTAACTAAACCTGCTACGTTTTTTTGTTAATCATTCACTGGCTAAGGAAGAAATTTTTAATAAATATATTTTATATGCTTGGGTCTTGGTTATGCCGAGAACGAATTAATAAAAAATTTCCTGAGAGAGAAACATGTATAAATAATTGTTGAAAAACGATTTAAACAGAACCAGTAAAATACAATTTTGGTATTATATTATTATTATTATTATTATTATTATTATTATAGCTTAAGCATTTAGGAATGATAATGTTAATCTTTCTAACAACAGAAGAGGAGAGAGAGGGGTGAAATTACTAATTCTTAGTACAGAAAGAAAATACCCTTCAGTTAGTTTTAGTTCATAATGATGTTTAGTAAACTTTGAGAGGTCACAGTTATTTTAATATTATATTATTCAAGTGTCGGACATTCTCCATTTTTATTATTTATATGGCACATGTGCTGTGTTCATTGCATTTTTATTGACAAAATTTATTTTCCGACCAGCTATAATTCTGATTCGCGTTAAATTTAGAAAATAAATCACATTTGTCGACAAATATACCTTCTTCTGTCACGTCTTCCATGAGAGCTCCTTAGAGGGAGGAATTTCATTATCTTTAAATCTTATTTGAATAATCTATGAATGGCTAACATCTCATACTATTCAATTTGGTATCATTACTTATTGCATTGGCAGCTTTTTTTATCTTCCTTGCATGTTTAAAATCGCAAAACTGCTTTACTACCTTACTAATTGTCCATTAGAATACAGACGGCATTTTTTTAATTTTTCATGAAATAAACGAGCAACTTCCATTTGTGTCCATAACCAATCATCTGTAGAATTAATTTTATGCATAACTCAATTGAAACGGCTATGACACTGACAACTACTGCCATGCAGTCAGAGGTGGTAAACCAAAGTAAACAATTTATAGCTCTCTTTTTACCTCCTATCATTAAAGTGGAAAGCTGAAATGGTTTTTTGCGTACTTTTTTGACATTTAATACACGCCGTGTTATTCTTTGCAATAAATCCGTACACACTTAATAAAGCCGGACTCAGACGACTGGTACATTTGACAAATACGCCAATATTTGTATATTTGCCAAATGCGCCAGGCAATGGACAAGCAAAGGACTCACACGATGTGTACAATATTCTTTGTAAAATACGCCAGCCACTTGGCGAAATAAACAGAAGGCAGTTGACCAGTATGGATAGCGCACGATGTGAAAACATTGTTGCTTGTGCAGCTTTTGTTTTGATGAGTGGATGTTATTTAAAATTTAAAAAAGAAGAAAAAGATGAATAAATAAATATAATTAGCCAGCAATTAAACAAAGATCATGCCAAATTAACACCTTATTCGTTGCAAACTAGAATGCGGACTGAATACTAGCGCAGAAAGATTACTAGTATATGTACACAAGTTCTTACTTGTCAAATGCGCCAATAATTGTAATCCCTTTGACTTGTGCCATTTTTACCGACAGACGATTGAAAACTGACCAGTGACAAATAATTGTACAAGTAACCCTCTCACACGGCATGGCAAGTATATGCAAGTGACAAATATTGGGTAAATATACCAGTCGTCTGAGTCCGGCTTAATATTCCGAGACAGTTGAAGGTAGGACATATGCGTAGAATTTTCTGAAGAATAAAAGAACTGGATAGTATAAAGGGTGATTTGATTGAAAAATGTAACTTTGCCGACATCACAGATTTATTTATTGACGTCTATGACCTCCGCAGTATAATCACGGGCACTTTTATATTTTTCTGTCTTCCTGAACTTCAGCAGACGAAAAAATCGACTTACCGACGGGTTGGGCATGCACCGCCTCGTCATAGGCTCCGGACTCCGGTACGTGGGGGAGTATCTTCCGGCGAAGCAGGCTCCCGTAGAAGTGATCGGCCCGTGAAGGCCCGTGGGCCCCTTGGATCCCATCATCTTGTCCGGCGAATACATGGCAAATCTCCCGTGCCCTTACGTTACATGTCACCACGTTCACTTCGCCTTTTCAAAAATGTTGTCTTARTATAGCCGTTGTACGCCGCGTCGTTCCGCATTCGCGAGGGTTGCTTGGGGTGCACTGGACGGTCTCCATTGGAGCCGTGGCGGCGCCGGCCGTCCGCGTCGCGACGCGCAGGATCGGCCGGGGCAGACCGCCCCTTACGGCGTCGCATTCGCTCGTAGCAAATTAGCGGTGTTTTGATGGGGTATGGATTTTTGAAAGTGCCATCGAAATGGGTTATGAACCGGTTGAGCGGGTTTTGTTTTGTGTTTTCCTTTTTTTTTCAGAGATAGGGGGGTGAAGTGTTCTGTTTTTGAAGAGAAAGTTTCCTCATCTGGTGTTATAATTCTCAAAATCTCTCAAATGTAAATCTGTGGGTATTTAGAATACATTTTCTGATCTAAAAATAAAGTGCGTGTAATAATGAAGAAAATATTAATAAAGTGGCAAATTCTTAAATAGACAACCTAAGTGCCTGGTACAAATGTTATAAAAATCATAAACCATGGGGAAACAACAGAAATTAATTATTTAGCTGATCTATATTAAAGGACTAACTTTAGTGACAACTGTCGAGTACTATAAAGAGGCCAAGGCAGTAAAGCTATTCAAAATGCTTCAATTACAACAGAACAATTTAAGTATTGTTTATTAGGAATATTAATAGTTACATTATTATAATTGTTAACAACTGGATTTTTTATTCGAAATTCGCTTTGTTTCGTTTAACTCATTTCTACCAATTGGGTATTTGCCATGTATTTATATTTTATTAAATTGCATATTAATAGGTAGCATCTAATCCACAAAACAGCTGTGATAGCTTATAAATTCGAAAAAATGGATCGTAAGGTGTAAATGTAAATATTTAAAGGGACCGCCAAAACGCGAACATATTGGCCGTGACGTCAGGTGTCTTGTAAATGGCCGCTTGTTTACATCTGGGGTCAGCGCGTCACGCGTCAGCTTCAGCCCGTCAATTTATTAAGTTTGTTGTTTGCGTTCATTTTGTGACAAGCGAATTAAAATACGCCAAGAAAAAGTGAAATACTTATGAGTTATGACTTCTGAAGGCATGTTGTTTGCTATGGAATTTGTGTACAGCGACGAGCGGTTCAACGCGGCGGAGATGAGGAACGTAAAAGTAACAGCATAAATCAAATTATCAAATTAACGTAGCATTGATAATTTGATCACAGTGGCTTGTTGGAAAGATACTATTTGTAAACATAAAAATGTAAGAATCAAATATGTATCCTAAACTTGACATTTATTTTAGAGGTCAGAATAAATATAAATTGCATTTATTTTCGGGGCTCTTGCGGCTCGTTTCCGGTCTGGCTAATAGTCGAATATATAGGGAACAACGTCGTCCTTTATTATAACATTTCCCTCTATTAGTTTAAAACGCATATAATTTTTCATATCCTCTTCAAGCTATAACAAAATGGAAACTGAATGGTAAACACTTATAACCCCAAAAAGAATAATAAAACTTGCAGTAAGAATTAAGATGATCTTCACAACAGAAAAACAAATTTTGCGATTTCGGCATATCAAATCTAGGGGCCTTGAACAACTTTTTCATACGTCGATAATCTCGAGGAACGGTTACAAAAATTTTGTTAGCTGTACTGACTGAAGTACTTTTATAACTATGTACAGAACAACACTTATTCTGTTTTCCATACATAACAGATGCTTGTAATACTACACAAATCACTTTTTGGTGCGACCTCTTACACCGTCCTTTTAATGAAGACCACACAAAAGCTTTTCCAATACAAGAATGATACTACACCATTAAACAGCACGCTCCTCGGTAATGTTTACATAACACTTGACGTCACGAGTTGAATAACCTTGGATAGAAGCGTTTTGGCGGTGACTCTTAAGATTCGAATTTCAGACCTGAAATTCTCTACCTACAAATATTTTTTTTAACATGGCGTACAATATACATGCACTTCAAGATTCATTTTACGTAATTTTCAAAAAAAGTGATAATACCCAATTGTGCTTGTGACAGACGTTGAACAGCAAGAATTGAATTACTGTCATAAACTATCATAACCATACACCTGATCGTGTGTGTAAAAAACTTGGGTGTTTTACTTGACTGTCACTTGACTTTTGATTATCGTGTTAATAAACTTAGTAAACTCGCTTTTTTTTTAAATTTAAGTCTATATACAAATTTAAACGTTTTTTAAGTAGTGATGTCAAATGGAAGTTACGCTCTAGTTGGTTTTGAGCTGTCTTAACTACTGCAGTAGTGTTTTTTTGAGTATGACCACTTTGAATGCTTTACAAAAAGTACAAAATTGCTGTTTGCGGTATGCATTTCACGTACCATTTAGAGAGCATATGACACCACACAATGAGAGATTAAAGCTACTCAAAATTGACAAAACACTATTGTCAGTATGCTTCATTGGTTTTCAACATCATAAGAACTAAAGAACCGCAATATTTGTATAAGCTTTTACAGAGAAGATATGAGGCTCACAATGCTAATATGCATGAGCGGAATATGTTCTCTCTACCTTCTCATACTCATGAAAAATTTAAGGGATGTTTTGAGTATGTTGCCGCAAATATTTTTAATAAACACTGCGAGATCTTCACTAATAGCCGTACCACTGAAATTTTTAAACAGGGGTTTAAAACTTTTTTATTGCTATAACATGTCACATGTCTGAGTACTGCATTTTTTTGTTTGAGTGCTAGATCAGCCACGCTCAACACACACCTTTTGTGCCCTTGTAACTAAGGTATATATATATATTTTTTCTTGTTAATTTGCTGTTCATTAGTAGCAGTTTGTAACGTGTGTATTTCTTTTTTGGACACTATAAAGATTATTATTATTATTATTTGTAAATATTTTTTCGAWAGTCTTAGATGATGGTTCTTCAATGTACCATTCGGCTACATTCGTAGACTTATGAGAAATATATAAGGGATTTCCAGTTAATAGACGTACCTACATTTGAAAACAAAAATTTTATTTACACAAACAAAGAAACAGCTATTATAACTTTAAAGATGTAGTAAGTATTACGTTAATTTTTACTACTTCCCGCAGCATCAGTGCCTTCCAAGCACTGCCCATTACTTACTTTCCTGACCTTGCAGCTCCAGTTTTCACAATTTTTTTAAACTCTTTTGAAACCATTTAAATTTTGTGCTGGACTTTTTCTTTGAGAATCTTTCATTTTACACAATGCCCAAAATCGTTCAATTTCGCGTGCTTGAGGTACATTTGGTGCGTAATCTTTGTAGCTTTTTCCACAAGAATACTTGGAAAAAATATCAAAGATTACAAATTTGAGCGGTACGAGGCAATGTAATCAGCAATCGTCGCATTTGTATGCTACTGCCAATACTTGGAATACTCTTGATTTTTTGCTCTGTGGCCATTTGAATGACGTTTTAAGAGCGAGCTATCGGTACTTAGACACATCGATGTTGCTGAAGTTCGAAGTAGCTTTAGGAGGGGCGTTTACCTAGAGCGAATCGGGTCATTTTAAGCACCTACCGTTTTACATTTTAGCGAGTTATTCGAAACTTTTTCGAAGTGAAATTTCGACATAGCAACGATAAAAGATGTAGCTACAACGTAGAGTTCGAGTTTTTTCTGAATTTGGTACAGTAATGTAAATATTTGTTGTTATATTTTGCTTAAAAATGCGTATTTTTGGCGAGCTATTTCTCGAAAACTAAGGCACCTAAACGAAAAATTCGAACTCCACGTTGTAGCTACATATTTCTTTGTACACTACCAAAAACATGAGCACGACAAATGAGTAAAAACATGCCCATCCCCACCAGGTCCGTCGCGTAGTATCCACTGAAGAGTGAGGCTAAGATACAATCCTGTCGGGAATGCTCGAGCGGTATACGATCTATTCCGATGTGACTGGATTTCTAAGATTTTATGTCTAATTAGTAATTACACGGGACAAGATTAATGTTAAAAGCTCTTTCACATTAATTTGCTGTCTGCCGAAGCAATGGGGAGGCGGATGGAAAATTGTTATAAAAGTTCCTACAGAAATCATGCAGTTAGAATGAAATGTTATATAGTTCATATTTACAGAAATAAATGGGTTATTCCATATTTTGAATAACCTGGTATAATATCATAGTAAGTTACTAATATCATGCTTACTTTTTTGTGCACACCCTACAGTCAGCAATTTTCCGAATATTAGTTTCGCCCGTCTGTTGCTCGTACGATCTTTGGGCGATGTCAACCTATCGGCTACCCTCTTACGTCCCATGTCCCGCTGGTAATAGGGGTTGCATACTTTACATTTCTGCCCGATCGCTCCAAGTAAATGCCCCTCTTAAACAGGATGTTTCACGAATGATAATGACCTTGACGAAATTAAAAGTGTAACCCAAAATACGCATTCTCAGCCAATGTGGTTATTTTACATAATGGGATTATTTTAAAAATAAATTGGGAAACCATGACGGCTGTGCGCTATGGTTCCTGTCACTGTATTTATTGAAAGTCAAAATGTATTTAAATGATGAAAAGACAAATATAATTTTGATTTATGGTGAATGCAAGAAAAATGCTTCCGCTGCTGCTCGTTTATAGAGACAACGTTTTCTAAGTAGAAGAGCTCCTACCGATACAATTTTTAAGAGGACAAACTGGCCACCACTGAAAAAGTCAAGAGAAAGAACAGCAACAGGCCCTGACAATGAAATTAGAGTATTGGAAATGATTGACGAAAATCCAGGGTAGTCTCAAGAGCAACCGGTATTAGTCTGTCTTCAGTACACCGAATAATTAAAGGCAATCAATTTCATCCGTACCACTTGCAATTGGTTCGGGCCTTAAAGGAGACAGATTATCCTAAAAGACTGGCTTTTTGTAACTTTTTTTGGGAACACCAAAAATTGAATGAGAGATTTTATGACAACATTTGCTTCTCAGATAAAGCAAGATTTTTTAATAATGGTGGAGTTAACAAACATAACATGCATTATTATGCGCAAGAACATCCACGTTGGATCCGAGAAGCACATTTTCAAACTATCTACTCGACGAATGTCTGGTGCGGAATATTGGGGAATCAAATTGTTGGGCCTTATTTTTTTCGCGATAGTTTAAAGGGCAAAACTTATCTAAATTTTTTAAGAAACATTTTACCGATACTTCTCCAAAATATAAATTTACAAGTAAGACAAGATCTATGATTCCAACAAGATGGAGCACCTGCGCATTATCATAGAATAGTGCGAAATCATCTTGATTTGGTTTTGCCTGACCGATGGATAGGAAGAGGTTCAATTAATCGTTGGCCACCGAGAAGCCCGGACCTTACTCCTTTGGATTTTTTTTCTGTGGGAAATGGTAAAAGAGCAAGTATACCAAACACCAATTGAAAGTGTAGAACATTTAGAAAATAAAATACGTGATGCATGTAGATCCATCACTCCGGAAATGTTAATGCATGCTAAAAGATCGTTTTGGGCACGAATTGAAGCTTGTGAAAACAGCGTAGGGCGACATTTTGAGCATTTATTACATTAATATTATTGAATAAACATTTTTCAAAAATACAATTTTTTACAATACCGAATTTACTTAAAGCAAATGATTGAAGTTTATGTCAAAATTTACGAATTTATACATACTCCATAACTAGGAAGGTTTCATCTTCTTTGATAATTCTGAAAAATACACTAGCAAAACTCCTTCTGTATATACTTTGACCTTCTTATCACAAAAATGAAGAAAATTTCTATAAGCTCGTTGGTGAACTTCGCAAGACTTCTCGGGAAATAAATTTAATTCTAAACTTTTTTTTGCTAAAACATCACTAAAACTAGAAAAGATAAGGGAGTTCAGTTTTTAGTTCTATTTAAGGTGAAAACATCCCGTAGTGTTTTTGTAAAAAAACTCGATTTAAAACTGAAAATCACCAATGCAATTTTGCGACCAGCTTTTCCCATTTTCCACCGAAACGCATCCTCCCCATCTGAAATTCAAATCACCGGACACGAAGGTCAGAGCGGGCCCAGCAGGGACGGTAACTAACGGGCCATCAAATTCCCCCAGCGCAATACACCATCAGGGAKGACCTGCCGTCCTATTAATGCCATTTTAAACATTCATGGCCTTTATTCGGCTGTCACCCCAGTCGGTTTTTGGCCTGATTTATGCACAGCATTTTAATTCAACCGTATACGTACCTACCTTTGGCATGTGCGTAATGTTGAATTGGCGTTTGATCGTGCGGGGCCTTGGACGGAAAAGTGTATTTTGGATAGGAAAATTTTACATATCGAAGATTGTCACATTAATTTTACTTTTCATGTGAACAAAAATACTTTTTCGTCTATTTGATAGAAATGGACAATATTGTTCAACACAAAATAGTTAAGAAAAGTGAGACTTTTCTTGTTAGCAACGCTTTTCTTGTTAATAAATAACAAAGGTGTGCGCTGTGTTGTCTACATCAGAAACAATCCGAGGACAKCTGTTTCGATCTATTAGATCTCTTTAGCTCGGCTATAGTCCCAATGTAGACAACAMAGCACAGAAGTTTTACTCCATAAGTAGGAGGTCAACGACATAATGGCAGCTCCCCGAGATTGTTTGGATTTGCCTACTGACATTATGCTTTTCTTGTTGGCAATAGGGTAAATGTTAAGCGCACAATTGCTTAAATTATTAAACGCTATACTAGATGATGTGCGAAGTGACTCAGAAACTGATAAATTGGAGTTCATTCCTCCACTTAATGTTTCCGATACTGTCGATGTTGATAGACAGGTGCAGAGATGATCGAAGATTGCTGCTCAGTTGAATTTTTTGAAATTTTTTCTATATTTTCTATACTGTCTTCCACATAAGCTTCTGAAACTTCACTACTACCCCAACCACAGTGACTCTTCAAAAGTTGAATGTCGGCTCTACTGTCGGCCAGAAAACTCGCTGAAGTTCTGCGGAAACAATGTGCTGTGAAACTGTTCGGCTCCAGTAGACCTAAGAACGCGGCAATTTTCCTTGGTATATTGTAGAATGTGTTTATACCAATTGGGTATTTGCCATGTATTTATATTTTATTAAATTGCATATTAACAGGTAGCACCTAATCCACAAAAGAGCTGTGGGCAGCTTATAAATTCGAAAAAATGGATCGTAAGGTGTATTTTTAATATTAAAGATGTGAATATTTAAAGGGCCCGCCAAAACGTGAACATATTGGCCGTGACGTCAGGTGTCTTGTAAATGGCCGCTTGTTTACATCTGGGGTCAGCGCGTGACGCGTCAGCCTCAGCCCGTCAATTTATCAGTTTGTGGTTTGCAGTCATTTTGTAAAAAGCAAATTAAAATACGCCAAGAAAAGTGAAATACTTATGAGTTACGACTTCTGAAGGCATGTTCATTGTTATGGAATTTGTGTACTGCGACGAGCGGTTCAACGCGGCGGCGATGAGGGACGTAAAAGCAACAACATAAGTGAACTTTTTATCAAATTAACATAGCATTGATAATTTTATCAGTGGGTTGTTGGAAACATACTATTTGTAAACATAAAAATGTAAGAATCAAAAATGTACCCTAAACTTGACATTTATTTTAGAGGTCAGTATAAACATAAATTGCCATTTATTTTCGGTGCTGTTGCGGATCGCTTCAGGTCTGGCTAATAGTCGAATATACGGGGAATAACGTCGTTCTTTATTATAAGATTTCCCTCTATCAACTTAAAACGCATATAATTTTTCATATCCTCTTCAAGCTATAACAAAATGGAAACTGAATGGTAAACACTTATAACCCCAAAAAGGATAATAAAACTTACAGTAAGAATTAAGATGATCTTCACAACAAAAAAACAAACTTTGCGATTTCGGCATATCACGTCTAGGGGCCTTAAACAACTTATTCATATTAAAATGCATATCTATGCTGTGCTGTTTACACCTCAACCAACTGCAGATAGTATTTATTCATATGTTGATAACCTCGAGGAACGGCTACAAAAATTTTTTAGCTGTACTGACTGAAGTACTTTTATAACCATGTACAATACAACACTTGTTTTGTTTTCCATACATAAATAAATATTTGTAAAACTACACAAATCACTTTTTGGTGCGACCTCTTACACCGTCCTTTCAATAAACACCACACAAAAGCTTTTCCAATACAAGAATGATACTACACCATTAAACAGCACGCTCCTCGGTAATGTTTACATGACACTTGACGTCACGATTTGAATAACCTTGGATAGAAGCGTTTTGGCGCTGACTCCTAAGATTCGAATTTCAGACCTGGAATTCTCTACCTACAAATATTTTTTTTGTTTTTTTAACATTTCGTACGATATATATGCACTTCAAGATTCATTTTACGTAATTTTCAAAAAAAAGTGATAATACCCAATCGGTTGCGTGCATTTGCCCTACGGTGGTCCACACGTTTGGGTCTTAGCTTCAAGTACTTTCTGTAAATCTCCATGCCGTTTATTCCATCTTCCGATGTTACCGTGAAAACACGTTTTTTCTTGTTTTTGTGTCGTGTAGTGTAACTAACGAGATATGCCCGCAATCTTCTACGTCATCAACTGTCAGAAGTCACAATTCTTCCGCGCTATTATTGTCACAACCTACATACGGAGAAAGTTATTATCAGGAGCATTATTAATGAAATTCTTAACATTGATCGTTGATACCACTTTTGACTTATTTTGCGATGTAACCATCATTTGACGTTTAAGATATACCAGCAATTTTTATAAGCAGAAATGTCCATGTTTTCGTTTAACTGTAAAATGCTTCGTAAGATTGAATACACAAACCAGAGTGTTGAAGCTTTAAGAATTTTCACTTGTAAGAATAATTAAAATTAGTTCCTGTAATAAATTTCAGACAAACCTTTTCATAAAAGTGCGCAAAACTGTTGGTAAACTTACTCGTACTTTGCTTTTAGACTTTGTAGGTAGCAAACTTGACTCTGCTTCTGATACTAATTCCAAAATTTCGTCTTTAATTAATTGATTCATTCTGCAGTTTGCAGGAAGGCTTCATCACAAATTATTTATTTACTATTGTGATGTTTTGTTTCTGTGTCGACAAGTCTACACAAACTTGGCACAGATTACTTTGACAACAGGAAAAACAAAATTTATTTTTTAAATTACCGTAAATTTCGCGATATACACGTAAGAAAAGTGGGTTTTCTAGCTCGTTAATCAATCTGTTTTCATTCACTAGAAAACCATCACTCTTCTTTACCTGTAAATCAGTCTTCTATTCTAAATTCATACTTAATATCACATAGTTGTTATAGATACCGTGAGTTCCAGTTAAAATTAGCCACCTTGTATAATCGCGTAATCGTTATGTTCTCAGAGAAATTCTGATTTGTGAAGACATAGGAAAGTTAAATTGAGTTGTTTCAACATTTTTTAATGGATATTTTAGATGGTGCAAATTATAAGCAATAATATTTAGGTAATATGCCTTGCATAAGCATTACTTTCAGCGCATTTAAAATCTTAAAAGCTAGTCGTGTCTTTTTTCGGTATCTCTACGTACGACTTCACGCCTCCATCTTACAATAATCATGAGGCCCGAGAAGAGGTCCCATAAAATAAATTATTATTTTTATAGGAGGACGAATTCCCCCACGTATCCATTTTGCAGGGAGATGGGGCAGCAATCCTGGCACAAGTGTGTGTACATGACAATAAAATAAATATATACGGGGGATCTCCCTTTGATCCGATACATTGGGGAGTTGAGCGAGTCTGCTTTCTGCTTATGCACTCGGCTTTGGGGGCGCCAACTCCCGATAGTCGTTTCGCATAACGCAACACGAATAAGTATTCCTGTTCGGGTGGGAATTTTGAGGGTGTACCGATGCGGAATCCGAAAAAAAAGCGTTTTGCTTCGATGGCAAATGCCTGATGTCAGACAGTGTATCAGCTCCACCTGTTCAGAGAATTATTGAAAGCTTTTACAGATACTGAACCTTCCTTTTATTAAAAAGTAACTTTATTTTTTATTTGTTAATTAAAGACTAAATTTATCGCGCGATCAATGTTTCGACAGTGCAACAAAACGTTGTTAGACTGATTGTAGAAAAACAGACTACAGTTGGAGGACAATAATATAATGTTCGTAGAATTTGCTCTTGACGTTTCGCTTCTTCAGAAGGACTCTGACAAGTGTCTATTTTTTTATTACAATTACAGACAACTTCTTTACTTCTTTCTGAGCTGAAACGTGATACGTTTAGCAAACACACAAAGAATTACAATAAACAATACCTGACATCAGGCCACAAACGCTCCAGCCACGAGGCTCTCGACACAGAAAAGAATTCGTTGGTTTATCTCCAAGTTCACACACACGATATTAAGTTTTTAATATTTCACCTGGACAATGGACATGGTACGAAATCCACGTTCAGTTAGTTAACCAACAGTTTACATTTTTCAAGTAATTTTGGTACAACTGTCCCCCACAGGGTTCGAAACAAAAACCTTTTTTAAGAACCATGATAGTACCCCAGTATCTCGAAAACGAAACAAATTTATTTATTTCTTTAATTACACTGTTGTACAGATTTGCACCCAACTACACAACGGCAGGGTAAGAGTTAATCAAAACGTACATACAAAACTAATCATACCAAAATATCTTTTAAAGCAGTGATGCGCCACCAAAAAGATCAAAATTTATACACCGGGAATTATATAGAACACACATGTTGTATAGTGGTAAACGCTTTTTAAGTTCGTTCTGGCAGTAGGCAGATAAAATGTGTGAGATTTCTGGCAGACACTCTAGGTACAACAAAATTTAAAGAACCCAAACTTTCGGCACTATCAAGTAAATTGTTGACAATTTTGAATAGAAACACCAAAGCGTGAAGGTCTCTTCTAATCTGAAGACTCGAAATATCATGTTTCTCGAGCAGATCGCTGTGACAAACAGCTCGGGAGGGAAAGACGCGGTCGAGTTTAAAACTTAGTATTTTTTAAAATTTTCGTTGAACATTTTCAATATAATTTGTATGTCGCTTATAATACGGGGTCTAGATCCAATAAATGAGTAAAAAAGCAATTTTAATGTGTTACAACAGAAATCACGACTGTTACGTGAAATAAAGCCGTATGTTTTATTGGCATTAAGACATATTTTTTGAATGTATGAAATAAAAGATAACTTGCTATCGAAAGTTACGCCAAGATCGTTGAATGTATCGGGTATAGACCTCAATACCGTAGTCATATACAGGGTGTCTCAAAATTGACGTCCGTCCTTTGAGAATATGAATCTTGGGGTTAAAACAAATTGAAACCAAAGAATAAAAAAATTTCGTTTTGTCCAAGGTTACCGAGTTATTGATAAAAAACAAAGATCTGAAAGTCCATATTTAAACTGTACTGAAAACGAAGTCGGCTTAAAACAAATGACTGGCATAGGTGGCTATGGCGATTGTTAAATGTTTATTATTAGTTCTGTCAACTTCTGTCATTTATAAGTATTAACTATTCCATCCGGTTACTTGTTTTAAAAATGGAACGTTATTATTCCAATCGAGAATACGTTGATATGTTAAAAGTATTAGGTGCGTATAATGATAATGCCACCAGTGCAGCTAGAGCATATGCAGTATATGCAGCATATGCCCTGATCGACGGCATCCTGATGCAAAAACTATACGACGGGTTGAACAAAGATTACTGGAAACAGGTAATTTAAATCCCAGATTAAATAAGGGGGGACGTCGTCATACGCTCAACGTCGTCCAAGAAGAGCTAATTCTTAATTTTGTTGAGGCGGAACCTGGTACAAGTCTTCGAGTTGCATCGAGACAAACTCATTTTAAAAAAGATACCATTCGTAGATTATTAAGAAGGAATGGCTTATATCCCTTTAGACCTCAAAAAGTTCAAGTTTTACATGAAGGAGATAGGGAGCTTCGGATTAATTTTTATAGATGGTTATTGGATAGCGTAAACAATGATCCTCATTTTATAGAAAATATTATGTTTACTGATGAGTGTACATTTACGCTGGAAGGAATCATAAATACCCATAATTTACATAAATGGAGTGAGGAAAACCCCCATTTAATACGTAAAAGATGCCAACAAAGACGATGGTCAGTAAACATTTGGGCTGGATTATTAAATAATAATGTAATCGGTCCAAACATTTTACCTAACCGACTTAATTCAGACTCGTATTTTCATTTTTTAAATGACAATTTACCACTGCCATTGCTAGAAGAAGTTCCATTAGCAACTAGATTGAATTGTTGGTTCCAACTTGATGGTGCCCCTGCACATTATGGTAGACAAGTGAGAACTTTACTAGATCAAAAATTCCCAGACTGCTGGATTGGAAGGGGTGGACCCGTGCTATGGCCTCCTAGATCCCCGGATCTAAATCCTTTAGATTTTTTCTTCTGGGGATTCTTGAAAGAAAAGGTGTACTTGGAACCTGTTGAGAACCCGGAAGATGTAATGGCTCGTATTCACGCTGCTGTGACACTTATAGACGATAACATGCTACAGAGGGTGCGTGATTCAATGATAAATTGTGCAAACGTTTGTATTGAGGTAGACGGCGATGTGTTTGAACATGTTTTATAAATTAATTTTTTGTTTTGTAACAATTATTTGTTTTTAATAGAGTTTAAAGGTTGTCTTTCAGATCTGTGTTTTTTTACCGATAACTCGGTAACCATGGCCTAAACGCAATTTTTTTATTCTTACATTTCGATTTGATTTAGCCCCCCGATTCGTATTCTCAAAGGACGGGCGTCAATTTTGAGACACCCTGTATATATAGGTACAGATTTTATTGTGAACGATAGAACGTTGCACTTAGCTATGTTCAAAGGCAGTCCGTTAGATCTACACCAGTTATTTATTCAGTACGTCAAGATTGTTTTGGAAACGAATACAATCGATGCTTGAATGTATGGTAGTGTAAAGTTTAAGGTCATCTGTATAAAGTAAAATGTTGACGTCTATGACGTCGATTATGTCGTTAATAAACAGTATAAAAAACAAAGGACCTAAAACAGAACCTTGCGGCACTCCAGATGTAGCATTGTATGCGCTGGACTTGAATCCATTATATGCCACCTATTGAACTCTATTGTGGAGGTAAGATTTGAACAAATCAATCAAAGCATCAGATATGCCGAAGCGATTAAGTCTGTTTAACAAAATATTGTGATCCAGCTTATCGAACGCTTTGGAGAAGTCCGTATAAATCACATCGGCCTGCAAATGACCATCCAAAGCTTCAGCGACAAACTGTGAAAAACAAACCAAATTGGTGGTGGTAGAGAGTGCCTTGATGAATTCGTGCTGGTGTAGACTAATATACTTAGATAAATTATGATATAAATAGTTATGTAAGAGTATCTCAAATACTTTGCTAAAGTTGCATATAATAGAAATTGGTCTGTAATTAGTAATGTCCCGTAAATCACCCTTTTTGTGGAGCTGACCTATATGGAACATATTCCTCGTTCCCTATCATCTATCTCAGGATCACATAAAATATAAGTAACTAAACCAACCTCACGCTTTATCCTAAAAGGACCTTCAAAAAGTAACAAATTTCTTTGTCTCCTGAGTTTGTAACCAAACCGACTCTGAAAGACAACAAACATCGATGCCGGTGTCAATAACACAAGGAAAAGTAAAACCAGAAAACTCTAGAAGATTACGGGAGATTTAGTAGAAAAAACTGGTGTCGGAAATCACAACTATCTGAAAGATCATCAGCAGAATAATTATTTATAACGCATACTTTAGCCCCATCAACTACCCTGGGCCTACATGGAGAGCGGCTAGACGTTTTCCTCATAATTTTCAACAGAAAGAGTGTTTGGGGAAGCGAATTTTGTATTACTGACTGTGTTGATAGTTTTATGTTGAAATCTAGAATTTTAATCCCTGAACATGATTTAGCGATCCATCATTATACGAAGCGTGGCGTGGTGACCCATTTCTACATGTTTAAAAGAATGTACGACTAAAAAACCTGTTGATTCATTGTAATTAGCTGATTCCAAAGCTAACTTTACTTTTAATTGTTGGGGATAGCCCCAGAATTGCTCTGAAAGGGCTTTCCTAAATGCTTCAAAATCCCGAAAATTTTGTAAGAAAACAATTGCCCATGTTTGCGATATATAATCACATGGGTGAATGCTTCCCTTATCATCAAAAATTGGACCTAGTTTAGCAAAGTCTAACATATCTGACATTTCTACGGGACTATTGTTTGTCGCATTTATATTATCTACATGAGCTTGTTTTTTTTATCAGTATCTGCGGTATAGTAATGCAACTCTCTTACCGTTTTTACAACCCTGCAATACTATTTACCTTTCATTTACAAGCACAGTTGGAACGGCACGCGACCCCACATAAATCAAACCCTCTTCGTGRTTTTGGAAATTTCCAGTGCCGGCTTTAAGCCGTTTTAAAACTCGTTTTTTGTTTGTGTAGTGTCTATTATTCTAAGTAGTTTTTAATCATTCGGTTAATAAGAAGTTTTACATCGATCGTTTTTATTTACATCCCAAAATGAATTGTACGTAGTTTTATTATAGATGAGTATCAACATTATTTTGCACAAGCAAAGTATATCTAGTTATAATGAAATTTGTAATCTAACTAGACAACATGCTCATCTGAGCATTTTTTAATATGCAAAGAAAAATCTTGCATTCCTAAATATTTTTATTTTGATTTTTAACATTCCTGTCATATTTATATCCTGTGAATATGTTGAATGCTGTGCTAGCCGAAAATTATAAACAATACATTTTAATATTTTTACGAGTTGCTGTAGGTAGCTCCGGCGGCTGATTATAGAAGAACAGACTACAGTTGGAGGACAAGTTGTATATTTTTTATTACAATTACAGACAACGCCTTTACTTCTTTCTGAGCTAAAATGTGATACAATTAATATACACACAAAGAATTGCAATAAATAATACCTGACACCATGCCACAAACGTTCCAGCCACGAGGCTGTCGACACAGAAAAGAATTCGTTATTTCACCTGGACAATGAACGCCATCCACGGTTAAAGTTGTGAAGTTCAGTTTACATTTTTCAAATAATTTTGGTACAACAGGAACATTAAAAATAAATTTTGTTGCATACATACTTTGTTAATAGAAAATAAGGATTACAAAGTCCGTTTTAAAATCTGCCTCGATGAAATGTACCGCCGAAAATTTTTTTACGCCCGCAGGCCTCACCAAACATTGTTAACACTGCGGCCCGTGCCAAAGTTTTTTTAATAATTTTTCGCCGGCCCGGTGGCGTATCGATGGGGCCCGAGGCGGCCACCAGAGACGCGCCAGGCCCTGMTTAAGACTGCGCCCCCCCGGGCCATGTTTGTCATTAGCTCAGTTAACTCACTGTTTCTGTTTGCTAATCACAGATGTGGCTGATTTAAACCCAACTGATGTGTGTTTGATTTGCTACCCCGTGTGATGTGGAACGGCGTTCAGCCCCCGGAATTAATATGCTCGCCGCGGCGTATAAGTGTATTCGGGGTAGCAGAACGGGTGGCGGCTATAATGACGTGGCATTACGAAACACCGAGTTGACGCTATGTTTTTAGAAAAATTAGATCAAGTTGACTTCAGCGACAGTAGGCGACAGAATTCCAACAATTCCACCCGTTTCAGGTTTATTACTTCCACATCCAACTGATGGGAAATATTGTATCGCGAAAAAAAATTTCAAATTTTTTTTATTTGCTTATTCGCTTTAAAATGATCGAAAACGCAAAGAAACAAAATTTGAGCAAAAAAATTCTTGTCTGTGTCCGTGTGGTTTTGTTTGTGGATACGATAACTTTCGAAAGACTTAATATATGAACTTGAAATTTGGCAAACGTATAAATCTCAACTACCCAAAGCGACCTATTGTTTGTGGGGTAAGTAGGGTATCGGGAAGAAGGGTAACTACCCTTCTTGCAAATTTTTATTTTTTATATTTTTTTCGTTTTAGTATGTGAYTAGTACTATAACTGCAAGTATTATTCGCTCTTATAAATTTTCAGTGCAGCGAACTGTTTAGAAGATATTAGCAAAAAAGCCTTACTTAAAGAAAACGGTTTTTTATAAATATCTCCGAATATATTTAATATATTCAAAAATGAAAATGCCATCAGATATGAAAGAAAATTTCTCACAAAGGTGTCTTAAAAAATTTATCCAAAATTTTGACGTTTTCGAAATATTTTCAAAAAACCTATTTTGGACCCTGCTCGTACGATTTTTTTTTAATTTTGGTATTATATAGAAAACCAAATTTCTGATCAGAAAGCACTCTTGTATTTTTTTGTTAAGTTAATAATTCTTGAGTTATTTTAATTTTAAAAATTTATATATTTTTGCTATCACGAGGACTGTTTGTCTTAGAAAAAATTTGTAGAGAGAAAAAAATGCCCAAAACCTGATTACTAATCGTATAATATAATAAATAAAAACGTTAATGTCATTTTGACAATTGGATGAGGAAGTATTAATTCAATTTGCAGCGGTTTTTTTGTTACGTTAATAATTTCCGAGTTATTTAAAAAAAATTATTTTAAAATTTACATATTTTTGCTAAGGTCACGAGGACTTTGTCTTAGAAAAAAATGTGTAGAGAGAGAAAATGCTCAAAATCTGATTACTAATCGTATAGTATAAGAAATAAAAACATAAATGTTATTTTTATAATTGGATGTGAAAGTATTGACTCAATTTGCAGCGGTTTTTTATTGTTACACAAGGAAACATTGGCCATGACTAGATTTGAGATACAAACAACTAAATTAAGTCTAACTAGTACTCCTGAAAGTATTACTCGTATCGTTTTCTAACAATAAAAACCACCAAAAATCGCAGTATCACAAATTCTTTGGTAGCGTTATTCTATTTCACCGATGTCATGGCAAAACCTCTCACGTTGTTCATAACTTACACTTCCCAAGTTTAGGTATTGATCAGTGGCGGCTCGTGACTTTTAAAACTGGTGAGGCAGACCTTATCAAATGAAACCTAACCTAACCTAACCCAACCTAACCTAACCCAAACCTAGCTAAGGTATGGGAATTTCCTAGGAAAACTCTACTTTGTCAATTATTCAAACGGGTTTTTAGACAAGAGGTTCCCACTGCCACTAGCCGCCCATGCATTGCACGGGATCTTAGGCGTCAAGACTGAAGTTCATGCAAAACAAAGTGGTTGCGAGCGACGGAGGGGGCAACAAAAGCGCGGTCGACAGTAGAACAATAGAACATTTCAACGCACCAAAATAGATCGCGCTAAAGTTCTAAACATAGAAAATATAAAATAAAATTATGAATAACATTGCAAAATTTTTGCACTTTCATATTTTTTCCTGGTGAAGCACTGCCTCATCTGCCTCATGGCAGGAGCCGCCACTGGTATTGATGCAAGAAATGAACTTTTACAGACATTGGACAACCTAAACTTCTATAGATTTTCAGAAGATTTTGTGCAACTTCACGATAATTGCCATGAAAGACTCTATTGAATAAAGCCCAGTCTACTAATTCCAGTTCAATCATGTTTGATGGAAATTTACATCATGAAGTAATTTCCTTATATGTGGTCTAAGTAATATCCCTTCTCGAATTTGCATCACTTAATTTTGAAAATTGTGCTTAAAGGTACTAGAAACTTTTGTTTTCAACATCTAATACCTTTACAAATTGTTTTATCGGTTCTAATTTAATAATGAAGAGGTGGAAGGATTAAACTTAGTGTAGTTGACATGCTATAATAAGTTTCTTTCATGCTATCAGAATAGATGGTTTTTGATTACCGTACCAGGACAGGTTTCAAAATCCTTTTTGATAAGTCAAGTCCAATCTCGATTCCTTAGGATTATTTTTAAAAGTAATCCATTAACGTCTGCACAGACACAAAAACAATCGCTATTCTCTTATGAGTATTATTACTGGCTAAAAGTCTTCATTATTCTTGTAATCGTGATCCCAAAAGTTGTTAAATATAATGGATTTTAAAAAATGCATTCAATCCGTTATAACATTGTTTGATTTTAGAAAAACTGAAAACTTAAATAAGAAAACCTTTTATCAGGATTTGTCTAAAACTTTCCCCGTGTCAAAAAAAAGTAGAATTTACAACTAGCACAATGCTTGTATAATTTTATTTTTGAAACACTATACCCTCAAGGAACAGCAAATTTAAGTTTCTTTAAGCGACAGCAATTTTTACACTATAGATTTTCTAAACGTGAACAACATGGTATTGTAAGTAATGCAGGAGAATATTAAGTTATATAAGGGAAACAGTGGCCTCAAAAATAGTCGAGGGAGACGTGACTATCTATAATACGTTTCAGAATAAGATGTACATTAAGTAAGAATTTAAATGGAAATGCCATCTGTCAGCATTACACTCACACGATGACAAAGCCACCTAGCTGCCTTAACGAGTACCACTTCCTAAAGGAACTGATCCGTAGCCTGACAAATTGGCATGCAACTGCATACTTCAGTTTGACAGCAGGCCCCCACGGCACTTTTTGTTAGCGAGCAAGATATACATTAGTACCAAGTTTCATTGTTCAGCTGAAAAAGCGTCAAGAATCAAACATTATTTCAGGAATAGTTCAGGTTTTTTCCAGCAGTCAAAAAGATATGCAAGATAGTAACGAATCAGTTAATCTACGATCATTAGCTCTAACAGCTCAAAATTAATGTAGGTGCACCCTAGAAGTAAAATACTGTGCTTTTCATAGCCAGTTTCAAAATAACAAATCTACCAAAAACGGAACAGTAATCACGAACTAGTAGCACTTAGTGTTGCCCTTTCATTATTCTCTGATATTTTTAAACTTGCCCACATCTTTTCCGGGGTCCGAAATCTAATATACTCTCTACATGTTTTCGGCATTTCCTTCTCCGAGAAAAAAATCCTAATTGAAGATCCTGTTTATTTATTGGCTCGCTCGAGCAGCTCCGGGGCTATGTGTAATCTAATACTGGCGGAATAAATCCACATTTAGGTTGACAGAAGCTGGGCAATCTCGAGAACGCCATCTCTTAGCGAATCCGCTCCTTATGTATATATACTCACACACACATACGGTTGTCGGGTTACGGAAATAGATACGATGCATTCGGGTTCGTTTTATGGGGATGAGCGGTCTGGAGGTGTGGGGGAGCAATTTTTGGGATAGAAGAAATTGCTGCAGTTGGATTCTAAATTTACACACAGGTGGCTAATCCGAATTACGAAATGAAAACTCACTCTTATTAGAGAGGACCTTGTTTTCTTCACTGAGCTAATTCCTTTAACTTACTTATATTATAAAATGAAAATGCAACTCTAACTTTTAATATGCGATTTTTATTTTTTCGAAGGAGTGTATCTTTATTTAGTGATTTTAAAAATATTAAAAAAACACAAAATTACGAAAATTAATTCCGTTAGGTGCCTTTTGGTAAGCAACAAATCTTTAGTTGGTTGTGACTATTAGACAAACTGTTTTTTTACATTTACTCAGTTTTTGTATGTTGTTTATACACATTTAATTTCGCGCGTATGTACTTGTTTTTTATACTAAGGACTTATAATTGGTGGTTATGGGTAGTTACAGTATTGCTGAACGTTATAATAGTACAGGGTCGCTACAAAGAATGGAACCAGCAGGATATTTCAGGTTTTTTCTGAAATTGTGCATGGGCCTATGGGTAATGTATTTTCTGGAATTTTTTCAATTCCGTGTCATTTGTCGTTTCCAAAATATGAAAAGGATATTCTTCCTGATTTCGAAAATGTATCACGCTTGTATAATAAGAATTCAGAGTAATTTACTAACAGTTCTAATAAAATATTTTTTTTAAACTGAACTGCTGAAACATAACAGAATTGAACAAATTTTTAACAAAACATTCGTGACCCAATAATGGGTTTGGCCTCCGATCTTCCTAGTTAGCTCAAAAATTCTGGAACTAGGATACCCCAAAGGTTTTCAGTTGGGTTCATATCAGGTGAACAAGAGGGGCACTCTAATAATTTGACATTTTGGTTGGCAAACCAAGCCATCGACTCTCTACTGACATGAATCCTTGCATTATCTGGTTGGAAAATCAAATCTTGTTCATGATTGTTATTTAAAAAAGCCATTATATTTGTCTCAAGAACTTAAACGTACTCTCGACTGTTCATTGGAGTTGATAGGTAAACCCATGTTCAAACGCCTGCTTTTGTAAAGGCACCCCATCCCATTAATGTAGGTAGTACTAGCCTCATCGCAGGGTTTCGTTTTCTAGCCTCTCTCTCTGTAGAACGAACTTTGTACTTTATTAAAATGCATGTATATGCTGTGCTGTCTACACCTCAACCAACTGCAGATATTTCAGTGCACTGATGAGCTGTAATGACAGCGAAATAGTACTATCTGCAGTTGGTTGAGGTGTAGACAGCACAGCATAGACATGCATTTTAATGTATGTTGGTTCTTGCCCGTTAGCAAAAAGTGCCGTGGGGGCCTGCTGTCAAATTGAAGTATGCAGTTGCATGCCAATTTGTCAAGCTACAGGTCACTTCCTTTAGGAAGTAGTACCCGTTAAGGCAGCTAGGTGGCTTTGTCATCATGTCAGTGTAATGCTGACAGATGGCATTGCCATCCTAAATTCTTATTTTGTACTTTATTTATTTAAAAGTTACTCCAAATTTTGGGGTTTTGTGTGCAGCGATGGGTATGTAGACATAATTTGTACCGTAATAAGCTACTAAAGTAACACTTAAAAAATCCTGAACAACCCTATTAACAAAAATGGCGGCGAATAGTTTTTCTTGTTTTTCACTAAGAAGGAGTAAAAATTACGCATACATGGTAAAGACACAAAGTGAAGAAAATAAAAGCTGGCCTCCAACTATAAAGCAATATTTATTATAAGATAAAGGGTAAGATTAAAAAATATTTACAAAAATTAACTTTATTTGCAAAATATGATAATCTACAAAAAAAATTTCGGGCACCCAATATTTAATTTTTAAAGAGTTTATAAAGACCTACAATTTGACATATAACTTAAAGTTGTACCTTAAAAAAATAGCGAAAATACGAGCCTGGGGAGTTTTAAGTGGCGGACCCTGTAGTTATGCTCCTCAGTTTAGATACGTTTTTTTCATAGAAAAAATACATTAAAATAGTAWTATAGTTTAAGAAAAAGTGATTAGAACGGGCCTCCATTCAGCCTTATCCCAGTGGGTGCGACGTAATCCCGGCCGATTGCCTTTCAGTTCCGTAATAATTAACGTCGCGGTCATAAATACGTAAGGGGACGGTCCGCCCCCCGGGCACCGAGGTGTGATGATGAGTGGCTCCGGTGCTCCCCCGTGGTTTTATAATCAATCCGACGGCCAGGTGTCAAGTCCTCGTTTGCAGGAGCTAAGGTGCTGAATAAAAGAAGAGCCGCTTGCTGTGTTAAAAGCCGCGCGGCTCAATTATTAACCCGGCTGCTTGACCCGACTTCTGCTGGCTCGGCGGCGGCCTGCATCACCTGCTCAAATATTTAATTGTTCCGCCACTCAACGCCGCCGACCGTGATTTGTAATGTCAAACGTTTATTTGGCCCGGGAATTCCCCAATCCGCAGAGCTCGATGTTGGTTTTTGCCTGCTCTGGAGCGCTGATGGAAAAATCGCGTTAGGTCTGGTTCAAAATATGGAAATCTCCCCGTAAACGTCTCTATTTGGGCTAAGATATTAATGCTCAATTAAGTCATGGTCGACCTCCGAATTGTATCAGTGATGCGTATAACAGGATATTTTTTTGCTGATTTCAAAAATATATCACACTTGTACCTACAATTTATTGCTTCTGAGTTGAGAAAAGTGTAAATACAAATACTTGAGCCTGACAAAGAACGAAAAGAATGGAAACAATTTTCTTTATCGCTAAAATGTATTACCATTTTTCCTTGACTGGTGATAATTTTCGTCTAATTTGATCAATTTATTGCGAATCGGGAAAAATGCAGTATGTTTCTAAGATTTACAATAAGATGCTCAAAATGTTCCGCATTTACATCCTGGCAGTAATGCAGCCTCGAGTAAAAGTTTTCTAATGTTCTTTGTAGCATATTTGGAGGTGAATTTCTGAATTTCTGCCCTGATTTGTCCTTTTAAATCTTCTGCATTATGTGGCCGATCAGCATAAATACAATTTTTCAGATACTCCCCACAGAAAAAAATCAAGCGGCGTCGGATCAGGGGAACGTGCTGGGCATTCTATCGCTCCTCGCCTACCAATCCATCTGTCTAGAAATATCGCATTCAAATATCCACGAACGTTGACTGCAAAATGGGGCGGTGCACCATCTTGCTGGAACCATATCTGTTCAGAAGAACGCGCAACATTTTCACGATTACAGAACAGGCGAATAAGTTCTGGTATAATGTGTTCGCGCAAGAGCTGTAAATACTTGACCGCATTCAAATTTCCATCGATGAAAAAAGCCCAATAATGTGCTCACCGATAATACCACATCGAACAGTCACGTTCTGAGGGTGTTGAGTGTGGACTTGTTCCATCCAATGCGAATTTGTGTCCGACCAATATCTGCAATTATGTCTATTCATATTACAATTGACGCAAAAGTCGCTTTATCAAAAAACATAATCCAATTTGAAATGTTTCTGTTTGCACCTATCATGTTCATAGCAGTTTCGCAAAATTCTATCCTATGATCGAAATCTTCGCTCAGTTCTTGTAATAAGTAAATTTTGTATGGATGAAACTTGTCTCTTCAAAATTTCTGAACAGATCTGCTAATATGGTGAGTGAGAGCACGCTGTTGTACGGAAAACKTGGGATTCTGTTGCACATCTAAAAGGMCATTCATGCTACTTTCCTCACTTGTAGCAACCAACCTTTGGACGGCCTGGTTTTTAACGATTTTTAACACCGCCGGTTTCGTCAAAACGTTGCAATGTTTTAATAACTGTTGATCTGGCAATTGGTTCACGATCTTCATGAACTGCATTGTAGAGTGCAACTACTTCCGAATATCTATTCTATCTGTCTAATTCTATCTCCATAACCAATCATCATCAAAATTTCGATTAGAGATGTGTAACTCAGGAGTGAGCTGCATCGAAGAGCCGACTCTTTCAAAAGAGCTGTTGAGGCAGCTCTCTTATTTCAGTAGATGCAGCTCTCCGGCTCAGCGCCGAACTGAACTGAATTGCCGAGCTGGCTGACAACGTGACAACTGAACGCAGCTATCGTTCATTGATACGACTCCGGCGAGCTGTGTTCTATCCGTCCTTTTTCCCAACATGTTAAGTAGGTACACAGGTACATAGTTACAAAATCTATGTAAACGACATGAGCCAGGTAATTAATAACTGAAAGTCGACGTTTTAACGAACGTAAATATATGGGTTTGCAACAAAGGTAGTATGTCACAAAAAATAAAACATCATTATGCAAACAACTACAAAAACACAACTCTACAACTCACAAAAGTATATCAAATTAAAAATATTATTTCTTCAACTTTGTTGCTGGACAGACGAGGGAGTTATCAAGTTTACTTCCGGTTTTAATTTTAAATTTGATAATTTGGCTTGTCCAACAAAAAAAAATACGTAAATCCAGACTTTAAGTACGTCTCGGATACGAGAGATCTAGATCAAATAGAGACTGATAGAGAGCCGTGACGATATTCATATGACCGCGAATCGTAGGGATCTTGCAGCTCTTTTGAGCCGACTCACTGAGTCAGCTCAGTTCAAAGAAGCAGATGCAGTGAACTGACTCACTGGAAAGAATCGAAATGCCCACCTCTAATTTCGATGCGATCATGTTCAGTTAACTGAGGAATTGCGATTGCAAATAACAAAGTGAATGAAAATTTGTTAAAACACTTTTCTAACTCAGAAGCAATACATTCTACAAGTGTGACACATTTTGAAATCAGGAAAAAATATCCTTTGAGTCACCCCCTCCCATTAAAAAAAATGTAACTTGCGCCCATATCTCGGAAACGAGAGCTAACACGGAGTTGAAAAAAATCCCAGAAAATGCATTGTAATTATCCATAGGCCCATACACCATTTTAGAAAAATTGGTCGAACAGAACCTGAAATATCCTGCTGGTTCCATACTTTGTAGGTACCCTGTAGATACTTGAAGTGTATAAATAAGGAAGGACAACAATTTGAATATTTTTAGTTTTCCATAACTGTCTCAATCATCTTCTAAACTGCTCTAACTCATAAAACCGCTCACGAAAGCCCCACTAACCAACAAATTGCACTATTACCAAAGCAGTTTCGCCCTCTTGGAGATATTATTCCAACATAAACCCGGCACGCGTCACTCAAGTACGGCATTAATTTTATCACACGATCGCATACTGTACGCAATTAGATACACATGATTATGTTGAGTACAGGACCCGCAAAGGCACGTGTCCTCGCACGTGGCGCCACCTCACCCTTCCGTCATGGGTTACATCCCCATCAGTAATTGATTTATAAAAAAAGGAGGCCAACAAGTTGGTCCACATCATAATTATTATGCTTATGAAACGGCTAGTTGCAGGACTATGTTTTATAGTGTAATTTAATTTGGGAGATACCGTTGCTAGGTAGTCCACAAAAAATTACAAATATTAATACCTACCMTGTTTTTTTTTAGATTTCAAAAGAAATTATTTTATAAACACTTCACAATATATAAACACAAWTAACGATCAAATTCAAGTTWTAATAWCAGTCAGTTATAATAATAATAATAATAATACTTATTTGTATTCTACCGGAGGTTTATACACGTCAATAAATATACATTTATAGCAAAACAACAAATAAAAGGATTTACGAATAATCAAGCGTTCATACATTACATACATACATACATTAGCTCGACATGATCGCATTGTCTCCCAAAAATTCGTAACAAATATAATAAGCTCCCTTCAAGAGTATAGCTTTTATTTTGGCAGAAAACTTTTTAATGGGCAAGTCCGGTAATTTCATGGCCAAGCCTATTGAAACACTTCGGGCCATAGTAATTGTATCCGTTCCTGCTTTTTTCAGGTCTGAGAGGATTAAGTATTAATTTTTCCTTGCCGCGTGTGTTGAAGTGATGTCTTCTGAACACCTCATGAAGTTTGTTAAATTATTTTTTACACACATTAAGCTGTAGTATATATATATTGTCGCGTAGGAGAGCGAATAGTAAGAGCAGGACTTACGTAAGTAGGTTGTAGAACAGTGGGACTGCAGGCCAAGGGGTGCAGTACTTGACTTGGTCGTGCTAGCGAAAATGGCACGAGCGCGCACACCACGAAAGATACGGTGCAACTGGTCGTCTTCAGGAGAGACAAGGACAAAATGGTAAACGGAAAAAGGAGCAACAAAAAACTGGATCCAATATCCAACATAACCGCCCACCAATTTTGATAACAAAATTAAATAATATTTAAATATTAGCGAGTATCGCCATTAAAGAAATAACTATTGAATAAGGTAACTCAAAATTAAAATTTGTATGAAAGAGATAACAAAACTTAATTATTAATAACATTTCAAATCGCTATGGCTAAGTGTACACCCCATTTGTCAGGCTAATCCTTTGGTAAAGGACTTAGCTTAACAACAGGACGACGAAACACACCAGCTTTAGTCTTAACGTCCACTACACGGACAACTTTATCAGAACCCGGATACACACGTTCAACGCGCCCTAAAGGCCAATGCAAAGGAGGTACATTATTTTCGTGTATTAATACTAAGTCGCCTTCAACAATATTATTTACGGATTTGGTCCATTTAGATTTCTGTTGAAGAGTATGCAAGTAGTCTTTCCTCCACCGGTTCCAAAAACATTGCGTAGATTGTTGAATTAGTTGCCAACGGGACAAGCGGTTCAGTTTAGTGTTAGTTAAATCATACTCCGGAACTTCTAATAAAGGACCGCCTATAATAAAGTGACCGGGAGTAAGAACATCAAATTCATTTGCATCTGACGAAATTGGACAAAGAGGGCGGCTATTAAGAACAGCTTCGATACGGCAAAATAATGTAGCGAACTCTTCAAAAGTAAAAGCTTGTGCGCCTACTACTCTTTTAACGTGATACTTAGCGGATTTTATACCACTCTCCCAAATTCCTCCGAAGTGTGGAGAAGAAGGCGGGATAAATTTCCATTCAATGCCTTGACTGCTTAGAGCATTCGTAATAGTTTCAAAATGTGGAGCAGAGAGGATATAATTTTGAACGTCCATTAAATACCTAGTGGCTCCAAGAAAATTTCTACCATTGTCGCTATAAATACAGCGACAGAGGCCTCGACGACTAACAAAACGATTCAAGGAAGCTAAGAATGCGTCAGTCGACAAATCTGAAACCAGTTCCAAATGAACAGCCTTAGTAGCCATACAAACAAATAACGCTAGATAAGCTTTGGAAATTTTAGCATTTCTGCGAGTTGATTCTTTGATAGGGAAAGGACCTCCAAAATCTACACCAACATTAAGAAATGGTCGACCCTGACTTACCCTCGAGGAAGGCAGATTTCCCATGGTGGGATGTAAAGCGGGTGCTTTCTGGCGCAAACAAGTAAGACACCGTCTAAGGCGCTGACGAATGACACTTCGCGCTGCAATTATCCAAAAGGTGCGGCACAATAAAGACTGTAGGGTTCTAGGACCAACATGCAAGTAAGACCGATGATAATAGTCAATTATCAAGTGACTTAAGTGACTATGTTTAGGAAGCAGAATAGGATGCTTCGCAGAGTATGGGAGAGAAGAATTTTGAAGTCTTCCACCGACCCGCCATATGCCTAATGTGTCTCTGAAGGGGCTTAAAGAAGATAGAGATTTCGAAAATTTGGTAGCAGCAGTTGCATCAAAATAAACCTCCTGTGTATGTTTAACCCAGCACATAAGAGCGTTCTGAAGTTCAACACACGACAATATGGCACTGGATTGACGACTCAAAGGTTTCCTGCAATTGTTAATGAAACGAAGGCACCATGCAGTGATTCTTTGCAGGGAATGAAGGTCTGAAAAACGCTGCAAAACTTCACTTTCTTCAGTCCTCACAGTTACTGTTGAGATCAACGAATGGACGGGCTTTCGTTCGGGAATATTATCAGAAGCAACAGGAACGTTTTCTGAAATTGGCCATTCTGTGCAAGGAAGCTTAAGCCACGGAGGGCCAGTCCACCAAAGATCGCATGAACTGATATTCGAAGGCAGCAGTCCTCTGCATGCCAAATCGGCAGGATTTTCATCAGATGAAACATGATGCCATAGATTAGGCTCGAGAATATCGTGGATTTGGACCACGCGATTAGATACAAACGTTTTAAGAAGATGGGGTGCGGTGCAAAGCCATGAGAGAACTATAGTAGAATCAGTCCAGGCTGAAATTTTCGGTTTAACTGGAAGGCATTCTCCGAGAGAACTTAAAAGAAATTTAAAAGTTTTAGCTAAAAGAAGAGCTCCACATAGCTCTAGTCGAGGGATAGACAACGGCTTTATGGGAGCAACCTTAGACTTAGCGATTAGAAGTCTAATTTTGGGTTCAGCATTTTTAGAAAAAACACATAGGTATACAACAGCTGCGTAACCTCTTTCGCTGGCATCAGAAAATCCGACAAGATGATAATCTATGCCATCACTAGCAAATATATAACGTGGTATCTTAACATGTCTCAATAAAGGTAAGCTCGTGATAAAAGAAATCCATACCTTTTGAATATCCAGAGGGAGGACAGAATCCCATTCAAGACAACGCTTCCAAAGCTCTTGCATTAAAGATTTAGCAAGAAAAATAACTGGAGAAATCCAGCCAAGGGGATAGTATAATCGGGCAATACAAGATAACACTGACCTTTTAGTATGATTGCACTCGAAAGGTGCAGTATGGTAAGAAAACGAGTCACTGTTAGGATCCCAATAGACGCCGAGTAATTTCAAGGAAATCTCAACTTCAGGGGAAAAGAAGGGCTGCATATCACACTTATCTGGAGGTAGATGGTCAAGCAAGCTAGTGTCATTACTGGCCCATTTTGCCAGTTCGAAACCTCCTAGCTCTAATAGCCTAATTAGATCAGCCTGTAATTTTAAAGCGTCTTCCACAGAAGATGAGCCCGCCAAGATGTCGTCAATATACGTACAATTCGCAATTAGTTTGGAAGCTTCTGGAAAGTGCAAACCTTCATCTTTCACTAATTGCTGCAAGGTGCGGATAGCTAAATAGGGTGATGAAGACACTCCATAAGTTACGGTTAAGAGTTCAAATTCTTTGACAGTTTCATTTGGAGAGGGTCTCCAGAGGATATGCTGAAATTTTCTGTGTTCTGGTAACACTAGAATCTGACGATACATTTTGGTTATATCGCACACAAAAACTATCGGATGAATTCTAAAGCTACAGAGAATAGAAGCGAGGTTCGGTTGTAGCTTAGGACCAGCATACAACAAGTCATTAAGAGATTGATTGGATAGCGTTTTTGAAGAGGCATTAAAAACTACCCGAATTTTAGTTTTGTTGCCAGCAGTTTTAAAAACCGCGTGATGTGGAATATAATTAGTGCTAGGACTGAAAGTACCAGAAGAAATAGACTTCATGTGTCCCAAAGATTCATATTCCGACAAAAATGTATTATAGGACTGGAAGAGGTCAGGGTCACGCTTAAAACGTCGTTCTAGAGAGTTTAAAGAAGAGCTGGCGATTGATAACGACTCACCCAGGAGGGAAGCATCATCCTTAAACATAAGAGGAACAACATAACGGCCCGTATCATCACGTTGATGCAAGCATTGATACATTTTCTCACAAATAAGATCACAAGGATCAACAGGTGGTTCAGAGAGCACTTCCTCCACTTCCCAGAATTGCTTCATAATGGTTTCGAGAGAATACGGTTCTGTGGCAACCCCACAATAACTAGAAGATGGAAGCGAATAATCATTAGGAACTTTACCCATAATGACGTAACCAAAGATACTATTAAGAGCGATGGGTGTGCCTTGAGAAGAGGCAAACCGCCCACCGTCAAATATGTAGGGAAAAACATCAGCCCCAAGTAGAACCTCAATGCGTCCAGGTTTCTCAAAATCAGGGTCAGCTAGAATAAGTTGATCAAATTCCTCGTGCAATAAATTAGATCCCTGGACAGACGGTGTATAAGTAGTGATTTTTGGCAACACGACAGCATTAGTATGTAGAATCGGTTGCGAAGTATTGTAAGGTTTGATCGTTAAAGAAATCAAACCTGTGGAAGAAGAATTCACAGAACCCCCAATACCAGTAATAGGGCAATGACACCTCTGCACAGGAAAATGCAGACGTCTACTAAATGAACGGGTCACGAGCGAGATCTGAGAACCAGAATCAATCAAAGCTCTGGCTTTGTGATATTGACCATTGCTATCCAAAATCAGTACGCAGGCAGTACCTAAAAGAGTTGTGGTAGACTTGGTCGATATGGAATGACATATTGGAGCTATGGAATGACTATTAGCACTAGACGTAGAAGGTTCTACAGAATCGGGAGCTGGCTTTGGCTTATTTTGTTCCGTGTGTAGTAATGTATGATGTCGATGACCGCACAAAAAACACGATGCTTTCGAGGGACAAGCTGAAGAAGGGTGACCTCCTTTTAAACAATTACAGCAAAGTTTGGCAGATTTAGAGAAATTGAGCCGATCTAAAGCAGATAAGGAACGAAAATCAGAACATTTATAGATGGTATGCTCATTTTTTTTTGCAATATGGACACAATTTTGCTAAGGCAGTAAGAATAGCCTTTTTTGGAACAAAGTTCGGAGACCATGATGATTTAGCATGAATAGATTTATTAAGATTAACGTTTTTACTAACGCAAGGCGAACTAGCTTGTGTCAGGGAAGCTGCTCGTACTTGTTTGTCAATGAACTCCATTAAAGTATTGAACGTTGGCAAAGTAGGACCATCATTTTCAGTTTCAAAGTTTTTCCGCGTATTTGAATCCAAACATCTCAAAGCGATATGTAATAAAACAAAATCGTCTAAATTATTCACTGATACTGCTTTAATAGCATTAAAATTCTCCGAAAACGTTTCATGAAACTTGCTGAGTTGTTCAAACCCATCAATTTGCAAAGGCTTAAAACTGAGCATCTGATCTAAGTAACACGCAAGTTGCAATCTTTTGTTTTCATACTTCTTAACAAGAGCTTCAAAAACAACAGTATAATTAGCTTCATTTAACGGAAGGCTACGAACTATAGTAGCAGCAGGACCTGAAACTACTGAGTGCAAATAATGAAACTTATCTACATTATTTAAACTACGGTTTTCATGAATTAAACTTTTATAAGTGCCATAGAATGTAGGCCAGGATTTAATATTACCGTCAAAAGGCACTAGTGAAATTTTAGGCAATTTAGGATTAGGACACTTAGAAGTGGTAGATTCCAAGTTCTCGTTCTTCAAAATTTTTTCTGCATTTGATTGAATTTCAAAGTAAATGTCATCTGCGGAAGCACCAGATATATCAACATTTAACTTAACCTGGAGAGCCATAATCTTTGCTTGAATATCCTCAAATTCATTATAACTATCGTCGATTTTTGCAAATCGTACCTTGAACGATAAAACTTTAGACGGATCAGTAAGTGCTGATTTGGACGCGTCAAGTAAATTTTGCAGCCGCAAATAAAGTCGTTCTCTGCGGTTTATTAAAATTTTCAGATCGGCCTCGGAAGCCATTGCAATATTTAATGAACTGATGATAATCAGAACAAAATTGTTATTAACAATGCTCCGATATATATCTCTGTTGAAAGTGTGTATTCAAAGCAACATTTCTAAATGCAGCACAATAAACAAGCAAGAAAACGCATTCCACACTATCGCACAAGAAACGACAGTGTTGGAGACGAAAATAAATGAACAAAAACTACTGTAGATAAGCAGGTGTGTTTCTCAGTAAAATGTAGCAAATACGTATAGATATTCAAGAATTACTTGCATGTAATTACGCGAGGGCGTACAATTAGCAAGCAGTAGATAAATTATCATAAGTGATAGATAAGTTTTGAACAGAGGCTTTATAGCCCTTATGTTTAGATGAACAGTAGGCACTGTAAATGCGGACCGAAGGACCAGAATTATGTCGCGTAGGAGAGCGAATAGTAAGAGCAGGACTTACGTAAGTAGGTTGTAGAACAGTGGGACTGCAGGCCAAGGGGTGCAGTACTTGACTTGGTCGTGCTAGCGAAAATGGCACGAGCGCGCACACCACGAAAGATACGGTGCAACTGGTCGTCTTCAGGAGAGACAAGGACAAAATGGTAAACGGAAAAAGGAGCAACAAAAAACTGGATCCAATATCCAACATATATAATGATGGAAAAGTAAAAATTCGTTCATTTATAATGCATCTTTAGCGTCATCTCGATATCCGAGACCAGCTATAACTCTAACTGTCTTTCTTTGCAGGGAAAAAATCATTTTAGCGTAACTACTATGACCCCAAATCAGCAAACTTTAAGACATCACACTCTGAAACAAAGAGTAGTACGCCGTCAATAGCACTATATGTGACACTTCATTAACCAGCGTGCGCATCAAATAAGCGGTTTTTGACAATTTTGCACAAAGTTCTATTACATGTGTTTCAAATGTTAAATTATAGTCAACGTTCACGCCCAAGAACTTTATATTTGTTTGCGATTGAAATTCTAGATTGTTTGTTGAAAATATGAGCTCCTGGCCTTTGTCTTCATTTGATTGTAACTTATTATCGTCCAACCAAATTTTTAATTTCCATGTGCTCCCTACTCAAAGATGAGAATTAAGTATCCAAGCTGGATGTTGTATTGAAAATGCTCGTGTCGTCCGCAAATAATATCAAATTACCGGATGTGACATTGTCAAACATGTCATTTATATAAAACAAAAACAATAACGGGCCCAGTACAGATCCCTGAGGTACACCGTATTTCATTGACCTTTGATCAGATCTACCGCCATTGTAGTAAGTAACCTGTTTTCTCTGAGTTAAATAACTTTCAATCAGATTTAAGGATAAGGCTTTAATTCCATACGCTTCCAGCTTTTTAATGAGTCTATCAGGAATAACACAGTCAAACGCTTTGGTTAGGTCAAAAAAAATTCCCTAAGTATATTTGTTATTTTCCATTCCCTCGATTATTCCCTGAACTAGTTCATGGATAGCTAGTTCAGTAGATTTACCCCTCCCAAAGACAAATTGATTTCATTTAAAATGTTATGATGTTCCGCAAAATGTATGTTGCTTAAATAGGATCTTTTCTATTATCTTGCCAATAGTAGGCATATCGATATAGGGCTATAGTTTTCTGGCAAGTTCTGGCTCCCTTTCTTAAATAGGGGTATTACTTTAACTATTTTTAAGCATTTAAGAAATGATCCGCCCTTTATTGCAAAGTTTATTAATTTTGTCAATGGAATGATGATCAGGTTCTTATTTGGAGGTTCTCTTGTAATGGTCATCATAAATCAAATTATGCTGAAATTTTACGTACATATAGAAATATAAGTAAAAGAACGATTACTGTCGTATCACAATGATCATTTAGTAGTTAAATAGTAAATGTCTTGTTCACAAACTGCGGGACTGTTACAGTGCACACAGCATCGTTAGATATCATGTCGCACAAATCAATGGAGTTACTAAAATTGATATTAATCTGCGAAAGTACTTTAAGTAATACTGATAAATTCATACACATTGAGATTACTATGTTGTATCGGTGTAAAATTGCTATGCCACAAAATATACTATATGTGGATACGTATGGGAGTCAAAGGGATGGTTTGTTTTCAGGCACCAGTTCCAGAAAATGTCATTAACTACTATTTGAAGTTATATCAAACAAATAAAAACCAATGTTGTGTAAATTTATCAATAACGTTTTCCTGCAAATAGCGCTTGGGGGTTACATAGATTTCGTGAATAATTGTTAAATCTAATAAATATTAATTCAGTATGTAAAATTTGTCCACTATGCAAAATCTCTTTACGAGATTATATTACTAACCCCCGTTCGATTGCTACATACAATTGTGATATGAATCGCCTGATAAAACTACAAAAACAAATGACATGTGGTGTTTTAACACAAGTACGATTTGCGGTCTCATTTCCGGTACAAACGGAAACGGTGTTTCATTCCTCTTTGTTGACATACTGAATTTGTACAATACACCGCTCAAACAACCCTTCCAAAGTAAATTACTTTGATTAAAGCTGAAATAGGGAAAATTACTACACTACACTCAGCTACGTTTAATCAGTTACACATCTGTAGTAAATTACATATAATACATTATACGAACCACCCCGTATAATTCTGTAATTGTGTACTCGGAAAAATCCTGAATAACAGGTACACTTTTCTAGTACCTTCCCCACCGTCTCCACCCACCACATAACACGTCAAAGAATGACCTGGTAAACTTTGAGTTAAATTCAGAACATCTTTTCCGCGAGTCTGCTTTAGCGTAACGACGTTTTTTTTGCAAAAGCTGAGATTTTTAGACAAGTGACAACATATTCGTTTTGGACGATATACAGGGTGATTCAGGAGGAAGTGACAATATTTTAGGAAACGGTAGTATTCACAATTCTGAACAAAAAAACTCATATCGACTTATACCCTAAAGTGCTCCGTTTCAGAGATACAACCCTTACAATTTGTAATTAAACAACCACTTTTTCTGAAATATCTAAGTAATCTAGAAATATTCAAACTTGAAATTCCTGAAATCATCACCTGACCTGACCTGAATTGACCTAATTTTAGACACATTTTTATTTTCTTACATTCACTGTGGGGTAGTTACCCTTTTCTTCTCAATAATTTTTCATCCCTTAGTGGTTTCACGGTTCTGACCTAATTTTTTAAATGTATCATTCTTCTTGCACAAAAAAGTTACTCTTTTTGTATGTCGATAAGATTAAACGTTTTCGAGATAAACGACATTTTATTCGAACATGCTTAAACAGAAATGGGATATTCGGATCACATCACCAAGTCTATGACAAATGAAATAAACTATATTACTGTCACAATTAAGTAAAATTTATTCAGATTCCGGTTTACAGTCAATCTTGCCTAGTGTACTTACAGACGCTGAATATGCCAATATAGTATTTGTGTATGGTTTTTGCTAACTGAATGCATCAGTTAAAGTCTAAAGAATATGGAATGCGTTTTCGGGCCGTACCGTATACAATTATCATATCTGCATTGGCGTACCGAAGGGGGGCAAGGGGGATGCACTGCCCCCTTCCTGGACCTGGGTTGCCAACTCTGGGCCCTTCCAATTTCCCATACATTTAGCTGGTTAATTATGTGTGTACACCTAAAAATTGTCTTATTTAAAAATTGTAAATACAGTAAAATTTATAGGCAAGTGTATTTCACAATTTTCATCCAGAACTCATATTTGACTCTTGCAAATGACTTTCTTTAATAAACCGTTGTCAAATGGTTTGCAAGCTTAATCGATGCCATGTGCGTTTTGAGGCTGTAACTGCAACATTCTTGTTGTTACGAATCCTTATCTTAGGACGGATATAGCTTTAAAAGACTATCTTGGTCAGGATGAGTCATAACACGATTTCTGCAAAGTTCAGCTCTTCTACCTTTTCCTATAAATATTGTTCAACTAACTACTGATATATGGAATCACATCAGAATCTGTCATATATTCGATGATAACTCTAACTTTTGTACCAAATTTCTATACTCACATTACATTTTAACAATTAATACAAAAAAAAACTAAAAATCCATCTAAACTCAGTTTTAGGAATCCAGTAAAAGCATTATCAGCACGAACTAAAGCCCGGTGTGTTGTTATTAATGCAATTAAATATATTTCAGTTTATTTAAATGAAACTTAATTTGGTTAAAATATTAAGTAAGTATTGTCGTTCTGAGTTTTAATAATGTTAGTTATCCATCGAGTCTCTTTCCCTGGAGAGTAAAAATTACTACAATTGTATCTTTAGTACCTATACGTATGAACTCCCAGCTTAAATTTCGAAAGCTTCTGGTGTGAGAAGTTGAAACTGTACTAAAAGCACATCGGTTAATGCATTAGTCTTTGATATGTGTTAATTCTGAATCAGAAATCGTGCTACTATTAGTAGAACTTTTAAGGTGAAATTTATGTTCCWTTGGTACTTCGTATGATATCATTATATATTATGTGGATCACGGATCTTTATTATCTCAAATAAAATGTATCAACTAATTATTTGTTAAACGCGAAAGCGATGCAACTGAATGCTCCTCGCCTGAGTTCATCAATAACGGAATTAGTAATAAATGGGCTTTGTATGATCAGTGTACATAAAAAATATATACATAGTTTAGGTCTTTATTTCACAGAAGATGTTTTAAGTCACCTTGCAGAAAATCCACGAAGATTATTCATGGAATAAATACTTCATTAATTACATAAGTACCTATATCTTATAAACATTTATTATTTCTATTTATKTTGAATTATACTCTACAGGACGTTCCTGCTTTGCCTCCCCCCCCCCAGACCAAAAACTGGGTACGCCCATGCATATCTGCATATTCAACGTGTGTAAACAGACTCGACATGACTGACTGTAAACCGGAATCTGAATAAATTTCACTTAATTGTGACAGTAATATAGTTTATTTAATTTGTCATAGCCTTGCTGATGTGATTCGAATATCCAATTGTTTTTTTTAGCATGTTCGAATAAAATGTCGTTTATCTCGAAAACGGTTAATCTTATCGACATACAAAAGTGCAGGAAGAATGATAGATTTCAAAAATTAACTCCCCCTAAAGTTTTCTACCCCTCAGTGAATGTAATAAAATGTGTCTGAAACCAGGCCCTTCTATAGCTAAGATGATTTCGGCAATTTAATATTTKAATATTTYTTGATTCTAACKGTTGTATCTCTGAAACGGAGCTCTTTAGGGTATAAGTCGACATKAGTTTTTTGCTCAGAATTGTGAATACTGCAATTTCTGAAAATATTGTCACTTCCTCCTGAATCACCCTATATGAGTTTGACTCAATAAAACGGCAGATGCAATGTGACATATTATAATAGTTCACAATCGGCTAGAATTTGAACAAACTATGAACTCCACGGACGTTCAATAACGGTAGCTACAGGTAGCGTTCGTTCCCGCTACGCATCTTCCCGCCCATCCTTTTACACTGTTGAAATGCCTCCAGATCTCTTGATACGTGATGGCTTCCTTGACGGAAGGCGCCAGGATGACTATCGTGGCGATTAAGGCGACGGGCCACAGGATCGTGATGATTACCTAAACAAAACAGTGATGCAAAGCCAATGATCACAGAAGCCACCTTCTGCAATCACCTTTTTCGAAAAGCACGTACAAAGCAGCCCGATACATACCTGAACGAGCCAAGTGAAAACGACCCACGCCCCAATGCAGCACAGTCCCACCACTATGGCCAGCTGGGTTTCGTTGTCTTTGAAGATGTCCGGCAGGTTGCTCATGATACAACTTATTATGGCGGCATTGCCGGTCTCCATGATAAATTTTGATACTGGAATTTTGGATGAGTTGTTAGCTGTTTTGGCGTATGTCACCGGAAAATGACGTTTTTCGAAAACTGTCATCAAGAGCTGACATTTTCGTTATATCTTGAGTTGACAAACGGAACCTTTTTTGTCACCTAGCTGCGAAATACTTTTGTGTTCTAGAATGCTAAAGTATTTGTCGATCTAGAACATAAAACAAATAATTTATCATTCTTTCGAAACTTCTTTATGATTTTATTAATATTCATTTTACATAATATAACATTTTAATAACAAAACAGTAACTTTAATATAAAAAAACAGTAGCAAGACGATTACAATTGGGTATTATCACTCTTTTGAAAATTACGTAAAATGAATCTTGAAGTGCATATATATCGTATGCCATGTTAAAAAAACAGAAAAAAATATTTGTAGGTAGAGAATTTCAGGTCTGAAATTCGAATCTTAGGAGTCACCGCCGAAACGMTTCTATCCAAGGTTAKTCAACTCGTGACGTCAAGTGTCATGTAAACATTACCGAGGAGCGTGTTGTTTAATGGTGTAGTATCATTCTTGTATTGGAAAAGCTTTTGTGTGGTGTTTATTGAAAGGACGGCGTAAGATGTCGCACCAAAAAGTGATTTGTGTAGTTTTACAAGCATCTATTATGTATGGAAAACAAAGCGAGTGTTGTTTTGTACATGGTTATAAAAGTACTTCAGTCAGTACAGCTAACAAAATTTTTGTAACCGTTCCTCGGGATTATTAACGTATGAAAAAGTTGTTTAAGTCCCCAAGACGTGATATGCCGAAATCGCAAAGTTTGTTTTTCTGTTGTGAAGATCGTCTTAATTCTTACTGTAACTTTTATTATTCGTTTTGGGGTTATAAGTGTTTACCATTCAGTTTCCATATTGTTATAGCTTGAAGAGCATATGAAAAATTATATGCGTTTTTGAGTTGATAGAGGGAAATGTTATAATAAAGAACGACGTTGTTCCCCTATGTTCAAATTGAGATACGTTGCTATTTCTTTTGGCACATTCCTTATTTTGTTGACGTCAACCACTTGGTTAACACATTTTTCTTTGACATACTTAACAAAAAATCTGCGGCTTGTAGTAACTGCCGGACGTAAAGCACAGTATTTGCGGGATATCTTTGTTTGGTCTGGAATTGAAATCACAAAACATCTCGGAGTATGAGTTTTGGAATCAGGAATTCTTATAATAATAATTGAACTTTTGTCTTCTACATCATCTGTCGTTATTTTTAGTAGCTCATCTCTTCTCAAAGCTCCACAAACACCAATAATTAAAATGACCTGAAAAATTGCTGAGAATTACATAAGTCAATAGATTTATATTAATTTGAATTACGTTTTCTCGCAAAATCTACTACCAGGTGCCTCTTGTACAAATCTCTCAATTTCCTCTTTCGTTAGAATTCTGGACTTTTTTGGACGGTATCCAACTAATTTGCTTTTCAAATATGGTATTAGTTTCGAAAATTTCCTGATATTTACATTTTCTTTAGCATTCAGTGTACATTTTAGCATTGAATATACTGACCATAATGTCGAATTTTATTTGTCGCAATAATTTTATGTTCGAAATATGCCAGTAATACTGCTTCGGACACTTTTTGAATTTTTTTTGAACTGCCCCACGCTTTAAATTCGTTATAGGCGTACTGTTTCGACAATTTTTTGGGGATTACTTTCGCTCCTCTTCACTTTCCCAGCTCATTTTCAATTAAACACTCTTTTCTATCTCGTATGCGAAATGGTTCTAGATACAAAAATAACTATTTCTAATCGGATAGGAACGACAAACATTCAAAACTATTTTGCGAGACCGTTTGTTGGTATATTTTTCGGAATTATCAAGGAAGATGAAGATTGAACATCAATGACAACATTTATTCATTGCAGTATACCTTTATTAAATACTGCTCTGTTTCTTGTAGGTCTACGAATGCGTCCAAGATATGTGAAAAGATTTTTACAAATGATAGTAATTCAACAATTCAAGTATTGTAGTTTCAACGTCTGTTTCGACACAGTTATTAGAAATGAGTTAAACGCAACTATCAAAACGAATTTCGGAGAAAAAAAAATCCAGTTGTTTTTAACAATTGTAATAATGATCTCTATTAATATTTATAACGTATTTTTTTACATTTTGCATAAAGCATTCATTTATGTATATTTTTAATGCACGCAGTAAAAGTGCCACTTTACTCCTCGCCACTAAAGTTAATCGTTTATTGCAGATGGGCGAAAAAATTGTATTTCATACATTCAAAGTTCAAAAACAGTCGAACTACTATACTATCGTATACTGAGACATGCCTTTTGCGATTCATTCATTTAGATCTTGATAATTTTTTTACTTTCTCTGACAATGGTATACGATAAGCAAATTTAATGCAAGTTATGACTTCTATTACTTGTCAAAACGCCCATTTGACAAATGTGCCCTCTCTATATAACAGCCAATTGCATACGCAAAGAAAACCATAAATATTTGACCGCAACATAATCCGTAGCAAGTTGATTTCAGGGTGTTTAACGCATTAACTATTAACCGAATATAAAATTCGCTTTTGCTCAATTAATCATCCGGTTCGAATACTTGATAGCGCAAATGTAAGCTCTCTAAATGCCCTACATGGTTGCCGAGTTAATAATTAGTTTGATGGTATTATTCAGTCTATGCCTAAGGACGCGTATAATTCCCGACATTTGGAAACAGTCTAAGGTATGTCCGCTCCACAAAAAGGGTGATTTACAGGGCATTACTAATTACAGACCAATTTCTATTACATGCAACTTTAGCAAAGTATTTGAGATACTCCTATACATAACTATTTATATCATAATTTGTCCAAGTATATTAATGTACACCAGCACTGCTTCATCAAGGCACGCTCTACTCCCACCAATTTGGTTTGATTTTCACAGTTTGTCGCTGAAGCTTTGGATGGTCATTTGCAGGCCGATGTGATTTATACGGACTTCTCCAAAGCGTTCAATAAGCTGGATCACAATATTTTGTTAAACAAACTTAATCGCTTCGGCATATCTGATGCCTTGATTGATTTGTTCAAATCTTACGTCCACAATAGAGTTCAATACATGGTATATAGTGGATTCAAGTCCAGCGCATACAATGCTACATCTGGAGTGCCGCAAGGTTCTGTTTTAGGTTCTTTGTATTTTATACTGTTTATTAATGACATAACCGACGTTATAGACGTCAACATTTTACTTTATGCGGATGACCTTAAACTTTACACTACCATACATTCAAGCATCGATTGTATCTGTTTACAAAACAATCTTGACGTACTGAATAACTGGTGTAGATCTAACGGACTGCCTTTGAACATAGCTAAGTGCAACGTTCTATCGTTCACAATAAAATCTGTACCTATAATATATGACTACGGTCTTGAGGTCTAGACCCGATACATTCAACGATCTTGGCGTAACTTGCGATAGCAAGTTATCTTTTATTCCACAAATTCATAAAATGTGTCTTAATGCCAGTAAAACATACGGCTTTATTTCACGTAACAATCGTGATTTCTATTACAACACATTAAAATTGCTTTTTTACTCATTTCAAATTTCTAAAACTACTAAGTTTTAAACTCGACGGGGTCTTTCCCTCCCGAAGTGTTTGCCACAGCGATCGGCTTGAGAAACATGATATTTCGAGTCTTCATACTAGAATAGACCTTCACGCTTTGGTGTTTCCATTCAAAATTGTCAACAATTTACTTGACAGTGCCGAAATTTTGGGTTCTTTAAATTGTGCTGTACCTAGAGTGTCTGCCAGGACATCTCACACATTTTATCCGTCAACTGGCAGAACGAACATAAAAAAGCGTTTACCACTATATAACATGTGTGTTCTACGAGGCATGTTTTTTAAGTAAGTACCGTTTTGGAATTAAAAAAAGACGTGCAAAGATATCGCAATAATTTTATCTTACATGAAATCCTGTACCTTAATCTACTTTTCTACATAATTTCCGTGAATATTGAGGCACTTGTCATAACGTGGCACCAGTTTTTGAATACCCTCCTCATAAAATTCTGCCGCCTGACTTGTTAACCACTGTATCACAAATGTTTCGACTTCGTTATCGTCTTGAAGACGCTAACCACCCAGGTGTTTCTTCAAGTGCAGGAACAAATGGTAGTCGCTGGGCGCCAGATCAGGGCTGTATGGAGGATGATCTAGAGTTTCCCATTTAAAAGATTTGATGAGATCTTTGGTCCGATTAGCCACATGTGGACGGGCATTGTCATGCAGCAAAACGATACCCTTACTCAACTTGCCACGTCTTTTGTTCTGGATTGCACGACGCAGATTGTTCAATGTCTTACAATAAGACGCTGCATTGATTGTCTCATTACGAGGCAGAAACTCCACTAGCAATAGTCCTTTTCTGTCCCAAAAAACTGTGCACATGATTTTCCGGGCAGAAATTGTTTGCTTAAACTTCACTTTTTTGGGTGATGATGAATGTCGCCATTCCATGGATTGTTGTTTCGATTCTGGTGTGATGTAGGCCACCCATGTTTCGTCACCAGTAACAATTTGGTCTAGAAAATCTTCGCCTTCATTGTGGTACCGCTCAAGGAAAGTCAATGCACTGCCTAAACGTTGGGTTTTGTGCAAATCCGTCTACATTTTCGGAACCCAACGTTAACACAATTTCCGGTAATTCAAGTTCTCGGTCACAATGCGATACAAAACACTACGAGTATATTGAGGAAAGCAGTCGCACAATGATGAAATTGTAAAGCGTCTGTTTTCTCTCACCTTTTCGTTCACTTTCTGCACAAAATCTTCATTAACCATTCATCATGCACATTTGTGCGGCCATCTTTAAATGCTCTCGCCCATTTCCTTACCATTCCATCACTCATAATGTTTTGTCCGTAAACTTCACAGATTTCACGATGAATATCGATCGGTTTTACGCCTTTAGCACTAAGAAATCGTATAACAGCCCGTTCTACACAATCGGCGGGACTCACGATTGTCGGAGGCATCTTAAACACTCAGTAAACAACGTATACAATGAAGAATCAAACTGTAATGGCGTCAGTGCGTAGACAAGAGATGTAAGTAAGCAGCGCGCATGCGCGGAACGCCGACCGTAGCGCTGCGGCGGCGGAATCGCAAAACGGTACTTACTTAAAAAACATGCCTCGTATATAATTCCCGGTGTATAAATTCTGATCTTTTTGGTGGCAGCATCACTGCTTTAAGAGATATTTTTGTATGATTAGTTTTGTCTGTACGTTTTGATTCACTCTTACGCTCCTGTTGTGTAGTTAGGTGCAAACCTGTACAGCAGTGTAAATAAATAAATAAATAAATAAATTTCGGCTTGGTCTCTTGTTGAACTTGCACCCAAAACGTCAGATAATGTTACTGAGGCAGTGTAACACGCTAAGCTTATGTATAATACAAAATTTTATCTACAAAATAGTTGCCAAAAATTAAATGAAATAAAAGCCAGTAAAAATACTCTTAAGTTTAAATTGAGGAAGTTGGTTGATTCGCAGTTTTTTCAATAAGCTAATTTTATGTATTTGTTGAGAACGTTTAAATTATAATTGCAATTCTTTAATTTGTATCATATATCCCCGCAGGTTAGTTAGCCATGCAACCTGGTTTCAAATTAATAATAATTACTATGTCGCTAAGAGTCAAAATTGAATTATTTTGCTCAACTGAATATTAAATGAAAGAGATGAGAAGCATTTATAAAACCCTTCGAGATAAACCGCATTATGGTATTTTAACATTATACCACCCACTATAAAACATGAGCCCCTTAGTTGATCAGCGGGAAACAACAGCGTTCCGGTTTCTTCTTCAAAAATAACCGTCTTTCACGGACGAAATGTATTAGACGGCGTTCTGGAATAAGAAGTTGTAAGTGAAATAAAAGAAACTACGAAAACTCGGCAATTTTAAATGCGACTTTGAATACCTCCCGTGAGAGAAGTAGAAACATTTCTCCATAGTACAGTGGCGTAGCTTTTGAACTATAACGGAGGGAAGGATACACGTTTTACAGTTATTCAGCTAACAATTGAGTATTTGCCATGTATTGATATTTTATTAAATTGCATATTAATAGGTAGCATCCAATCCACAAAACAGCTGTGACAGCTTATAAATTCGAAAAAGTGGATCGTAAATTGTATTTTTAATATAAMAAATGTGAATATTTAAAGGGACCGCCAAAACGCGAACATATTGGCCGTGACGTCAGGTGTCTTATAAATGGCCGCTTGTTTACATCTGGGGTCAGCGCGTCACGCGTCAGCCTCAGCCCGTCAATTTATCAGTTTTTTGTTTGCGTTCATTTTCTGACAAGCGGATTAAAATACGCCAAGAAAAAGTGAAAGCCTTATGAGTTATGACTTCTGAAGGCATGTTCATTGTTATGGAATTTGTGTACAGCGACGAGCGGTTCAACGCGGTTGAGATGAGGAACGTAAAAGCAACAGCATAAGTAAACTTTTTATCAAATTAACGTAGCATTGATAATTTGATCACAGTGGGTTGTTGTAAACATACTATTTGTAAACATAAAAATGTAAGAATAAAAAATGTACCCTAAACTTGACATTTGTTTTAGAGGTCAGAATAAATATAAATTGCCATTTATTTTCGGGGCTCATTTCCGGTCTGGCTAACAGTCGAATATATGGGGAACAACGTCGTTCTTTATTATAACATTTCCCTCTATCAACTTAAGCTATAACAAAATGGAAACTGAATGGTAAACACTTATAACCCTAAAAAGAATAATAAAACTTACAGTAAGAATTAAGATGATCTTCACAACAGAAAAACAGACTTTGCTATTTCGGCATATCACGTCGAGGGGCATTAAACAACTTTTTAATACGTTGATAATCTAGAGGAACGGTTTCAAAGATTTTGTTAGCCGTACTGACTGAAGTACTTTTATAACCATGTACAAAACAACACTTGTTTTGTTTTCCATACATAATAGATGCTTGTAAAACTATACAAATCACTTTTTGGTGCGACCTCTTACACCGTCCTTTCAATAAACACCACACAAAAGCTTTTCCAAGACAAGACTGATACTACACCATTAAACAGCACGTTCCTCGGTAATGTTTACATGACACTTGACGTCACGAGTTGAATAACCTTGGATAGAAGCGTTTTGGCGGTGACTCCTAAGATTCGAATTTCAGATCTGAAATTCTCTACCTACAAATATTTTTTTTGTTTTTTTTTAACATGGCGTACGATATATAGGCACTTCAGGATTCATTTTACGTAATTTTTAAAAAAAGTGATAATACCCAATTCTGTGTTGCCACGGAATTGTTGTAAGACCGCAGTACGAATGTATATATACTCCTGGACAAAATTAACGCACCACATTTATTATTCTAAATTAATATTTACAATATAAACACAAAATAAAACGAAGTTACATTGAAATAATAATGAACACCTACACTTTAGTTTAACATGACCGTAATTTACCTTAATGTTGCTGCAAATGCATTAATAAGCTGGCATAAATCCAAATTAAAAAAAGAAAAAAGTCAGCAAAACAGAATAAATGCATCCGAGTTAACACTAGTACCGCGTAGGCCCTCCTCTACTTCTTATCACTGCATGCATGCGTCGAAGCATACTTGATATTAAATGTTCAACAAAAAAGCTTGCAGAATATTCTTCCATTCTTCAATAGCGACCTCCATGAATTGGTTGTGATTAGCAACAGGTATACGATTTCGAATCTTTTTTTTTGAGATGATCCCAGTTAGCCAATAACCTGTGGAGCCTCATGAGGACGAACATTGTCCTGCATGAATAAAAAATTAGGTCCAACAAACGGAACAAAAAGGCACTAAATGTTCGACAATAAAATGGTCTAAGTAATACTGGGCGTTCATAGACCTCGTATGTATAGGGATCTACACTGTACGAGTATAGAAGMAAATCCCCCCCCCCCCCCAAACATTTTAGAGCCACACCACCAAAAGGTACTTTAGGAGAGATATTGCAGCCGGCAAACCTTTTTCCTTGCCTTCACCAGACACGCTCACGTCCATCTGAAACTTTAAGGCTAAGTCTAGTTTCATCGGAGAACAGAATTTGTTTCCAATCATTGATGGTCCAATTCTGATGTAGTCTTGCAAGAGTCAATCTCTGAACTTTGTGTTCTCTGGTAAGCAAGGGTTTTTTAGCAGGTCCTTAAGCATGTGGTAACAATAATTACAATCAAAAGCTTGCTTCTCGCAGACACTTTATTATGATCAGCGCTTTTTAAGAAAATGTTAATGCAGTTTTAGTCTAAGACGAGGTTTAATGCCAATTAATGTCACAGCAAAATTATGTGATACCATAATACATTGAACGGCACAAAAAACGCAATACCTGAAATGATGACCAATTTCAAACTGCAATAACTTTTGAAGGTCTTACTCGTTTTGAATGAGGTCTACCCTTTGGCAATATTTCTGTACTAGCCGTCCCCATTTTGGCGCTCTCAAACTTTATCAGGGGTGAGTTAGGCTAATGTGTGTTTTCTTCCACCATTATAAAACTTTTTGTGGGGTTTACAAAAAAATATTTAAAAAATCTTTTCTGTGCACTCCTGATTTTAGTGTGAGTATCTATTGTTTTTCACAGCCAAGTTACAAGCTCTAAAAGACAACACAGCTGTTTGGTCATCACCATTAGAAATTAAAGCAAGCCATGGAAATTGACGCAATCAAATTGAACGGTCATGAGCAAAATGTAACAAAATATTGGACGAAGTAATGCCAACAATTTATTGTACCAAGGTAAAAATCAAAATCAGAATCACAAACGCAACAATAACAAGTAAATTAATAACGGGTATTTCCTCCCCTGGATTGAAATGAATCCCTTATTTTTCGAGGCATACTTCTTATCACATTCTTGTCATTTGCAATGGCTTGTTTTAATATCTGATGGTGATGCTAAAACAGCTGTGTTGTCTTTTAGAGCTTGTAACTTGGGTGTAAAAAACAATAGACACTCGCACTAAAATCAAGAGTGCTCAGAAAAGACCAGACTACAAGCTCCTTTTTTAAGTCCATTTTTTGTTGGTGCACCCCACAAAAAGTTTTAAAGTGGTGGAAGAAAGCACGCCTTAGCCTAAATCGCCCCTCCTAAAGTTTGAGAGCGCCAAAATGGGATTAGGTCAGGTCAGGTACTAATCCTGACCTGACCTGACCTTTTGAATAAAATAAAACTCATCCAAAACGAGTAAGACCTTCAAAATTTAATGCTGTTTGAAACTAGTCATTATTTAACGTGTTTTTATGCCAGTTAGTGCAGTTGTCTTGTAACAATAACAAACCAAATGAATACCTTGCGGGTTTCACATCCAAAAAGTTTTGTCGTTTTTGTCTTGCCTTAGCTGAGAAAAAGTGAGTGAGGAAGGAAAGGGACCCACAGATATTTCACCAAAGGATGATTAATATACATATTATGTGGGTAAAATGAACGGTCTTATTTTACTATAAAACTTTGGTTTAAATAATTTCGATGGGACAGTAAATCGATTCAAGATGAAGCCAGATGAAGCAAGAACCAACGAAAACATCAAGAAATTTGAGGTTTGGTTTGGTTTTAGCAGATCGAAGGACATGAGTTTCGGTTATTGCTGCTGAAGTAGGTATATCGGAAGCTACAGTATCAAAAACTTGCACGTAGATTTAGGAATGAACAAGGTCTCAGCACGTTGGATTCCAAAATTGCTTACTCCCAAACAAAAACTGTGTCGGCAACAAATTTTCGAAGAAAACTTGAGAGGAGCTTTAGCTGAAGACGAAGGTTTTTTTTCAAAACAACAATCCATGCATCCATCCGCCGAAGAAGGCGAGAACGTAGAATTTGTCCGGAAAGCTAATGGCGACGGTGTTTTGGGATATGGAAGGAATTTTACTGTTCAAAAATAATAAATAAATAAATAATAAACAGGCTTTACTTGAAGGAACGCCGAACTGCAAATACCCGAACAGCAGGTTTGTGCTCTCGATTTGACAGACCCCTTCCGGGATGTTATCCCCGCCCCTGGTTTCAGGAAGGGCCGTTTCCGAGTTTGCCATTGCAATTTGCTTGCCGAAGGCGTACCACCCGCGCTTATTGTATGCTCGCCTGAGCGCTGACCATAAAGAAGAATGCTTTATTACGCGAAAGCCGGAGAAGCAGATCCGCCCTGGGTTTAATAAGCTCCTGGAGGTTTATGACAATAAAGGAATTTATGGCGGCTTACCAGGGAAATTACCCCTCCAAAGAAAATCATCGTTATGGCCGAGAGCCTTTTCAACGAGTTGTATAGAAATTTGCAATTTTCGACGCGTTCGATCTTTATCCGAGCCTGGGAGGAACCGATTTTATGGACTAATTGAAATTGCGAGACAATTAGTGTTGTCACAGATTGAAGCAATTAGATCGGTGCCTTGCTGTTGTCACGTGGTCCGGGTGGCCCCCCAAGCGCGGTGCTGCATTATCCTGTCACTTAGAGCTATTTCCCCGAGGGATATCGCGCTAATACAATTATGCCATTCAAATTTATGCCGTACATCGTGTTCTGCCGATGCCCTAGATGTTATCTTCTATAATAGTGATACTTACCTGCGAGAGAACGTTCGAAAGTTACTGAAACTTAAAATTAACAACAACAAAATCAACAATTTTTCTCGTTGACTATTTGTGAACCTTCTTACTCCATATCGTTATTGAAAAGAAATGTTGATCGAAAAAATTAATTGAAATTTCTTCAAGAAGCACTGTGTGCATATGTGCAGAAATGTTGTAGTACTGTATTTAACAATACTGTAAAAAAATTGGCAACACCTTAACAGACCTATTTATTTGTGTCTGGAGGCACTATACAGGATGAATCAATAACTGTTCTACGAGTATGTATGGGCAAATTTGTTATTAAAAATTTGTAATATTTCATCAATAAATTCATCACAATAAGTTCATTAGCTAGTGCCTTTTGGTAAGCAACAAAAAGTAGTAGTTAGCTGTGACTATTAAACATAATGTTTTTATTTGACATTTAGTCAGTTTATATACATTTAATTTCGTACGTCCTATACTAAGAACCTATAATTAGTTGTTATGGCTAGTCCTATCCTATCTGTCGATAGAAGTTTTTTTTGTATCTTCAGATATGCTGGGAAGCATAACTATAGCCTCACCTTGAATGGGGTCGTCCCACAATTTTTTTTATTTTACATTTTAAATGTACATAAAAATTAAAGCACAAAGACATTTTTTTGCGATTTTTTCCGGTTCTTCTTAGCCGAGAAAAAAATGTGAAAGTATGGATTTTTCAATATCCGTTTCAAATGCCTCGATATTCCGCCACGGAGATGACGTAAAAGGTTCGCATGCTGACGAAAGCGAGAAACACCAATAATAGCCAGTGCTCTAGCGGCAATGCAAGTAATATTTGTTTACAGTTTTTTTAGCTGCGTCGCGTTGCCAATGTGGGCAAATTTTCGCTATACCATGAGGAATGTACTCGTAAACTGGGATTGTGACATTGATACCTAGGTCAACTTAAGACGTATTTGTGAAAATAACTTAAATCATCCTTCAGTCAGTTTATTCTATAATGAACAGTTCAATATAATAAGCGCATTCACTGGCCTTTTGCTGGAATACGAAAACACTTTAACCATCGAACCTGCTTTAGAACAAATGTTTTTATTATGAGCAATTAAACGCCGCTTGAAGCTTGATAATTTTTAGTTTGTATACTTTCGTATTTGGGTAATCTGTTGTTTTTTTAATGTCAGAATGGCTTACGTTAAGAAGTGTTTTGTTCCGTGTTGTAAGTATACTACTGCTGGTGAACAATTACAGGTTATTCCTATGTTTACTTTATAATATTGACGTTGACGGTTATACTTATACCTTCGCCCATCTCTCTCACTCCCATTGCATTATTTGTATTTCTCTGGCTATTTATAAAACTCACAACAGTGAGCACCTAGTTAGCTAGCGAGCTGTAACAGTGCGCATGACGGAAATTAGGAATTTTTTGCGTAGTTGTTGGCGGATTTAAGAAAATGTTTGAAACAGGGTAATTTTTCTACCGCCGTTTGTTACGAGTTGAATTAATCTGAAAGCAAAGTAGATGCGTGGCACTAGTATTCATGATGTAAGCAATAAAAGGCATAGGTTAAAACTATCAAATTTTAATGTGCGGGACGACCCTTTTATCAGTTTTTCTTCGCCAAATGCAAACGTAATTTAATGTAACTTAGAAGAAGGATAAAAGGAATAAAACTAGGGACTGGACTATTTAAAGAAATTTATTACTAATTTCCATAATGCTACATAAGGAGTTCGGTTTGAGCTGTTGTCGGATACGGACGTGCACCCGAACGGCTCTTTGATTTTTACTCCCTTTTGTGTAATTAATAAACAACTAAACTACATTTAGTGAGTGTTACACGGTCATAAGGTGGGGGACAAGTGCTTAGCGTGGTAAAACTGGTGGCACACCTGGGAACCCAGGTGAATACCTGTTACCTAAGCGTAGCTGGACCAAGTGAGGAAACACCCTACCAGGCACGCCGAATGCAACAGGAATTAAAATAAGATAAGACAGTAGAAAAATAATTGACTAACGTATTAATTGCTAAGTATGTTGCATGCGCATAAATAACAACAGCACGTATTGTTTTTCTCTCTTGGTATAACCAAGTGCGGGATTTTGTGCGATATAACGCTACACCGAGCGTATTTTGGGGCTGAAGCGGTCAAACGCAGGTAGAAACAATATAATGCGAGGATTTATGTCAGTAGAGAATCGATGCCTTGGTTGCCAACCAAAATGTCAAATTGTTAGAGTGGGCCTCTTGTTCACCTGACATGAACCCAATTGAAAACCTTTGGGGTATCTTAGTTTGGCGAGTATCTGCCACCGTAAATCAACTCATTAATTCATAGAAGAGATTTGGGCCAATTTGGAACCAAGAATATTAAATAATTTGGTTGGAAGCATGAATTCTAGAATTTTTGAGCTTACTAGGAAGAATGGAGGCCAAACCCATTACTAATTTGTTAAAATTTATTCAATTTTGTGTGAAATTTATATGTCTATAGTTGTGCACCAGTCCAATTAAAAAAATATGTTATTAAAATACGCGAACTGTTAGTGAATGACTGAATAGTCTACTTTTTATAATTATCGCTTCTTTAATCCCTCTTCTTAGTTACATTAATTTACGTTTGAATTTAACGATAAAGAACTTAAAATTAAAGATGGGGTATTATTATGCTTCACAGCTTATTTTAGGTAACTGCAAATAGTAATTGTATTTGCCGGTAACGCGACCATAATTTGCGTTTTAGACGCATCCTGATACTCACGTACCAGCTTATAAAGTCACGGATCTGCGCTCACCCTTCCATAAAAAGGGTTGATAAGAAGCCTTCGGATCATCCGGCCTGATATACGGGTTTCCGATATGAATTATTGGCCTCTGGTGGCCACAGCGACGACTTGCCAAAGATCGCCATCAAATATGCACGGGCATGTATATGTATGTGGCCCAGGCGGCAGTGTATACCTTGTCTACACCCTTATATTCTAACTTGAGCCGATGCAGCTGAATCGCCGCCTGAATGCATAAGCAGACCGCGAAGGGTTTTTGCAAATGCACAAAAGATCGCACTGGTTTGACTCATTTTAAAAGCTGTGTTAAGCAAAGCTATATTTTTTTATGTAAAAGTCTATGTCATCCCAATGAACACAACCACGTTTAAAAGACGTTATTTTAACGTTTCATTAGTTGCAAAAACCGTGTACGTTTAGGAACTGTTACAAAATCAACCATTTATTTATCGTTGAAGATAAAACGTTCTAAATGCCATGTTAAAAGAACATGGTCGGAAAGCGCATAATAGCTGTGGTTTTTCAAATAACGTAATGTTAACGTCTTGAGAAATTGATCAAAAACAGTTGCAGGCGACGTTTAATATAAAGATATCTTTTAACTCAAGTAATAACGGCCCCTCCAAAATTACGTTTTATGAAGGTTATTGTGTTCCGTTATTTGTTCATATTTGTAGGACGTGATTTTCAGGTTTTTATTGTGTTCATTATAAACGTTTTACTGAAATTGTACGTGATATAAACATTTAAAAAAACGGTATAAGTAACGTGTAAATTAACGTTTTCTACGTGTGTTAGAAATTATGAGCTAAAACGGTGAACGAAAATAAAACAATCTTATTGGTGGACTCTATTCAGTACACGACATTGCATGTCTCGATAAAGTGTCCCGTCTGGAGAGCGTTATTGCTGGTTTATTCTCTTGATGGTGACTATTCCAGTTGGAAAAAGGTGTTGCCAGTAAAAACAATAGTAGATTAATAAGATAATATTTTGTCGGATAGATCGCTGTCTCTTGAAAACACTGACAAAAAATTAATAGTCTGACGTTTCGATTACACCTGTAATCTTTGTCAAAGACGAAGAACCTCAAAATTTGCCTGACACAAGTTCAAACAAAATTTTGTCAGGCAGTAATTAACTTTTACTGTATATAATAAATATAATTTATATATAAAAGGCATATTTATCTTTGTAAATTGTATTGTGTCGATAGTATATTTTTTCTTTGAGTTTACAGTAACTCTACAATTGTACTAGGTGCACAATCTGAAAGTATTGAACATTTTCGTTTTATAAGTGAATTTGTATTTTTGTGGTGTGATGCTTATTTAATTATATATTTTATTTTTGTAATGTTTATATATTTAACTTTTACTTTTATTTTACATGTCAAACTACCTCTAAAATAAGCAGATGCAAAAATGTAAAAAAATAACAGCTTTCCAAATACACCAGATTGAAACGTTTACAATTGCGTTGCATACGACGTTAAAAAATATTTAACCCAATGAATCAAATATGTACGTTTTATCAATGTACTTATATTTACTGCATTAAACGTTTACAGATAGGTTATCTGTAACGTGGAGAACCGTGACATTTTTAAGTCGAATGTACGTAATAAACTCACTGTTTTAATGAATGGTGTCAGAACATTATAAACGTTTATTAAACGCAGGCGTGTTTATTGGGATATAGCTAATAGACATAGTATGTAGAACAAATATTGAAATACCGTACATTACAGTTAAAGGAGCCACCCTGTATAATAATAATTAAGTCAAAGTCAGTCAATGAGATGAACGAGTTTAATCTTAACTAAATTAGTGGTGTTCAACATTGCGGACCTCACAAAAAATTATCGCCTGTTTAGGGAGTTTATAATATTTATAACAAATTCAAGAAAAATCAGTTTCTCTTAATCCTATAAAATTTCTGCAACGGCTACTTTTGTAAAGGCACCCCATACCATTAACGTACCACCTCCAAAGTTTCATTTTGAAAAATACTCAGGTTCTCTCCTGAAATCTCGCCAATAACAATTGAAACCAACGGGACCATCAAGATTATTTTTTTTCATCAGAAAAGATAATCTGAAATTAAAAAAAAAAAACATGGTTTACTCAAGGTTTAATTGTAAAATTTTGGTTTACATTTTCCCAATTTCGATTCATATCTCACCAGCAAATTCCGAACAGGCTGTTTTATGGTGAGGAAGAAGTCTCGGACATTTCCTTAGTTTTCGGCGTACAATGTGTTCACTTTTCTTCAGAACCCTTCCTATAGTTCATTTTGAAACATCAAGCCCGCAATCTTAGGCAATTCTGTTTCGACTTTTAAAGTGTTACTCTCTGTAGCATGAATTCTTCTTGCAGCTGTGTGCGAAATTTTTTTCTTAGGACCACCATTCTTGTTGATGTCATGTTCAGGGTTTCGTAAATAGTTGGCGACAACTTTACGAGACCGGTTAATTTTTGAGCAATTTTTGGCGACTAAAGGCGTTATCCCAAAAAGTCAAGATTTTACCTTTTTTCATGTCACTCAGATACCTTACACCAGGCATTGTTAACACAATTGGGTATTATCATTTTTTTAATTACGTAAAATGAATCTTGAAGTGCATATATATCGTACGCCATGTTAAAAAAACCAAAAAAAATATTTGTAGGTAGAGAATTGCAGGTCTGAAATTCGAATCTTAGGAGTCACCGCCAAAACGCTTCTATCCAAGGTTATTCAACTCGTGACGTCAAGTGTCATGTAAACATTACCGAGGAGCGTGCTGTTTAATGGTGTAGTTTTATTCTTGTATTGGAGAAGCTTTTGTGTGGTGTTCATTGAAAGGACGGTGTAAGAGGTCACACAAAAAAGCGATTTGCGTAGTTTTACAAGCATCTCTTATGTATGGAAAACAAAACAAGTGTTGTTTTGTACATGGTTATAAAAGTACTTCAGTCAGTACAGCTAACAAAATTTTTGTAACCATTCCTCGAGATTATCGACGTATGAAAAAGTTGTTTAAGGCCCCTAGACGTGATATGCCGAAATCGCAAAATTTGCTTTTCTGTTATGAAGATCATCTTCATTCTTACTGTAAGTTTTATTATTCTTTTTGGGATTATAAGTGTTTACCATTCAGTTTCCATTTTGTTTTAGCTTGAAGAGGATATGAAAAATTATATGCGTTTTAAGTTGAGAGAGGGAAATGTTATAATAAAGAACGACGTTGTTCCCCATATATTCGACTGTTAGCCAGACCGGAAACGAGCCGCAAGAGCCCCGAAAATAAATGGCAATTTATATTTATTCTGACCTCTAAAATAAATATCAAGTTTAGGGTACATTTTTAGATCTTACATTTTTATGTTTACATATAGTATGTTTCCAACAATCCACTGTGATCAAATTATCAATGCTACGTTAATTTGATAAAAAAAAAACTCACTTATGCTGTTGCTTTTACGTTCCTCATCTCCGCCGCGTTGAACCTCTCGTCGCTGTACACAAATTCCATGACAATGAACATGCCTTCAGAAGCCATAACTCATAAGTATTTCACTTTTTCTTGGCGTATTTTAATTCGCTTGTCACAAAATGAACGCAAACAACAAACTGATAAATTGATGAGGCTGACACGTGACGCGCTGACCCCAGATGTAAACAAGCGGCCATTTACAAGACACCTGACATCACGGCCAATATGTTCGCGTTTTGGCGGTCCCTTTAAATATTCACATTTTTTATATTAAAAATACAATTTACGATCCACTTTTTCGAATTTATAAACTGTCACAGCTGTTTTGTGGGTTAGATGCTACCTATTAATATACAATTTAATAAAATATAAATACATGGCAAATACCCAATTGTTACAACGCAGTGACAGTTAATATAGTTATGCACTACGCAAATTTTAGACATGATTTCATTAAATTATGGAAATTATTAATAAATAAATTAATTAATAAATTCAAGACGGGTCTATAGTTATTTGCTCCCCAGTGTATGAGAAATTCCCAATCGTTATTATTTTTCTGTTTTTCTTGTAAAAAACTCAAATAATCTAATAAAACAATGCTATGTTTAGCATTAAAGTTTAAACTGTCTAATTTATAAAAATCTGGCGCGAAATTATAATTTGTAAAACAGGCGGAGGCATGCCAACTCATAAAAGTAGCAAATGAAGCCGTTCTACGTCCTCTTTAGTGCTAAACCGAGTTCTCTTTCCCGTGGTCGGACCACCAATTGCAATTTATCTCCACTAACTTGGTTGGTAGAAGCGGACAGTTAACAAATTGGTCGCTATGAACGCGGTACGATCGCTTACTTACACTTCCCGATGCCAGGGCCTGTTACTCTCTACACACGTCTTATTAACAAGATTGATTCCGGTAATTTAGAACGCCCTAATACCCCTCAATTTACCGCGACCTGTCTTAATTATATTAATATGGGGGATTGTGAGGATTACTGTTCAAATGTGTCTCATCAAAAAAGATCACTTTCGAAAACACCGATTATGTCGTGTCCATGACAGGAAAAGGGTTTGACTTCAAACATTAGTTCTTGTGAATCATTTTCGATCTCAATTGGGTATTTGCCATGCATTTATATTTTATTAAATTGCATATTAATAGGTAGCATCTAATCCACAAAACAGCTGCGACAGCTTATAAATTCGAAAAAATGGATCGTAAGGTGTATTTTTAATATTAAAAATGTGAATATTTAAAGGGACCGCCAAAACGCGAACATATTGGCCGTGACGTCAGGTGTCTTGTAAATGGCCGCTTGTTTACATCTGGGGTCAGCGCGTCACGCGTCAGCCTCAGCCCGTCAATTTATCAGTTTGTTGTTTGCGTTCATTTTGTGACAAGCGAATTAAAATGCGCCAAGAAAGAGCGAAATACTTATGAGTTATGACTTCTGAAGGCATGTTCATTGTTATGGAATTGGTGTACAGCGACGAGCGGTTCAACGCAGCGGAAATGAGAAACGTAAAAGCAACAGCATAAGTGAACTTTTTCTCAAATTAACGTAGCATTGATAATTTGATCACAGTGGGTTGTTGGAAACATACTATTTGTAAACATAAAACCGTAAGAATCAAAATGTACCCTAAACTTGACATTTATTTTAGAGTTCAGAATAAAKATAAATGCCGTTTATTTTCTGGGCTCTTGCGGCTCGTTTCCGGTCTGGCTAATAGTCGAATATATGAGAAACAACGTCATTCTTTATTATAACATTTCCCTCTATCAACTTAAAACGCATATAATTTTTCATATCCTCTTCAAGCTATAACAAAATGGAAACTGAATGGTAAACACTTATAACCCCAAAAAGAATAATAAAACTTACAGTAAGAATTAAGATGATCTTCACAACAGAAAAACAAACTTTGCGATTTCGGCATATCACGTCTAGGGGCCTTAAACAACTGTTTCATACGTTGATAATCTCGAAGAACGGTTACATAAATTTTGTTAGATGTACTGACTGAAGTACTTTTATAACCATGTACAAAACAACACTTGTTTTGTTTTCCATGCATAATAGATGCTTGTAAAACTACACAAATCACTTTTTGGTGCGACCTCTTACACCGTCCTTTCAATAAACACCACACAAAAGCTTTTCCAATACAAGACAGATACTACACCATTAAACAGCGCGGTCCTCGGTAAGGTTTACATGACACTTGACGTCACGAGTTGAATAACCTTGGATAGAAGCGTTTTAGCGGTGACTCCTAAGATTCGAATTTCAGACCTGAAATTCTCTACCTACAAATATTTTTGTTGTTTTTTCTAACATGGCGTACGATATATATGCACTTCAAGATTCATTTAAAGTAAAAAAAGTGATAATACCCAATGAAACCATAAGTATTGTATTATTGTATCGTGTCTACAATTTGCTTCTAAAAATAATACATGGCCAGGGCCGGCTCTACCATTAAGGCAAACTAGGCAGTCGCCTAGGGTGCAAGGCTAAAGGAGGCGCAAATGCTGCAAATTTGGTCATGTTTCTAGAACACCGTAGTAGATGTTAATACAACTTTTGTTAAAAAAAAATCGATACGCTTTAAGCGGTTTATAAAAAAAGTAATCTCTAAATTAATTAGTGGTACGGAAAATATGAAGAGTGGATGTGTGATATGTACAATCGTAATATGTAATATTATTAGCAATAACTCGATATCGTTCACGCTCTATTCGCATTCACCTCCACCGCGCAGGTACCGGCAGTTTTCACACTCACGTGTTGGTGAATGGTGGATTTGAAAGAGTTAGTGGAACAATTTGCAAAGAAAAACGCAAGAAAATTGAGATTTTGATTTTGTGTTATTTTTTGCGTTTACAGGGTCGCTACAAAGTATGGAATCAGCAGGATATTTCAGGTTCTGTTCAACCGATTTTTCTGAAATTAAGCCTGGACCTATGGGTAATTAAAATGCATTTTTTCTACTCCGTGTCAGCTCCCATTTTGGAATATAGGAGCAAGTTGCATATTTTGAAATGGGAAGGGGGGTCAAAAGGCACATCATTGAAAACGAACGTTGATTGCAATATGTGGCGGTGCACAAATTTGTTGAAAGCGTACCTGTTCAGAAGAACGCGCAGCATTTTCACGATTAGGAAACAGTCGAATAAGTTCTGGTATAATGTGTTCGCGCAAGAGCTGTAAATACTTGACCACATTCAAATTTCCATCGATGAAAAAAGGTCCAATAATGTGCTCGCCCATAATACCACACCAGACATTCACTTTTTGAGGGTGTTGTGTGTGGACCTGTTACATCCAATATGGATTTGTGTCCGGCCAATATCTGCAATTATGGCTATTCACATTACCATTGAGGCAAAAGTCGCTTCATCAGAAAACATAATCCAATTTAAAATATTTCTATCTTCATCTACCATGTTCATAGCAATTTTGCAAAATTCTATCCTACGATCAAAATCATCTTCGCACAGTACTTGTAATAAGTGAATTTTGTTTGGATGAAACTTCTCTTTTTTCAAAATTTTGTGATCAGATCTTCTGTTAATATGGTGAGTGAGAGCATGCTGTTGTACGGAATACTACACATTTAAACGGACATTCAAGCTACTTCCCTCACTCGTAGCAAGATTTTTAACACCGCAATGCAATGTTCTAATAACTGTTGATCTGATTGGTTCACGATCTTCTTGAATTTCATTGAAGAGTACAACTACTTCCGAAGAACTCGCCTTCTATTTCCATAACCAATCATTATTAAAATTTCAATGCGATCATGTTCACCTAACTGAGGCAATGCGGTTGCAAATAACAAAGTGTATGAAATTTATCACCGGTCACGAGAAAAAGGGAGTTTTTGTTCTTACTTAGCGATAACTAATATGGTTTTTAACCCGAAGTTTTTTGCAAGACCCAAGTTTGTTATCACACTTTTCTCAACTCAGAAGCAATAAATTGTATAAGTGTGATACATTTTTGAAATTAGGAAATAATATCCTCTTCAATGATGTGCCTTTTGACTCCCTTCCCATTTAAATAATGCAATTTGCGCCTATATTTCGGAAACGAGAGCTGACACGGAGTTGAAAAAATTCAAAAAAATGCATTTTAATTACCTATAGACCCATGCACAATATCACAAAAATCGGTCGAACAGAACCTGAAATATCCGGCAGGTTCCTTATTTTGTAGCAACCCCGTATGTTGTTTTGTATATTTATGATTATATTTTGTTTTGTATTTAAAAATATATTTTATTTTATTTACAAATACATGAATATTAATTATTGCCTTTTTATGAAGAAAATATACATATATAATAGGTGAAGAAGGGGGGGCGTACCAACAAATTTTGCCTAGGGCGCAAAATAACCTCGCGCCAGCCCTGTACATGGCTGATTGAAAAACCACTTTTCTGATAACAACGACAAATTCAAATTTAAGGTTCATAATTTACAAAAGTATACAGTACTAATCTTAGTGGTTTACTTATTAGGTAGGTATAAAATTAAAAATGTGGGACAGACAAAATTCCAAATACTAAAGGTCTTGCCGATTTTATTTAGATCTGTCGCCATTGGTTCATTTGACTCTTTCGCTTGGCAAACAGCGCGCTTTGTGTGTTGCATTATGCAACATCACCGAATAAATAATGACGTGTATTTGTTATGCGAAAACGAGACAAGCCATGAATTCCTTTTCTGTATCATCGAGTTCGAAATTTGTTAGAAATTCCGGGCAGACGACACGTGTCTGGTAAGCAAAAGATACTACATGCAAAATTTAGTTGTTGCACCAAAAAGGCGACCGTCTCCAGATTAAAAACGAGCGCAATCAAGTAAATCCCTCCGACGTAATAAACCGGAGGCAAAACCAAGAAAACAATTACATATCAATTCCTCTTCCCTCTTCGGTACTATAAACGGATGTAGGGCTATTGTTCGGCCGCAAGGAGCCATAAAAAACCGTGAATACATTTTGTGTAATTGCGCACCATAAGTCGAGTTTATTATTCTTACTTTCGAAGCCCGAGCTCTCTGTACTGCACCCGGGGGACTCTGGGAAACACGTGAGTTTTATGCTGGGAGATCCGGCTCTTCTCCACTGCACAATGCCATACTTTTTCTTAAGGGAAGCTTTTTTTAAACGAACTTTCTGTAATATATTGAACAGCTATCGTTGGGGTATCGTTAAAAAGTGAAAAAAAACATGACATCTAGATGATGTAAACGAATTTTTAATGAAAGTCATCTAGGAACATAAATAATTATTGGAATTATTGCGAAGAATTATATAGGAGTTCTCGGCACAGTGTTTTTAAATAAATATCGATAGATAATAAAACTTGATTGCAAAAAATAAACCTTTTTGTTTTTAACACATACATTTCTTGATGCGCTTTACACACTTGATCCATCTAAACGTGCCCTTCGGAAAAAACGCTAATTTCTTACAAAAATCTGTATATCGTTATATCTACGATAAATTAGTAGAACTGGCAACCCTGTGGGGTGAGCTATAATGTAGTTGTGCCGTTGTGCCATCTATGTACGCTAGCGTAGTTCATTTTGACAAAGAACGCTTCTACGCTTACAGGAATTCGCAGATTGCAGGAAATTACCAATATCGGCAAGGTAGTGTCCTAAAGACTATTTACCATTTTAATTACATTGTTATCACTTATTAATCTGCAATAAATACGACAAAAAAAAACGTAAGTAGATCCCATCAAATGTATAAAATTTAACTAATACATCAATAATTAAATAAATCGACTCCAGTTTGGACTTCAATTATTACGCAAATTTGAAGGTTATGTAAAAGAAGTGGGGATGTATCTTATTACTAACACGACTAAATTTGCTCCTTATTAATTAGACGAACTGATGATAAATCTCAAAATGATAAGGTAGCGCCGTGGCAAGATTGATGGCGTGGGAATTGCGTAAATATTAAGTTTAAGTGTTGGACAATGGTTGCAACGGACGATGGCAGTGAACGGTCCTTGGTGTTCAAAAAAGTCGCTTCGGCGATTTTTTACGGCGTGGCATCTTTTATGATAACAGTGGTGAACAAAACCGTGCTTACGTCGTATTCGTTTCCCTCATTTCAAGTGCTGGGCCTTGGGCAGATGGCTGCTACTGTAATAGTGCTGTTCGTAAGCAAGAAATTTAGGATAGTCAGCTATCCGGACCTGGAACTCAGCACCTTTGGGAAGATTTGGCCCCTGCCGTTGATATTCATAGGGAACATGTTGTTTGGACTGGGTGGAACGAAGGAGTTGAGCCTTCCAATGTTCACGGCGCTGCGGAGGTTCTCCATATTGATGACGATGATCGCAGAACTGTACATTTTAGGTATACGTCCCAGTTTTAGTGTGCAATTCAGTGTTTATACGATGATTCTTGGTGCTCTGATAGCGGCTAGTAACGATATCGGATTCAGCAGAGAAGGTTACATATATGTTTTGCTCAATGATTTCTTCACTGCAACAAACGGAGTCTATGTTAAGAAGAAGCTTGATTCGAAGGAATTGGGCAAGCATGGACTCATGTATTACAATTCACTGTTCATGCTTTTCCCTGCAATATTTTTTGCTTACTATACTGGTGATCTAGACGCCGCTGTAGCATATGATTCTTGGACTAACCCATTGTTCTTGATACAGTTTTTGTTATCGTGCGTTATGGGTTTTATTTTATCGTACAGTATTATTTTGTGTACGCTGTACAATTCTGCTTTAACTACCACCATCATAGGATGCTTAAAGAACATCTGTGTGACTTACTTAGGCATGATTATAGGTGGTGATTACATATTTTCCTGGGTCAATTTTATAGGTATCAACATCAGTGTTGTTGGTAGTTTAATTTATACTTATGTGACATTCAGGAGAAAAGATAGTGGACCTAGTTACGCTCCTTTACCAACCGAGAAAAGTACAAAAGGAGATATTACAGTATAGTATAGTATAGTATAAAATGCCATACGTATACGTCAGGGTATAATTCTTATTTTATTTAGCATCCCAAAGATGATTAAGGCTATATTGTGCCATTAGAAATATGGTCTGAATGTGATATATTAGTTTATGCCAGTGACTCGCAGTTATACAAACTATTTTAGGACTTGAAAGTTTTTTGTTCTGTGATTGCACTAATAAAGATGTTTGTTCCTATCAAGATCTTTCATTTCACCTTTGAATATACATTATATATTCATAGATTTTCACTAAGCATATCTTTGTTTTTTTAGTCTCAATTTAATAGATAAGCACTTAATATAACACTTGACAATGATAAGTGAACTGATAAAAAAATGTGGTATAACAATTGTCTGTCCAGGAACATGAAGATACTATATTATTACAATTTTTTTTAAGCCGAAAATACTGGAATCTTCATATTCAATTTATTAAACCTTGTTTTCAAGTGAATGTAACATTATCTACCCATGCTGAGTTGGTAGAGACCATTATACTCTTCTATGGTTCTTTCTATCATGGTAGTGACTGTGGTATCATCTTGGATTTTGGGGAAGATCTGTAAATAACGTAATTTTTCAACAATCTAGCGATATTTTATTCAAACCTAACAAAAAGCGTAATATCTAATGTCTATTTCGCTTGTCGTGAATGTGTTTTCAAAACTTTGTTTACAAACAAATTCACTTTTAATCAAAACAGCACTATAAAGGTTTATAATTTTTTAACTGTATCACTCCCCATAAAAAAGTTACCTATATAATTTGATAACAGCAATGTGACATATTTTGCTGTTAACATTTTAATTTTAGATGCTTAAATCGACACGTACCCTCTTGTATATTTTCAAACAACAATCACGATGTATTACATCAGAATCCACAGCTTCCGACATGCACCAAAATAACTTTGAGGAGGAGCACAAAAAACACTTTATCCCAACTACTTTTCTCCAAAAAAGTGTATTAACAATAGGATCAGCTGCTGCTTCCATAATAGACCCATACAGAGCCGATATGATAGCATGTCTCAGTGAAACCATAGGTAAAAGAAATCCAGTATGAATCATAACAGAAGTGAAAAAGAAAAATCCTTAGGCCAAATTGCAGTCAGGGAAATGCTCGAAAAAATGAGGGCATCTGAAGAAGGCAGGGACATATTGAAATTGAAACCTAGAATAAACTCATCTACTGTAGACTTGGAAAAGTTGAAGGAATACCCAGATGGCACACTAGGGAAAGCCTACAGTAATTTTCTGGAGACGAATGTGATTTCACGCGGCTAAACGCGAATTATCACTAACGGTCGTTGTTTCAGAGGGTAACCCCCGATTCTAGAATGACAGTTCGATTCGTGGAGGACTTGGAGTTAGCCTATGTCATTCAAAGATACAGAGAGGCCCACGACCTAATGCACACCATTCTTCAAATGCCGACTCATATGCTAGGTGACATCACTTATCCTTTGGCGAAAATTAGTCAAGGGCGTCTATAATTAATTGCATTTTTATACGGAAACGTAATGGATCTTTTTTTTTAGGTGAAGTAACAGTTAAATGGGTAGAAGCTTATCAAACAGGCTTGCCTATGTGCATCGGCGGGGCAATATTTGGTCCTGTCCGACTTAAACCGAAGTAATAACAATTGAAAATTAATTATCAGATTGATTACGTTTACTTTCAGGCACAGACAGTTATATCGGAAATACCATTTGCCTTGGGCCATAGAAACTGGTGTAAACGCCAAGTTTCTATTAAACTTGTTCTTTGAAAGAAGGTGGGAACAGCCTCTGTCAGAGATACATCAAGAGTTTAATATTAATCCTTTAGTGATACCCAAATAACACTTTTGTAATGGTTGTGTTAAAAGCTGTTCAACAATAAATAATGGATTATTGTTTGTTTTATAGTGGAAGGTTCTGGGATGGAATGGAAGTAATTCTGACATTTTATAAATAATTAGAAATATTTACGAACTTTAAAGACACTTAATAATAAAAATATAAAAAAACATCGAGCCGAGCGTGGGTGTCGTTACCCGACGATAGCGGGTTTCACAGTTCGCTCGCGCGTCATGCCGTGTGCCTCATATTGCTATAATGATAATGTGTATTATTGGGGCAAAATAAACAATTCTATTATTTGCAATTATTTACGAGCTTTAAAGAAGTAAACGTCACTTTACGCGTTGGAATAATGTGGGATATCATCACCATGAATGCTTTACAACCAACTCGACGAAATGCAGTGCTAATGCTAACAGAGGTTTTGATTTTTTTAATATAAACATTGTTGCCAAACTAAGCAATTTTCAGAACTAGCGGAAAAGGTTGAGAAACTAAAATTTATGCGGAATATTTTTACTTTTCTAGCATTAATTCTTAGTAAAAAGATTTCTGTCAAACTGAGAATGTACACTCTCTTTAGAGTGGTGATTTATGCCAAAGGCATCGTTGAATAATTCGGATAATATAATAAAATAAACCCATAAGTTTTCTTGGTAACCATAACTTTAGTCTACTCTCTAATCTCTATTGCCCACGGAATTATATTGAAATATATACAGGGTGTCCCATATGGGTAACCTCAATCTCTCGGAATCTGAAAATTGGTGCAAAAATAACACTATTTTACAGTATAACTTTTTTTGAAATAACTAAAATAATTTTATCAAATTTTCAGTATTATTATTTAAAATGGAAGCTAAAATGATGCGCAAATTTTTTTAATACATGTTTGGGGGAGGGGAAGGGGGCCAAATAATAAAACTGTGTTAGTTGTTTAGTTTTTAGTTTTATTATTTATCACGGCCAATTTGATATTGATCTAGTTAAGCAGTGAAAATGTGAATCGTTTTCTCGGAAAAGGTCAATTTTAGCCCCATGAACAAAGAGTACATTTTTGGCTACAAGGCCCAAATATTAAAGAAATTTTTGAATAAAATATTTAACCGTTATAAAGTTAAGGACTAAAATGTAGAGGGTTGGCCACCTCCCGGTCCCCCCAAAATATTTATTAAGAAAATGTATACATCATTTTAAGGGCTCGCACTTCAAATAATAATAATAGCCAAAACTTGATAAAATTATATCAACCTGCCTAAGAGATATTTTTAAAACCCTCTTTTCCCATATTTATGTCAATATCTCAGTAGGCGAGCGTTTTTCCAAAAAAGAAATTTTTGGACCAGTTTTCAGATTCCAAGAGGTTGCCCACATAATGCAAGACACCCKGTACATAGGGTGTTCACGCTAAGAGTCTACAATGGCTAACTTTTTTATTTGAAATCGTACCATAGTGGTTTAAATGGGAAAGTTTCTTGATTTTTCGAGAAGAATTTGATGGTGTTTACAAAAAAAACAGTTGAACATCATCTGCCAAAGATATTGACTATAAATTTGTTATTTTAAATAGAACGACCCCACTTGTTATAGCACATTTGATTCACCACATCAAATTAAACAAAGAAGTTAAGATACCAACACCCTATAGTCATTTGTTATTGAGATATTTCAGGTAATATGATTTGTGTTCACGAAACAGTCTACAGTAGCTAACTTTTTTATTTGAAATCGTAGCATAGTGGTTTAAATGGGAAAGCTTCTTGATTTTGCAAGAAGAATTTGATGGTGTTTACAAAAAAAAACAAGTGAACATCATTCTACGATTTCAAATAAAAAAGTTAGCTTTTCTGGACTGTTAGCGTGAACACCCTGTATATATCAATATAATTCCGTGCCATTGCCACAAAATCAGAAAACGTTTCTGTTTATCGCTCTGGCGACACCGGTGTAATGTAAGTTACATACCCAACAGTAACATCATCGGTGGATTGGGACTGAAATTAAACTGACAACGTCAATAAGAGGTTAACTAGGATTATGCTAGGAATGTAAACATCAAACTAAAAAAATGTCTTTTGCGGGTTTTAGCGAAGACGACATAAAAAAGCTAAAAAACGGTCATACGCTTACAAAGGCAGGTCAAGGTTGGTGCAACTAAGAAAATTTGAAAACATATGACAGTCCCCTTAGTTACAGCAGACTCGAACAAATCACAGGGCAAGCAATTTAAAAAGGTGACGTTCAAAAATAGCAGCAAACCTGTCACCGATGCAAATGGCAATAAACACCTTAAAACAGATACGCTATCAAGTGATGTACCGCCAGAAGCCAAGCCGGTTAAACAGGTTCCCGACAGTTTTGACGTTGAAATAAAAGGCAATCAGAGTGATAAAACAAGTGAAGAGGTAATCAAGTTAGCAAACGAAGTGCCAAAACAAGCCAAACATGTACTAGATTTAAACGAATTTGAATCACGGCAAAAACTAATCGAGGAACAGAACAGGAAAAGAAAAGAGTTGTTAGCGAAAGCATTGGCAGACAGGACAAGACAGACACAAGAAGAACAACAGCGTCTTAATCAAATACAGTCGGAATTCAAAAAACTGGACGCCCTATTATCAAACGATGTGAAGATACTCAGGAAGAGAATTGAAATGGCCAGTTTTGATTATATGGAAGCACAGTAAGTGATCTAAAATGTAGCCAATGAGTTTTAAATTGCTGCTTTGCAGGAAAAAGTATGATAGGGTGGAAAAGGAGTTTTTAGAAGCAAAAGTTATGCTTCATCAGAAGCGGGAGAAGAAGGAAATGCTGACAGAGCATTTATATGCAATAATTGAGAAAAATGAGGAGAGAAAGGCCGAAAAATTGACAGAACTGCTTCAAAAGCTCCAGATTGATCTCGTAACAAGTGCGGATCAAGAAACGACTAAAACTAAACCAGATGAAAATTTGTCCTGATAGAAATCTAAGTCATTTTATATTACTGCAATATTATTTTGTCTACCTGTATACGTGCCTTATATCTGTTCAGAATAAAAATGTTTTTTATTAAATAGCTCTAGTTCCAAATAAAAATTCATCCAATATAGGACGTATCGGTATATACTTTGATACTCCTCGTCCCTGAACAAAACTTGTTTAACCAATAGTAACTAGGGAACAGATTTCAATTAATCACCGTGTCTAACTTGTGTGGCTCAAAAAGAGTGCATGATAGGAACTTTTACAAGGTAATTGTGTTTTATGGAGAAAATAGATACAGGGAGGCAGAAAGAAGTTATTAAAAATATCTAAAACCAAATACCAAGTTTAACAAGCTGTAATACTAACTTTCAAGGTGAGATAAGTTTAGTTAAATTGAGATATATATGTTGACTAACATAATATACTGTATATACCAGGGGTGGTCAGGAGAGGGTAACTATAAATCATCAAAATGTGTCCGCTTAGAAACAAGAGTTGACGTGATACAGGATTTTTCGGAGAACATAACAATTACGGAATTATATGGGGTGGATCATTTTAACTGGAACGTATGGTATATTAGAAGCCCTCCAACTAAATTTTTTGCAAAAACCGTTTTGGTGATTAAAAGTTTGGTTAACCCTGCTATACACTATCACTTATATGGATACCCTGTATAAAAGAAGAAAATATGAACACTTTTTTTATTAGAAAATAGGTACTTAAGTCATTGGTACAAACTTATCTATTTCCTTAATACAACGAATAAATTAAAGGTGCATACAAATTTATTTACATCTTACATTTCTAAAATGGTGGAATTCGCGTTATTTTTAAGAATCCTAACGTTTTGTACAAAAATACTAATATGGCAGTCCATCTTCAATAACTTACTACATAATATATACAAAAGTAACTGTGCTTGGTTTACCCTAAAACTACAAGAAAAAAAAACACTAGTCATCATCTTTGGTTCGTACTGGAATTTCTTAAGACCTCGAAATCTGATTAGTTAAAAGTGCGTTTTAGGTGTCAACAAGGTCCTCACGCAATCCCCCAAACCTCAACACCGTGCGCACACGCAATAGTCTAGCAGTTCTGTTTCCTTCTCACCCTAATTTCGCTAGTGGCCACTGCAATCCACTCATTTCGCGAGCTGTCGAACCACGTCAGTCCCAAATTGTACCTCCCGTTCAAATTCGCGTGCTGGCAGTGAGAAAACCACCACCCACCCTCATAGTTACTAGCGCAGTGCGTATTGGAAATGTCCCTGTCGTTATCCACAGTCGAGAACTCCATCAGGTTTTGGTAATCGAGAGCATCGCTTGCATTGCCATGGTAACCGCTCACCGTCAGTTTAAAACCGGTCGCGTAATCGCCCACGACGAATTCGTCGTAGTTGGCCTGCCAGTACTTCCCGTAGATGTCCCTCATGTTGATCTGGAGCTCGGTGCAATTGGTTTTGGTGAGTTCGTGCAGGTTTCTGTTGCCGATCCAGTGTTCGCCGGTTGCGGAACCGAATCCGCCGGAATATTCGTTCCAGTTCCGGTTGAAATCTACTGATCCGTCGGTTCTCTTCTGCACCGTGGTCCAGCCGTCTTTGCAGTTTGCCAATATGGGCTCGGATTCGCCGGGAGCTATCAAGTAGATGCCGTTTTCACCGTCGACGTCGCTGCAGTCGCGCGGCAACTTGTTGACGATGCTCTTGTATTCGTTCTCGAACGATTTCAGTTCTTCCACTAGATGGATCGCCGACCTGGTCGAATTTAGGTCGATCTGCGACGACTCGCTCTGAAAAAGGCGGCTTGATTGAGTGAATTGTTGCGGATTCACGCAAGAAGGAGCTGCAGTCGGTCTAATTTAGTTGGCATTGTTTCGGGATAAATGGGTCGACTGGGAACTGTTGATGAGTTAATTACAAACTAAATTGAAGAGGGATAGACAAATAGTCATTGTAGACGGGGTGTCTCTTACCTTTAATATATGGTCGTGTAATTTAGAGGTCTGAACAACGGACGACTTCTTCAGGCTCTCCAGAGTCTCGTTCAGTAGTTTAATATCGCCCCCCTGCTTGGCAACTTTGTCCTGTAAATTCGAAACTCCGACGCCCATCGCCTTGAGGGATTCCCTCGTATTTGTCTGTTCCTCCCTCAGCAGGGCCGAAGTGGATGCCGCCTCGCCCATCTGCACTTCCAACTTGGAAATTTCCTTCCTGAACTCCGGAAAGTTCCTGTCCACCTTGTTCTCTATGCTTTCTACGTTTTCCAACAGTTCCAACATGGACATGTGGAGTTTGTCGGAGTTGGAAAGTTGCTTGGTCAAGTTCTGTATCGCCAGCGCTTGCAGCGATTGCCTTCGGTTGATTTTGGCCAGTTGATCTTGGAGTTCCGTCATTGTAGGGGCTTCAGGAATGGAGTTGCTGTTTTGTTGTGGAAGCTGCGTCAGGTCGTGCTTCTCCAAATATTCTTCCAGCTTTTGTCCCGGTATTACATCGTAAGTTACACGATCTTGCCTGTATTTCTGCAAAATTTTGATTTCTTCCTCTAATCGTAATAGCTTGCTGCTGATGTCCCCGTTTTCTTTGTGTAAACGTTTGGTTAGACGTTCTATATCGATGACTCGCTTCCTCAGTAGACGCTGGTGACGAGTGGACTTTTCTGGGGATGTATCTTCAACCGATAATTCTTTGGCTGAAGAGATCTTTTCGTTCAAGGCCTTCAAGTTGTAGTTCCACTCCAATTGTGCGGCTTTTAGCTAAAAATTTAGGTTACAAATTAATTTATTTTCGTTGACAAATAATTGGGTAAGGTTATTTGACAGATATTTGCCTTTCCTGTTCTTTCTCACCAAAAATAAAATTAAACCGAGTGTAACATACCTTGGTCCTATAAATAAGTGTAATTATATTACTTCCACATCCAACGGATGGGAAGTACTGAATCGCGAAAAAATTTTCCAAAAATTTTTATTTGCTCGGTCGCTTTAAAATGGTTGAAAACGTAAAAAAACAAATTTGAGAAAAAAATTCTTGTCTGTGTGTCTGTGATTTTGTTTGTGGGCATGATAACTTTCGAAAAACTTAACATATGAACTGGAAATTTGGCACACATATGAATCCCAACTACCCAAAGCGACCTATTGTTTTTGGGGTAAGTAGTATAACTGCGCTCCTATAAATTTTCGGTGCAGGAAACTGTTTAGAAGATATTAGGAAAAAAGCGTCACTTAAAAAAACGGTGTTTCCTAAATATCTCCGAAAATACTTAATGTATTCAAAAAATGAAAAACCTTCAGATCTGAAATAAAATTTATCACCAAAAGTGTTTTAATAATTGTTTCCAAAATTTTGACATTTTCGAAATATTTCCAAAAAACGTATTTTGGACCCTGCCTATACGATTTTCTTAAAATTTTAGTATTATATAGAAAATCAAATTCTGATCCAAAAGCACTCTTGCAATTTTTTGTTAACTTAATAATTTTCGAGTTATTTGGGAAAAAACGATTTTAAAAATGTATGTATTTTTGCTTTATCACGAGAACCGTTTGTCTTAGAAAAAAATGTATAGAGATAAAAAATGCTCAAAACCTGGTTACTAATCTGTAGTATAAGAAATAAAAACGTAAATGTAATTTTGACAATTGGATGTGGAAGTACTTCAATTGCAACCTAGCAAAACTGTATACAGTGTCTAGAATTTTCTGAAGAATCCAGAAATTGAATAATATAAAGGGTGTTGCATTTAAAGTAAGAAAGTTGGTATTGGCCACTGTTAATGACGCCCTATATGAAAACTAAAATGCGCAACTAAAAATACCAATCAACGTGTCCGAGCGTTTTTATCATCGAATTTATTTTGTTTGGATGATACACACTTTATCTACCTATGTATATAAGCAATTGTGATGAAATTTTGATGAGGCGATCAAGTCATTTTCTGTGTAAAATTCTGTTTGAATTTTTTACTTGCTTCTGAAGCAACTAGCTATATGTTAGGTGTGCTGCAAGCTTAGAAAAACACAGGTAGACGGAGGAACGGATGCGTGACAAGCAACAGATGGCAAAAGCTAACCGCCCCAACCAACTGTTTGTGGGGTAAAATGAATTGTTAAATAGTAAGGTATAGCGAACGTTCGTGATCCTCCTTTTTGTGGGCTTTCTTTGTTTTCGCAGAAATTACACAGTGTCTTATCACATTTTCATAGCAATATGGAACAGTCCGGCTCTAAAATTGGCAATGGCTGGCCCGGCGAACATGATAGTATTCTTTTTCCCGTCGTTTTGCGCGGCAGGTTTCAGGTTGACTAAATTAATTTCGCACGGCTTGTCAAAGGGAAAACACTGGGGGGATTTTAATGGTAAAAATGATACCTTGCCGTGTATTCAAGTAGGTATCAAATAAGCAAAGGCAAGCTTGTAAATTTAAAAAAAAGTAATCAATTATCAAACACAAAAAGTACTAATACCTATAAGTACTTTTAAACTGATCCCTTACTAGATTATTTTGAAGAAACGATAGAGGCTTTTGTGGATGCAGTTCATTTTCTTTTAGCCTTCTTTGTATTGATGAATATGGAATGTCACTTTCCATCTCCAGCTGGCGAATAGAAATATGAGGATCTTTAAGAACGCGAGCGAAAACAGCAACTGTGTGTTCTGTTCCTCGGGTTTCGCAAGCATGTCTCTGTTTAACAAAGCATCCACTTTCACTTCAGTTTTTGGGTAATTTTCCAAAGATTTGTCTGAAAGAGTCAACCTATTTGGAAACCGTCTGTTTTGTTGGCATTCGCCGTAGAATACCATCTTTATTCGTTACGAGTTATCGAATCACAAAACACAAGCGAGATTATTATTTTCTGTTTGACCTTTCACGGAAACAGCTTTATTTTCAAAATACGAGGTTGAATGCTTTCAGCGTCCATTATATAAGGTAATATTTTCTCGGAAAGATCGCTTTCTCTTGAAAACAATGACAAAAAGTTATAAGTGAAAGTGACTTTCAAAATTTTGAGGTTCTTCGTCTTTGACAAAGATTACAGGTGTAGTCGAAACGTCAGACTTATAACTTTTTGTCAGTGCTTTCAAGAGACAGCGATCTTTCCGAGAAAATATTTTATTTTCAAAAGTCATCCGGCCTACTAGAATTTTTCATTCTTTCTTTTTATTTCGTTTTTTTGCCATAACAGTACTTGCTATTTTTACGTAGATGTATTTAAAAAAAAGCCTCTAAAAGAATTAAGAAAAGAATATGGCATGCCATTTGAAAAAAAAATGACTGTCACCGTTTCCACATAATATACATTATATTATTTCACGACGCATTTTAATGTAGTAGAACTAGAAATACAAGAAACGTTATAATATGTACCTAAAATAAAAGTTAAACGTACAATTTCAATTTCATTAAGCTGCTTTAAAAAATTAGTCAAACAAAATTGCCAGAACAGTTTTTGGCATACCCTTAACCTAAGATCTTTTTGACTTGGCAATCTTTTCACGTAAACATTATGAAGTTTCGAAATCGAGGTGACCGTCTCGTCAGAGGCAGATTATCCCGTGTCGTGTACCGTCTCCGATGGGCAGGTGTTTTTCGACGCTGTGCAACGTGCGTTCGCCGCTCACCTGCCTTTTTCCACCAATAACGAGACGGCCACCAAAATTCTCCTACCTAACTGGCGTTTTATTATTATTACTATTACGGCGATATCCGATTTCAGGTTTGTATTTATGGCGTACATAATACGTATTCGTAGAATCTTTGAATTTTTTTACTTGTTGGCTTGAATAATTTTAGCAGACGTTTAGAAAACTGAAAACTTTTTATTCTAGCAATTGTTAATTAATAACGACATACTAAAGCACGCTCAGTGGCGTTGTATAAAGTCCTCAGACTTTTGCAAGTGTTATATAAGATTAATGTAGTCAATTTCTTGACGATTATACAAATTATACAATAGTCGTAGTGATAATGCGATCCTAAAAGTTTGAGGAAGTGGTCTTCCGCGCGACATCTGATCTTCCTCTTTTAAATATCACAACTCTTTCTCAGACATACCTTTTTCGAAAATTCAGTTTTGTGAAAATTCAACTTCGAGATTTTGACAGCTTATATCAATATTTTAGGATTACCGAATGATAAAACCCGTTAAGATACCAAAATATGAACTGATGTCTACATCAAACAAAGTAATTAAGTAGCGATCAAGGCATTATAATATTTTTAAATAAACCGCAAACAGACGACCCAATAAATTATTTTGACTAGACGTCTTACAACCTGCATAAGGGCAAAAAGTAACCACAATTCGCATCTACCTGCATGCTCCGTAGGATGCAATAACGAGAGCGCTGTTGCTAAAAGAAATTGCGCCCGCATGTGTCGCGCTTTCGTGCAGTATCTTAAGTAGGTTACAAGTTACAGTGCATAAGCAGGCAGCACCTGTCTCAAATGAAACCAAAAAGAACGAAGAACAAACCGCGTAGATGTGCAATTCGCTCCTAAAAGTTGGCAGATGTTTCATACTTATATTAATGCAAGAATTTTTATTTTCCGCGCAATTACTCCTTTAAGTTGTAATTTTATACGAAAGAAGCCTAATAAAGATAGAAGGGGTGTCATTGTCGATTAGTGGTGCAACTGCTGTATCAAATTTCGTTTCATAATATTTTAAAATTGTATATTGCTTGACGGCGGCGTTTTTTTGACAATGGATGTCTTAATCCGTGTAAATCTGCAGGGATCTTTATTAAAAGAAACCACTCTACAATCATGTCGTGTTTTCAAGCTTCACAAGCTGGAGAAAGTTTGCACCAAAATGTTATTCCTMTAGTGCCCACTGTATGCTAATTTTTCAGAGGATGGAACTGTCGTATTCATTGACATAACATGCGAGGAAGTATATTTTGAAATAGGTTAATTACCAAAAAAGCTGTGTGAAGCTTTCTAGATGAATATCATCTGATCGGTATTTGAAACAGGAACATTGCGATAGAAAATTTTTGCATATAAAACAGCAGTCTAAAATGATCCGTTTGACCAGCAAAAAATGGAAACAAAATAATATCTATACAGTGTCGCCACAAATTATGGAGCCAGCAGGATATTTCAGGTTCTGTTCGACCGATTTTTCTGAAATTGTGCATGGGCCTATGGGCAATTAAAATGCATTTTCTGGAATTTTTCGACTCCGTGTCAGCTCTCATTTCCGAGATATGAGCGCAAATTACATGTTTTAATGGGAGGGAGGGGGTATAAAGGCACATCATTGAAAAGGATATTATTTTCCTGCTTTCAAAAATGTATCACACCTGTACAACTTATTGCTTCTGATTTGAGAAAAGTGTAAATGCAATAACTGAGCCTGACAAAGAACGAAAAGAATTACTATTTTTCCTTGACTGGTGATTATTTTGGTCTAGTTTGATCAATTTATTGCGAATCGGGTACTCAGAAAGTAAAATAAAAATCATGATTTCGTGAAAAATGCAGTATTTTTTCAGGTTTACATTACAATACTTCCTGGCAGTTACCGCATTCAAATACCCACGAACGTTGACTGCTAAATGGGGCGGTACACCATCTTGCTGAAACCATATCTCTTCAGAAGGACGTGCAGCATTTTCACGATTAGAGAACAGGCGAATAAGTTCTGGTATAATGTGTACGCGCAAAAGCTGTAAATACTTAACCGCATTCAAATGTCCATCGATGAAAAAAGATCTAATAATGTGCTTTCTGAGGGTGCTGTGTGTGGACTTGTTCCATCCAATGTGGATTTGTATACGACCAATATCTGCAATTATGTCTCTTCACATTACTATTGCGGCAAAAAATCGTTTCATCAGAAAACATAATCCAATTTAAAATGTTTCTATCTTCATCTGTCATGTTCATATCAGTTTCGCAAAATTTTATCCTACTATCGAAATCATCTTCTCTCAATTCTTGTTGTAAGTGAATGTATGGATGAAACTTCTCTTTTTTCAAAATTTTTTGAACAGATCTTCTGCTAATATGGTGAGTGAGATCACGCTGTTGTACGGAACACTTGGGTTCTCATGCACATCTAAAAGGACATTCAAGCTACTTTTCTCACCCGTAGCAACCTTTGGACGTCTTGGTTTTTGACGATTTTTAACACCGCCGGTGTCGTCAAAACGTTGCATGTTTTAATAACTGTTGATCTGGCAATTGGTTCACGATCTTCATGAATTCATAACCTATCATCATCAAAATTTCGATGCGATCATATTCAGTTAACTGAGGCATTGCAATTGCAAATAACAAGTGAATGAAAATTATCACCAATCACGAGCAAAATGGAGACACCTATAGTTTTTGTTCTTACTTAGCGATACCGAATGTGGTTTTTATTCCGAAGATTTTTGCAAGACCAAAGTTTGTTATCACACTTTTCTCAACTTAGAAGCAATAAACTATACAAGTATGATACATTTTTTAAATCAGGAAAAAATATATTTTTCAATGATGTGCCTTTTGATCCCCTTTCCATTAAAAAAAATGCAACCTGCGCCCATATCTCGGAAATGATAGCTGACACGGAGTTGAAAAAATTCCAGAAAATGCATTAACTCATGAAATGTCCAGCTGGTTCCATACTTTGTAGCGACCCTGTATATAATTGTGTCTGATAAAAAACCTATCCCTACCAACCTGTGTTCCGACAGATCTTATCCTATCCCCCTAGTAGGCTTCTCCCGACTTCAACATTCTTTGGAGTCAGCCGTCCATTAAAGTCTCAAAACAACGGGGTTAATTTGCCGGGTTCTCCCACAGTACCCGCCTGAGAATAATATTTCATCGCGTATACAGAAGAGCGCTTTGTATTTTTTTGTACGCGTTTGTAATTACCGAGTTTTAGGATGTATAAACACGTGAACCGATGCGATTAGCCTTTTCCCACGTGATCCAGATGGGAATTGAAGATTAAGGAGAGGTTCGTCTTATTATATCTTACGGGTTACGCGAAACAGTGATCATACAAAATAAATTGAAATGTGGTGGATCTAAATTGGAACTAGGATAAAAATGTTGGTTGTGAAAATATATTTCTGGAAATAATGCACAAATTAGAATGACGGGACTAGAAACACGTCTATCAAGTATCATAGTTTTCTTTAAGCCACTCAGGGCACTTTCAACCCCCATGTAATTTGTTTCTGGATAAAGCTAGTCATTAAGAGGACATACTATAACTAGCTATACCGCCAAATTACATATCATTTGTACCTGTAGTTTGCGAACTATTGCCAATCGAAGTTCTCTAATTTTGTCACTGATACACTAACCTATCATCAAAATTATAAGGTCCTTCTAGCAGACACCAAAACTTCAAGTTTTGCATTCAGTTAGTGTTTAGCCCATAAATGAAGGAGAATCTCAAACATCCCTACAAGTCAGTCCTGTTTTCTAAATTTATCACACCTTGCATACTGAATATATCGACTTAGAAGCATTTACCGTTCGTACTGTAGAAAATTTTTACGAAAAACCAATAGAGATTATCCAAAAAGAAAGAAAGAACTACCTACAAAAAGAAGAAACCAAGATCAATTTACCTTAATAATTATTGTATCGTCACTATGAAGAAACAATCAAATCAATTTCTTTTCACAGGGAAATGAGCAAACCGAGACCAACTTTTAAAGAACTTATCGACTAAAGAATCGTCTTGCTTGCTCTTCAATTGTAAACTATTTCTTTGACATTCTTCGGTGTTGTCCGAGACCTAACACATAATCTGGCAATCGAGCAAGCAAATGCACCGCTATACGCCAAATTGTTCGGAATGCAACCTGTTTTTTCGCTCTGCCGAAATGAATTCGCATTGCCGGCGTCCACCCCATAAGCCGAGCACGAACGGAAGTTCTGCTAACAAGCGAGCGCATCTTTATTCATAAACTTTTTGTCGCCCGAAACTCAGCTACGAAGCTATGAATAATAGCAAATGCTGCCGACTTTTAATTGTTAAGCGGTATATCTTAGTTGCGTGCAAGGTTTATTGCATCATTTGCAAAAGTCTATACTTACTTGATTCKTGCTCTTCCCACACATAACAGCGGCGGCCTTCGTCTGATCCCTGAGCGACCCCAACTCTTCCATCATCTCCTGCATTTCCGCTTCGTACTTCGCATTCTTGCTTTTGGACATCTCGAGTTCCCTGTTTAGGTTCAGCACGTCGGTTTTCAGTAGCCTAAGCTCCATATCGACCTGTTCGCGGTTCTGCAGGATTACAGTGGCGTTTAGAGTCGTCTGGATTTCGCCCAGTWCGGTCTTCAGTTCGCTGATTGTCGTCGACAGCCATTTGATGGTCAGGTGGTCGTTTGTTTCTTGATTCGAAGCAAGTGGGGTGTAGGTGGTTGGTTTGGAACCACGAAGTTGAAAAATCTCGTCCCTGTAAAAAGAAATCGATACGTGATAAAATTAAATGAAACTACCGCACTTATTAAACTGTAAAAGTAAAAAGTTTTTGGTAGGTATTTAGATACATCGATGTTGTTGTTGACCTTCAAATTAGCTTTTTAACATTGAGTAAATACTCCATAACGAGAACAATTCCTCAAAATACACCAACAAAACTTCTTCTGTATATATTTTGACCTTCTTCTTATCACAAAAAAACAACAAAATTTATGTAAACTTGTTGGTAAACTTTGCAAAACTTCTCAGGGAGTATATTCAATTCTACACTTCTTGCTGCTTCTCCGATTTCTTCCGTTAATTATTCACCGTCACTATCGCTCATTTTTTAATAGTTTTTGTAACATTTTACTTGCCTGACACCGATAAAACATAGCAATAATAATTGTTTAGTGTATTTTATGATTTTAATAACTCAGAAAAAAGGTAAAATCTAAATGATACGAGAAAAAATCATATGTTCAATTCGAAAATACAAGAAAGATTTAGTGCCTTAGCTGGCTCAAGACGTCGCGCCATTAAATAATATATTTTATTGCTTTATTAAACAAATAGCCATTTTAATTTTTAAAGCGATATAATTTATTAGAAAAAATGCACGATATAGATAAAATTATAAGCCCTGGGACTTTTAAAAAGGTATAAACAGATCACAATATAGTTAATTTCGTTAAATTACTTTTTTTTCAGCTTCAATCCGTTTTATTATTCACACATTTTAAACAGAAAAAAAACAGTTTAAGGCTTGTCTCATTTAAAATCAGGAAAATTTGAACCGCTGGATATTCTTTTTTTTATTCAAACTATTACAACTATAGAATAGACACTTTCTGAAGTTTTATTTAACATAATGTGATCCCATTCTTTTCTGAGACTTTTTCGAATGTTCTACATTAAATTCGTGGCAGTTCCATCGGCAATCTTCCTAATTTCTCTAATTAAAAACAAAATTTAATGGCCAAAATAATGTGGGCCCTTCGCGCTTCGTTAGAAAAAAGAAAGCAGGCGTTTTCAAACATTCTTTGATGTAAATTTAACAAAGCACGAAAATTTATCTACAATGATAGTTGTTTCAGACTTGGGAAGAAAAGCAGTATAATATTGTGAACCTGGTAGATTCGTCATCCAATACCAAGCAAGGACGTGTTTCCCCAATTAATAATAATATTTTAATATTTTTTTCCTGCTTTTCTGTAACTTTTAGCATTTTTTGATTTTTATGCGTTTTCAAACCAGCACGTTTTTGACCCTTTCTACCCTGCTTTTAGTTGAAGCGCATTTTTTGGCAATGTCTCTCTGATTTTTCGTACAAACTTTAAGAACGTGTCTGTCTTAATGTGCTTTGAGTCTAGAAATAACGATTTAGAGAACATGACGGTGTGGATTTTCTAACCGTCAGCAACCTTTCGTCGATGCTCCTCTTCATTCATTTTTTTATAATCAAAATGTTTTGCCCTCTAAAATTTCCGAATTTTATTCGCGACAGTCCTTAAACTGCATCCTCTCATCATTTTTCTCCAACTTACTTCAGATTCCTCATCTCCTCCTTAACATCCATCAATTCCTGGCTCTGCATCAGCTTCCTCCTCATGCTTTCCTCGATGCTCTTGAGGTCTTCGGTTCTTCTTTCGAAGAGTACCGTCACCTGCTTCCCCAACTTCTGGAGTTGCTCCCGAAAGTCGTCGTCGTCGGCACCGCGCACGGAAAACACCAGCGTCGCGACGCACCACCACCACGCCACACCGATCATTGTCGTTGCACTATGCGGAACGAGCGTGGGGCGCCGGGTCTTATACGCGGGGCCCCGGACCAAAAAGTCGACGCTGTCAGATTGGCTGGAATTCTTTGGGATGGGGAAAATTTGAAGACGTAAAAGTTTTTATAGCGCGTTGGTTTTGTCCAGTTACGTCATCCTTTTGATGGCTGTTTGATAGAAAAATAGACAATTCGGTTTAGCGATTATTTATACCAAGACATATTAATATCTAGTTGGCCAGGACACTTTCCAGTAAATAAAATTTAATTTGGTTACTACGGTAACAACTACTACCTTTTGTAAATAAGCTGTTAAAGTTTGTTGTTCAAAAGTTCAAGTGTAACAAAACTGAAGTTTTGAAAACGGCATGTCTGAAAAAAGGGTAAATTTTGATAAAAAATGATTTTCGGTCAGTTATAAAGTACTCGTTTATTTCTGAAAGGGTTAATGGACAGAGAAATTTTTGCTGATATGGTGGAGACCTTAGGCGATCAGTGTCTTTCATCTACCACTATTAAAAACTGGATTGCGGAATTTAAAAGAACAAGATTATTATGTTAAAGATGAACACCGCTCACGAAGACCAACTTCTGTGACTACTCCAAAAAATATTGATTCTATCCATGACATGATTTTATAAGATCGACAAATTGGGCTAACACATATAGCAGAAGCGTTGCACATTTCCTACAAACGTGTGTTTCACATTTCACAAATGTGCCGTTATTTTTAAGATTCCTCAAACATTTTGGATCACATTGGGTCGGTATCTCTTTTTTATTTTAAGCTAAAATCGACTCTGCATTTAAAATCTAAACCAATCACACCCATCAAGGTATTGTCATGGTTACAGGTTTGATTTTAGCTAACATCAACTTTAACAAAGAGAAGAGAAACCGGTCCATTGTCACTAGGACAACATGGGCCATCACTATGATCTAGACACTAATAAAGAACAATCTAAACAGTGGAACCATTCCGGGTTGCCACGACCCAAAAAGTTCCATGTACAAAAGTTGGCTGGCAAGGTTTTTACTTCAGATGGGATAGATGTTTAGGGGTGCTTTTAATAAAATAGAACTTATAAAAATTGTTTTTTAAAGCAACATTTAATGAAGTATCCTGGCAGAATTTGAATAGTTCTCAATATCAGATTATCACGGAGAAAGGGTCAATACAGGTTAAAGATATTGATTTTCCCAAAGGTGACTCTGAAAGACATTTTTCAGACTCACATTATTACCGTATAAAATGTACAAAGAATTGGTTAATTTATTCAATACAAGACGACGCAGTGTTTTGTTTTTGCTGTTTACTATTCAAAAATTCGGATTTAATCGCGAAAAACTGGTCCAGATTGGAGAAATATTCATAGAAGTGTAAAGTTTCATGAAAACTGTGTCAAACCTGGAAATACAGCACTGGAGAGATATGTTGAAAAGAATTTTTGCTGTGCAAGTTGCCACTTCGAAATACTCCCGATAAAGTTTTTGAGCCCAATACTGGAAATTTTTTTGATCCAGTCACTAGGGAACATTTGAGAAGAGCATCTAACCATTCAAACGCTACTCACTATTTAGGGAAGACAATTCAGGTCACTTCCTTTAGGAAGTAGTACCCGTTAAGGCAGCTAGGTGGCTTTGTCATCATGTCAGTGTAATGCTGACAGATGGCATTGCCATCCTAAATTCTTACTTACATCATACCATTGCTTTGGTATATAAGCAAAACCAGTTCTATGCCGTGCTGTCTACACTAGGCCTAAACTGCACTGATGAGCTGTAATGACAGCGAAATAGATCTACATKCAGTTGGTTGAGGTGTAGACAGCACAGCACAGCATAGACATGCATTTTAATGTATGTCGGTTCTTGCCCGCTAGCAAAAAGTGCCGTGGGGATCTGCTGTCAAATTGAAGTATGCAGTTGCATGCCAATTTGTCAGGCTATACAGGTCACTTCCTTTAGGAAGTAGTACCCATTAAGGCAGCTAGGTGGCTTTGTCATCATGTCAGTGTAATGCTGACAGATGGCATTGCTCATCCTAAATTCTTACTTACATCATACCATTGCTTTGGTATATAAGCAAAACCAGTTCTATGCCGTGTTGTGTTGTCTACACTAGACCTAAACTGCACTGATGAGCTGTAATGACAGCGAAATAGATCTATATGCAGTTGGTTGAGGTGTAGACAGCACAGCATAGACATGCATTTTAATTCAGAATGATATTATAAACCTAATAGGAAAAGAATTCGTAATATCATAATTGAAAAAGTTAAAAAGCAAAACACTATAGTATTATTTTAGACTGCGCCCCGGATGTAAGTAAAATAGAGCAAATGTTTTTATCTTGTTAAAATTTTTCTAGATCCACAAGAAGACGCTGACATCCGAAACAAAAGTACGTCATTAGCAACCATCATTTCTAGTTACAAATTTATTTGTAGTTCAGTGATATGGCATGATATTTTATTTAAAATAAACATTTGGTATCAAAATTACTGCAGAGCCCGCAGATGGTTTTAAGTCAAAGTACCGCTGTTTTAAAAAATATTACGTCTTTTTTAAAATAATATAGTCTGGCTTTAATCAAATGTTAGCTATTTCTAAAGAAATTGCAGAAGACATGGAAATTATTCCGGAATTTATAAGTACTCGACCTCTTAGAATTCTACCTAAGAGGAAACTTTTTGAATATGAAGGAAAGAATGAACTTCTTGACAGTTCTATTAAAGAGTTTGAAGAAGGGTTTTTTAATGCCATAGTAGATGTTGCCATTAATTCAGTGGAACAAAGATTCAGCCAACTGGAATCCCATAGTCAGTTCTTCGAATTTTTATCAGATATTCCTGCCTTAAAAAGCAAGGATTCAAAAGTTATTTAAAAAATGTATCAGGACTTACATATTCAATTTACTGACGATATCGATCCAATCGAACTACACACTGAACTTGTTAGTTTGCGAGAAATAATGCGAAATAATAAACACTCGAAGGTCTTAGAAGTTTTAATCTATCTTGAGACAACTAATTTAACTGAATACTTTCCCAATGTGCTGGTTCATTACGGATCTAGTTCGATTTACTACGGCAACTGGAGAACGCTCCTTCTCAAAGTTAAAACTAATAAAAAGCTATTTACGGTGACTAAGCTATACTTACCATTGAGTATGAATTGTGTGCATTGATAAATTTAAAATCCAGAAAAGTTTCATTTTACTATAGTAAAAATGTCAATTTTTCATTCTTCTTTTAGCTCATTTAATTTTTATTTCTCCTGTTACTGTTAGGGGCGCCAAAATTTTCAGCCGCCTTAGACGGAATATTATAGCCAGTTGCGAACTAAATTACGCGAAAAAATTTTAAAAAACGACGCTGAAAACTCTACTAGCAAGAAAACGCTCCTGCTAATAAGTTGTTGGTTGCATTGCAAAACTTGGTAAAATTAATTTTCAATTGAATGACACTCTCCCTATTCTCCCGATATAGCACCGTCAGACTACTGTTTATTCCCACAGCTCGAAAACCCATGTGGAAGATACCAAATTTTCGACAAAAAAGTATCGTTGACGAGTGGTTTGCAAATTAAGATAGATTTTTGCCAAGGGTTTAAAATTACTTTATGAAGGTTCTGCTAAATATATTACTGAATATTGAAACTTTTGTGTGTGTGGCTAAAATAACTAAGATTTGGTGACATAACTACATTTTATCGGTGTGTTTTTACAGACGAAATCACAAAGACAATCTCGTATGTTTTCAATGCAGATTTTACCCACTTGTCACTGTCACCTCACAAATCTCCCCAGGGACCCCATTGATTGTCTCGTGTAGTTTTCCAATCTGCTGCCCCAGAATGTTAGTCGATACCTCTGCACTGTCCCAGCGGAATGAAGCGTTAAATTAGGCATAATATGGAGACGTCCTCAAACTTGATCGATCAAATTTTGTGGCTTGCTGGCGCTTGCAGAAGTTCCAAACATGGACTAGAAACAAGAGTGGAATATTAGATTCTACCTGTTGACCAGTACAGCTGACAAATCCATTTATTTAGATGATTTCAAAAATCCGTGTTTGATTTTCTCTTTCGATTATACCGGACCCCCCGGGATTTTAATCAACAAAAGTGTTGGATCTAATAAGGCGCTAGCCTAGTTGTTTAGCGCGCTCTATAGTTGCGTGTAAGGAATGAATGAGAAGTTCGAGCGAAACCATTAGATAAATTATATCTCACCCTGGCTGGGGAAATGCAAGACCTCTGCTGTGTGGAATCTCAGGTGAGCTTATCGATTTCACAGGTGTGCAATATTAGTTTAGGGATAGCAGAGGCGGCCCGTGGACCTCAGAATTGGAGGGGCTCATGCAGTGCTATTTTCCGTACCTTAATACACAATAATTTGTCTTCAAAATATTTAATACCCTTACATCCTAAGAATTTAATATACAACAGCTGCTTAATTTTAATTAACGCATATCATACTGTCCACCAAACTCTTGGTTTGTAGACATTTTCCCTCTTAAGGCTGTTTATACGTACTACTCTACATGGTTTATGCAGGATAAAGTCCGTATTTTTCATCATATCGATTTGAGATTTTTTATCTAAGCGCTTAAACTATTTCTCTCGGGAGTTGTCATCGTACTTTTTCGAAATTCAAACTAATTTTTGCAGAAAAAAAATAAAAACGTGCGGAAAAGTTTGAAATCTAACATAGAGCGAATGAGAGGAGCAATAAAGAAAGCCCTAAATTTCAGGAAAACAGAGGATGTTTCGTTTGATGAACAATTGGCAGGATTATCTAGAGACACTGAAAATTGCCCAAGGCATGTATTTGGTGATCATAAAAATTGTGAAAATTACTTTTGCACAGAACCAAAACCAAACGAAGAGAACTTCATTTCTGAGATGGACGAATGTGGTTTGCTTGGCGATTAACTGACATGCTCTGAAAGATTAGTGGAAAATGTTCATAACCTTTTATTAAACATGACTAGCAACGCAACAGGGACAAATAATTCATCGAAAAATTGCCAAACGAACCCCCGGAAAATTTACAAAATAAGATATGAGCTGTATTCCTAAGCGGAAACGAGATAAAGCTTGTAGAAGACTTTTCGCAGATGATCAACCACAAAAAAATAAAAACAAGTCTGTTGGTCCCGATTCAGATCATGGCCAAGTCAACAGTGAATCTGATGTCATCGATGATGATTATAAAGAGCAGCAAATGGGAGAACTGGTTCCAAAAACTTCAACAGGACTTGATGAAATAGAAAAAGATAGCATAGGTCAATCTGCTAATCCGAGGTGGTTAAAGATAGCAAGGGAGGAAGACGACGGGTAGAAAGCCACAATTCACATTCAACACAAGTAATAATGGTGCTTTTATTTGCGTACATGTTTCTCTGAAGTTCATTTTATAGTCTTTACAGTTTTACCCCATTCAAATTTCCATCCATGAAAAAAGGTCCAATAATGTGCTCACCGCTAATAGCACACCAGACATTCACTTTCTGAGGGTGTTGTGTGTGGACTTGTTCCATCCAATGCGAATTTGTGTCCGACCAATATCTGCAATTGTGTCTATTCACTTTACCATTGAGGTAAAAGGTCGCCGCTTCATCAGAAAACATAATCCAATTTAAAATGTTTCTATCTTCATCTATCATGTTCATAGTTTCGCAAAATTATATCCTACGATCGCTCAGTTCTTTAATAAGTGAATTTTGTATGGACGAAGCTTCTCTTTTTTCAAAATTTTCTGAACAGATCTTCTTCTTCTGCTAATATGGTGAGTGAGAGCACGCTGTTGTACGGAAACTTGGGATTCTGTTGCACATCTAAAAGGACATTCATGATGCTACTTTCCTCACTTGTAGCAACCAACCTTTGGACGTCCTGATTTTTGACGATTTTTAACACCGCCGATTTTGTCAGAACGTTGCAATGTTTTAATAACTGTTAATCTGGCAATTGGTTCATGATCTTCATGAATTCATAACCAATTATCACCAAAATTTCGATGCGATCCTGTTTATTTAACTGAGGCATTGCGTACAGTGGCGGCTCGTCCGGGTCGGCAGGTATATTTTGTTTTATTATGTTCAGATATCTTGAAACAGTTGGAGCGTATTTTTTTACATTACCATCAAATTAATAATTAGCCAAAATCACATTTTTACGGGTTATCCCGAAAAATTTACGCTACTCGGTAACCGTGACTGGGCCGTGTATGTGTTTGTCATCCAAGCCCGTGATCCAAGCGCTGGGTCGGCAGACCGCATCGTATAAGGAAGCAATAGCATCGTTTTCCTATGAGCTGAACAAAGACGCAACCCTGCGCGCATATTGAATCCTGAGGCGAAAATCGAGACTCGGCAATGCTTGGATCCGGCAGACAGCATAAAACGTTAAAACGGACTTCATCATTTATTTCAATTATTTCAAGTTTTTTTTAATCAACTAATTATAGTTCTGTTTTCTACTGAGTATTACAAATTATCTGATTGACACCCTTTACATGCTTACAGTTTTTTGTAATCATAATTTAATTTTACGTATAAATGTTTTTATTGAAGTTAATAAAGGAGGCCCGGCATTCATAATCGTCGGATTCCGAAAATTAATTTTGACATGTACATTGAACAACAGTTATATATTTAGTTCAATACTGAAATCAGGAAAAACTACCCGAATGTTCTACGAAATTTTTCATTTTCCCAAGATTATTGTAAGAGCTATCCTCTTAAATAAACAATTTTAAGCAGATACCTTCAAACATTTAACAGAATTAATTAAATACATGTTATAAATTTAGTCAATCTGGAATCATTGAAGAATTTCACACAAAAAGAAAATAACAAAATAAGTAAGCGCCAATACCCATATAATCGCTTAATGCTGTCTGCCGGACTTCCGAATACATCTTCGGATTGGGCTCGACATATTTCGGCTTCTCCTCTCCGGTGCAGTATAGGTGCACGCTTAACGTTGAAATTATGAAGCTAGTTGCCAGATTAGGCTATTTGTTACCAAATGAACTATCTTTTTAACTTGCGGCGATATGAAAATTTACAGAAGTAGCCAGTAATAAACAACAACATATACATACATACATATACAAAATTATTTACTAATTTATAAATAAATAATATTGACCAACTAGAGTGGACCAAAGTTTTAACTGCCGACCCAATAGAATTTGTCACGAGCCGCCACTGGTGCACCATCTTGCTGAAACCATATCTGTTTAAAAGGTCGCGTAACATTTTCACGATAAGGGAACAGACGAATAAGTTCTGGTATAATGTGTTCGCGCAAGAGTTGTAAATATTTGACCCCATTCAAATTTCCATAGATGCAAAAAGGTCCAATAGTGTGCTCACCGATAATACCACACCAGACGATCGCTCAATTCTTGTAATAGGTGAATTTTGTATGGATGAAGCTTCTCTTTTTTCCAAATTTTCTGAACAGATCTTCTGCTAATATGGTGAGTGAGAGCACGCTGTTGTACGGAAAACTTGGGATTCTGTTGCACATCTAAAAGGACATTCATGCTACTTTCCTCACTTGTAGCAACCAACCTTTGGACGTCCTGGTTTTTGACGATTTTTAACACCGCCGATTTCGACAAAACGTTGCAATGTTTTAGTAACTGTGAATCTGGCAATTGGTTCATGATCTTCATGAATTCATAACCAATCATCATCAAAATTTCGATGCGATCATGTTCAGTTCAGGCATTGCGATTGCAAATAAAGTGAATGAGGAAGATGGAAACACCTGGAGTTTTTGTTCTTACCTAGCGATAACGAATATGATTTTTATCCCCAAGTTTTTTGCAAGACCCAAGTTTGTTATCACACTTTTCTCAATTCAGAAGCAATAAATTGTATAAATACGATACATTTTTGAAATCGGGAAAAATATCCTTTTCAATGATGGCTTTTGGCCCAAATCTCGGGAGCGAGAGCTGACACGGAGTTGAAAAGTATATAATAGGCCCATACATAACTTCAAAAAATCGGTCGAACAGAACCTGAAATATCCTGCTGGTTCCATACTTTGTAGCTACGCTGTATAACTTAAATTCATTCTTACTCGCATGTCTAAATGAGGATGTCAGCAATTGTGTACATCGTACCTTCGTAATTACTTCTTGTGCACTGCCCATTAAAAAAACTTCTCGTAACATACCAACCACAAATAATTGGCGCTATAATTTTTGAATGGGTACGGAATGAGTGAATGGATAAGCTTGCTCTGCCCTCACGTAATTGCTTTGTTTTGCCATCGGAGGTAATAACAATGACACTGGCCTTGAAGTGTAGTTTTACCAAATTCAGTTAACACAATGGGAAAATAATGCTTAAATCATTATTGGATTTGACAAGTATTTTTATCCAGAAAGTAAATAAACTACAGAGTTTTTTTGTTGGATTGTTTGAAACATTGTTCTCTGTCTCTTCAGTTACATTTGGATTATTAATAAGCAATTAATAAGAAATGATATTACTCGAAAAGTGGTTTACAACCTTATAAACTTTTCCAAAAACCTACCAATAAGCTTTGCGCATCAGCAATTCTGTTAACTTCTAGTTGCCTTGGCATTCCAGTATTGTTCACTCGGAGCCTAGACGTTAACAACCGATAATCTACCGTGTATAACTGTTTTTGTTGATTCACAGAAAGAAACTTTAATTCAATTAGTGCAATTCATTCTGTGCCATCAATAGCGCACATCGAAATGACTGATCATCAATTTCTGAAGCCCACGTCTGCGTGGATCAAATTTGGAAGTCAAATTAAAGATAACATATTTTAATACCGGACTGTTGGTGTTGTTAAATTAAACTCATTAAATTAAAAGAAAACACCTCGCATTGTTACAATATTCTTGGTTTGTTACCAACAATATTAGAAAGCAACGTCTAAGTTTCGAAATACTAAACAAGTTACGAATAGATGTAATGAAGAATACTTTTCTTAAAAGTCAATTTAACTACTATAGTTGCAAGCAACAATCTATGAGACTCATTATACGAACAGCCGATTACCGCTCACAATGGTTTAAAAGTATTACCTGACGATGTAGTAAATAACAGACGGGTTCGGCAGGTTCCACTGTTTTGCAGCGCAGTGTACCGTATCCAAAAATTGTGTTTAGGCTTTTTTAGAATTTTTTCCGTACACATAAATCAATGAACATTATTTGGTATTATTATTTGAACTACAAATATTTCTCATCTAATAACTTTTAACGTATGACTAAAACGCATTCTTTCCTAATTTAATGAGTAGTATCTATTTTTATAACCATGAATGGTAAACATTCCAGTTTCAGTGCGGCAGCCCATACTTTCCAATTTTTGATCGCGGTGTGCAATCGTCCTCTGCTCTGTTTTTAAAAAATTTACTGCAACTCACGCGGATCTTATTAGAAGAAACGTCTATGAAATGGACAAGAATAATGTTATTTCAACAATCGCCGTGCTATATAAAAAATTGAAAAATGATAACATTATCGACTGCTCCGAGCATACCTTGCAAAAGTATGTTAAAACCATTGGCTTTTCAATGAAAAGGGTGGAGAAGAAGCAATGCTTGATGGAAAGCGAGGTAATAAGAAAGTGGAAATACGATTATTTAAAATGTATAGAAATGAAGTTGGAAAATCGTCCGATATTTTTCCTCGACGAGACATGGTACGATACCCATGATACAATAAAAAAAAGGATGGGTTGATGACTCAGGGAAGTGCAACGTCAATATTCCGGCGTCAAAAGGAAAAAGAATAATGATTCTACAAGCAGGAGGTGAAAATGGTTTCGTTCCTGGAGCCCTGTATCTTGGATGTAAAAACTTAAAAGAAGCAAGCGCCGATTATCATTCTGATATGAATGCGGAAGTGTTTGAAAATTGGTTCAAAAACATTTTATTGCCCAAATTGCCACCAAACAGCGTCATAGTAATGGACAACGCAAGTTACCATTTGGAGCAACTCGATAAAATACAACGACTAATAAGGCAACCATTCAAGAGTTTTTAAGAAAAGAAGATTTATATTTCGAAGAGGACTACACAAAAAAACAATTGTTTGAAGTGCTTGGCACAAAAAACACACCATTCTACGATTACTCCCATATCATTGCATTTTCAACTCCATTGAAATGATATGAGGGCAGTTGAAATAAAGAATTCGACGAGGGAACACCGGTGGATAATTTAGCAATGAAATGCTGCTAAAAATTAGATACGAAGCTGAAATAACAAGTGTCGATGCATGAAGAAATTCAGTGCGACATGTACTGTACATTGAAAATCGGTACAGAGCGAATCATGTACAAAAATTAATAATAGTGGTTAATCGTGATTATAGCAGTGAAAGTGATAGTGAGTATTTTTTTTAGTTTGTGACTCTCATAATGTGCTTATTAACAAGCTGTAATTAACATAATCGATACCGTGTTTAAATTGTATTGTGCACTATTGTAAATTTTCGCTAACAAATGTAAATAATTTTCTACTTACTAATTTGTATGTTATTATATTAAATTTATATAAATTCGTTATGGCATGCAAAGGCTTTTATTTTATGCATCGGAAAATTTAAACTCAATAAAGTATCACATAAAAATAAATCGTGGGTCGCGCCATTTAGCATCAGGTCTGCATTAAATAAAATTTGTTATAGAAGCTTCTATGATATATTGATTGCTAAATTATCACAACTAACAAATTTCAAAAAAAAAGTTAAAATTTTAGCCAACAAGTTTTTTTTAATACGGCCCATTAAGGAACTTTAAAGCGTGCCATTAATCCCAATAGTTTAGGACGGCCGACCATAAGGTTGTTAAACCCTCATTTACAGTACAATAGTTTACGACGGCCGACCTTCAAGCTGTAAAACCTTCTGCATAAGTCAGACTCATAGATCGTTGCTTGATACTTTACTAACTGAAATCAGTAGTGATAGCTGTGATTGTACTAGAGGAGAAATTTACTTCTCTCAAGTGATTGTTATTCAGTAGAAAGTTAAAATTTTATTTAATATTCAAGAAAACTTCAACAGTGAGTATGTATTTGCAAACCCTCGCAACAAAAACGTATTTGTTGTATAGCTTTTTCTTTTTCCTGTAAGGCTTTTATTAGTAAACCGAGCATTTTTAAGCGGCGGTTTATTTGCAGACCTTATAGTGATTTCTTTGTTGAACCTATTTATAGTTAAAATCATTACATTGTCTCGATCGTTCTCGGCGTGTATCTCGTTACTAGACATCAGCAAAGGGTTGCGGCTTTGTAGTCAAACAATTCAACTCGGCTGTCGACATAAAAGCCTCCTACCGCAGGAAGTTGAACGAAGGAACTTCCGACTTGTAGTGACATGGATGACATGATGCAGGTTCCGTTCAGACGGTTAGAAACGGTTAGAATCTTGGATTCACGTTACTTTGCTATTTTAGAAAGCTTCTAGACTGTTTCGGTTTTGTATGGGTAGCTGCACCTGTCCCTCAAAGAACATACATTTCTAATTAATCCAAGGTGCCCGGATGTGGACGAGCAGCTTGCATCGTCCATGCATTTTTATTCGTGTGGTCACCTGCTGCTTTGCAAATTGGTATGAAGGGGGTGAAAATAAATAAAATAATAATAATAATAATATTCGCAAGCATTTACAGTTTTCATAATTTCAAGCACAATACATTTTCAGTGGTGCTAACACTTGTGAAACGGCGAAGTTCAGCAGTCACTTAAGAGAAAATGGCAGCTGTTCTTCCACCTAACCGAAAGCGAAAAAAACAAGTAAAATGAAAGCCTTATTAACTGTAAAATTATAAATATGGATAATATAAAACAATAAAAAAAATGTTATTTAAAAGGCAAATAAAATCTGACCTAATTTCAGAAAAAAATATTGTAAACCAAGATTCACAAAAAAAAACAATAATATTATGTGMTGGATAACAGTAACTTCCTGTATTCGCACTTAAAAGAATAGAAACTTTTAGAWTTTAGATCTGTAGGGACAGAATTATACAAGGTGATTTTTTGAAAACTTCACACCTTAAATAACTTWAAATAGAGGAAAAATTTAAAATTTTGCAAAAACATGTAAACTTTTGTTTGCAGGGGGACAACTTTTGAGATAAGTTTTTAATGGATAGCGCTTACCCTCTTAGCGGGGTAGATACCCCTTCAAAAATTTTAAATGAAACTACCCATCTTACGATACATCATTTAAAAGCTTATTACACAAGGAGTCTTGCCGTGTAATTAGTTTTACTATTTTTTTACCCATTGACGGGGTAGTGGATCAAAAAGTGCATTGTAGCAAGTGGCTTATAAAATGGAATATTTTGGACTTTTTTTTAACAAAATTTATTGTCTTGCAGTTACAATAAAAATTGTCCTTACTTAAGTCTAAAAAACTTGTTAAAAAATAATTGTGACACCTAAGCAAAATGCCAAAAATACTTAAAATTTTCTTTCAACATTACTTGATATTGCAACTCGACGGTTTATACTGAATTGGCTAAATAATTATCTGCTCTGTGTTTCCAATTTTTTGTTTCAACTTTTTGGCTACTTCTTTGGCACGACCATCTTTTTGTTCACATTCCTTTTTATAAATCGCGTGAAATTTTAAAGTGAGAGTCCAAGTGATAATGGTTTATTCAACTGCCGAAAGGGTAGAAATAATTTTTATTTACTGTGCTGAGCATAGCTGTGCTCGTGCGTCAGTAAGGGTGTTTAACGAACGGCACCCCGATAAAAATGTTGACGCTAGGTACATTCTCGATCTCGTGCAGAAATTTCAAGACACTGGATCTGTAGTAAACAAAAAAAGGGCAGGGAATAGAGTCGTTGATGAAATGGCCCAATTTGAAGTACTTGGTCATTTTGCAATGGATCCAACTAGCTCTTTGCGTAACATTTCTACAGCCACTGGACTTTCTTATTCATCTGTAAGGAAAGTTATAAAACTGCACAAATTCCATCCCTGTAAGATGAAAACTCTCCAGGAACTCGGCGAAGATGACTTCGATAGAAGACTGCAATTTTGCGAAATTATGACAGAAAAGATTATAGTAAATCCAAATCTAATAAAAAATATCTGCTTCAGTGATGAATGCACATTTTTTTTGAACGGCTCTGTAAATAAACATATCGTCAGGTACTGGAGTGACGAAAATCCTTATATTTTTCGAGAAGGTCATACACAAGTCCCTCAGAAGCTGAACGTCTGGGCTGGAATACTTGGCAACGCAATTGTAGGTCCAATTTTCATTGACGGGACGCTAAATGGGGGAATGTATTTAGAATTACTTGATAACGTTATTGATTCTTTAATCACAGAGCAATTAGAAAACCAACGTGACCCTGAAGGAAATCCAATGTTGGATGAATACGAATTGTTTTACCAACATGATGGAGCCCCACCGCATTACGCCATTAATGTGCGAAATTGGTTAAATCATAGATTTCCTCTTCACTGGATTGGTAGGCGTGGAACAATTGAATGGCCGCCACGATCACCCGATTTGACTGCTTTAGATTTCTTTCTATGGGGTCATTTAAAATCTGTGGTTTACAAAACACAACCTACTAGCCTGGACGATCTGCGAGAAAGAATTATTAACGAGTGCAGGAGGATTCCACCTGAAACTTTCCGAAAAGTGCAGCAGGAGTTCGAGAACCGTCTGTATTATTGTATGGAAAGAGGTGGTGCACATTTTGAGAATCTGTTGTAAGGTTTGAATTTCTATGGTTTTGTTCACACAAATAAATAATTTTTCTTTTTCGTAGACATGGACTTTCTAAAAAATTACATGATAAATACTTTAATGTTAATAATAATGTTAAAAGAAAATTTTCAGTATTCTGGGAGTTTTTTTTAAGCGTCATATTTTTTACAAGTTGTTTGTTTAAATTTTGGGTTCTCGTAAGGACAAATTTTATTTCCGCTCTAAAATAAAATACATTTTGTTGAAAAGAGTCCAAAATATKCAATTTAATAAGCAACCTGTTTCGTAGGCACTATTAATCTAATTACCCCGTCAATAAGTTAAACGTGGTAAAACTAATTACATGACCAGACTCTTTGTGAAATAAGCTTTCAAATGATGTATCACAAGGGGTGTCTACCCTGCTCAGAGAGTAAGCGCTATCTATTAAAAACTTATCTCAAAAGTTGTCCCCCTGCAAACAAAAGTTACCTGTTTTTGCAAATTTTTAAATTTTTGCTATATTTAAAGTTATTTAAGGTGTGAAGTTTTCAAAAAATCACCCTGTATATAGTGGACACACAATAAGAAAAACAACGACCAAAAAAGCCGTGCTTATGAGTTGGAATCAACAGAATATCTTTTCTGCGTATATTGATACTGTGTACATCTCACCTAAACGTAATTTTTTCATTTAAATAAGCGGGAGATTTATTTAAAATCACTTTATGAAACAAACAGGCAGAATGTAGTTTTCTACGTGATCTCATATCCAACCAAGGTACTAACTTGAGTTTGTGATTAACATGATGTATTCTCTTTAGCCCAAAAATTAAGCGTAAACAAGAATTTTGTACGACTTGAAAATCCTCCTGCAATCAGCATAATCCAAGCAAGGCCCATATACACTATCAGAAAAGTTAAACAAAGAAAGGGCCATAACATCACAGAGATATAATTTTTGTTGTAAATTTAGTAGGTGACGGATATTATAAATAATTCTGGGATTACAGAATGCCTTACTAATAAAATAATTTACATGCATACTAAAACGCAATCTATTATCGATCCATAAACCCAAACTTTTAGCACATCTAACAATTTCCAAATTCTGACCGTCTACCTTAACATGTAAGTTCGTAACTAATTCAGTGTACCAGGGGGAGGTAGGAGACATACAAAATACGATTACTTTAGACTTAGACGGATTTAAGGACAAAGAATGGTCCATAGAAGTGCGATATAAGTTCCTTAGATCCGCCTCAAGTTTTTGCTTGGTGTCCAAAATAGTATTTCTATCGGAATAATAAATAACTTGAGTATCATCAGCAGCAGTCTCACAACTATATCCCTTTCGGAAACCAGACTGAGTCTTAGGAAGCAACTAATCAACATGCGGCAACAATTGGGAAGCCATAATCTTTTCAAGGACTTTAAAAAGAATGGGTAGTAAGCTAGTAGATCTAAGATCCTTATATTCCGAAGATTTTTAATTTTGGGGATGGGAACTACTATGGATTTTTTCCAGCTATTAGGAATAGTATTAAGACCAATATAAGAATTAATTATATCGGTGATAAAGGGAAGAATGACATTAACGCTGGCAAACCTGAACGAAATTTTAACCAGGTCCTTTTTATAAGAACTCTAGAAAAATCTGTTTTCTAGTTAACAGTARGATTACATTTGCCACCGATGATTGCTCAATTAATTTTCGTCATAAGGGGTAGGCMATACAAATTTATTACCTACATATTTTTCCGAATCAGTCGACGTCGCCATAGATTGCTTACAGATGTTTTGCAAGGGGTTGCATTTGAGGAGGAGTATAATACTATTATATTGACTGAAACATGGCTTAATGATAAATTGTGTTTTTGTTCGGGGTGGCGTAACTGCTCGAGCGGGCGCTGCTTACAGCGTTACATTTTGTTAATTTTGGACGACAGACCTAGACCCTCATCGTCGCACGATGGCCATCTCCTCCAGGGCAACAGGTGATGATATTAACCTGGAGGAGAGACACATGGTCCTAAATTGTAGTGCCCGAAAACACCTGGCGTATAACGCGTAGTAGGGGGATAACCGATGTTGCCGGATTGCCCCCTATTGAGGAAAACAAAACCCCGATGGCTGCATTTGTAATGCATTCGTTTTAAATAGGTGGTAGTATAATTATTCCAAGTAATTTTATTCCAATGGACTCTTTATTATTTATTTTATTGAAACTAGAAATGAAATTGACCCGCCCTAAGAATAATGCAATTGAAAAAAGCATTATGTACGACATTTTAGAAGCACGTATCGATTCCTCGGTAAATTGGCAGGCTGTTTCGAGCCCACTAAATAGATTGGTTTAATTGGTCCATCGGCGAGCACACGTGCCGCAGATGTTTCCTTTTGTAGCTGCTGGGTGCTGGCCTGCTGGCATCACACGTCTGGCACCCTGCAAGCTGCACTTGGTTTGAACAGTAAAATAAAAATATGTCCCGATGCGGATCGATTTTTCAAAAAAATGTCGATAATAACGAACTCCTCAGTAGTTAGTTATCGCGAAAGCGGTCTAGCGTGTCATCTGCCGAGGAAGCCTTTTAGTTTATGCCACGAGATAATTACATGCTTTATTCTCGTTTCCTGTATGCCCAGGTCCTATATTTCGAGGAACCGACCGACGTTGCAAAGCCTCGACCTTGACGGTATCAAACAACGTGAAGGAAGAGACTTAATTTCGCAGATAAACATATATTTATCTTCTTTGGCTTATAATAACACGTATTGAAAGTAGTAAACGACGGTAAAAGTACGTAATAATTTTCCTCGCTCCAAATTGATTTCTGCAATAACAACATGTATTCTGTAGGTTAATGTAGTTATCGCTCATTTCATTTCATTATTGTTAAAAATTGATACAAATACGTTTATAGTTTAATTACATTAGTAGTTACTGCGATTTTGAAATTAAAAGAACTGATTAATGCGGACAATAATAAGAAATTAAATTAAATATGTATTCGTAGGTATAGAAATACTCGAAGTACATGTACTACAATTTTTGTATGTCCTATCCAGAAAGATTTCATATGCCAAAAAAGAATCCAATTTATTATCGAGCCGTGAGCTGGTGGCACGTGCCCGAAAGACATAGGGGCCGTATGGCAGGCGACCAATTTACCTTTTTTTACCTGTATCTGCGTTCCAGCGTCTCAAGCGGTAACATTTGGTGAGCAGGTGTTGAATAGAAAACCACTTTCTGGGTAGACCGATTTTTGAAGGTTAATAAGATTAAAACGACTGATGCGCTTGCCAAAATTTATTGCATCTAATATATTACTGCTTGCACCTATTTAAAGATCACGCAAAAGGTAACCTAAAACATATAATTCCAGCCCTGTCGATATCCCTAATAATAAGCTAAACGAGCATTTACGAACATCCCCAGAAATTGTATTTCCACCAAAACTCGATTTGCTGACGAATTTCCCCTCATAAATTGAAAAATATCGCCCGAGGTCCAAAGGATTCCCAAATGAGCTCTATCGGATGTTTTACGCTTAGGTATGCACAATAAATTTCACCCTCTCTAGTGTTGCTTTACTAATAATTACAGACGTTTGTTACATAACCGTTTCCAATATTACACTAATACAACAAAAAAAGACGAGGGCACAACTTATCAAATTAATATATTCTCTCTTGAGAAGAGTAATGTTGTAACAAAATGTATTGATGTATTGTTTTCAAACAACATTTTTACACATTCTCCATTAAATATTACAGCAATATGATACATAAATGATGCATATACATAAGTTATATGTCACATTGTAGGTCTTTTTAAACTCTTTAAAAATAGAATATTGGGTGTCCAAAATTTTTTTTGCAGATTATCATATTTCGTAAATAAACTTAATTTTTGTAAATATTTTTTAACCTTACCCCTTATAATAAATATTGCTTTAGAGTTAGATGCCGGCTTTTATTTTCTTCAGTTTGTGTCTTTACGAGGTATGCGTAATTTTTACTCCTTCTTAGTGAAAAACAAGAAAAACTAGTCGCCGCCATTTTTGTTAATAGGGTTTAGTAGCTTATTACGGTACAAATTATGCCTGCATACTCATCGCTGCACACAAAACCCCAAAATTTGGAGTAACTTTTAAATAAGTAAAGTACAAAGTTCGTTCTACAGAGAGAGAGAGGCTAGGAAACGAAACCCTGCGATGAGGCTAGTGCGTGATGTAGAAAACCAAACTAGCCTCATCGCAGGGTTTCGTTTTCTAGCCTCTCTCTCTTTCTCTCTCTCTCTGTAGAACGAACTTTGTACTTTATTTATTAAAAATTACTCCAAATTTTGGGGTTTTGTGGGCAGCGATGGGTATGTAGGCTTAATTTGTACCGTAATAAGCTACTAAAATAGCACTTAAAAAATTCTGAATAACCCTATTAACAAAAATGGCGGTGAATAGTTTTTCTTGTTTTTCACTAAGGCGTAAAAATTACACATACGTGGTAAAGACACAAATTGAAGAAAATAAAAGGCGGCATCCAACTATAAAGCAATACCCTTACGGGGTAAGGTTAAAAAATATTTAAAAAATTAACTTTATTTGCAAATTTTTTTGGACACCCAATATTTTATTTTTAAAGAGATTAAAAAGACCTACGATTTCATATATAACTTAAGGTTGTACCTAAAAAAATAGCGAAAATACGAGCCTGGGTAGTTTTACGTGGCGGACCCTGTATATGCATTCGCCAAAAATCGGTAAAAAACTGTAAAATACGGTCGATAGAAAATTGGACGGATAAAATAAATCTTTTTTATTTACTTAACACAAATACATTTTAATGAGGTTTACAAATAAGAATATGCTCCGAAAACAAAAACAGAAAACTTAAGTGGTACTCTATAAAAAAATAAAATAAGACATAAAAGGTATGATTATAAACAATAAAACCAAAATAAATTACTTTTATACCATGTTTTTAACTAAATCATAAATCCATAATTAAATACTCCGATCTAACAGGTAATTTTTGTTCATTTTATATGATCTTATTCACTTTTTTTAATGGATGGATGTAAGACGTATTCAGAAGATTGCTATAGTTATTAAATTAAATAACACTACTACACAAGGCATCATACATGCTAGTAGCTGAACACTAGACTGAGATAGGTACACTCCATCTGAATAGAAAAGAATACAGGAGCGTAATCATTTGCATGCGCGATTTGCACGTCGTAACCAGTGCCGCCGTCGCGGTGTTAATAGGGGTCAGTTAATAGGTTACAGTACAATACGCAACACACAGCAAAATAGAAGGATATATTATGCAGACAAACCACTAATAATAAAGGAACCGTGCTGTATAAACAGTAAATGCGAAATGCAATAATAAAAACACACACTCTGACTCTGACCGTCTACTCGAAACGAAACTCGAACGTTGAATTAGACGAATGCGAGCACGCCACTGAATGGTATTGTTACCTAGCAACGGTTGGTGTCGCGTGCTAAAAATGGTTTGTGCGCATGACGTCATTGATGATGCTCTGTGTTCTTCTCTATTCAGATAAAGTGTATATGCATGTACATTCCGCAGTCGCGTGTACTACCACTACCTACTGCGTACAGCAGATCTAAGTGGTTTCATTTCGACTAACACGGTAGATTGCTTACAAAAATACTGGTCTGCAAAAATAACTTTTTTTCGCCATTATATTTTTATGCGTGATTATAATAGATTTGAAGCTTCTGAACGGAGATATGGTTACAAAAAATTGTGTGTGACGTATATTTTTTTGTAATGGGTTTTATTGGGTAGAACGCTTATTTTACTTAAAATTATAAACAAACATTTGCACCAATATTTATAAGATGTTATACTTCGTTCCACAACACACAAAAACACCATACAATATAACAACTTGTATATGAGTAGCATTTCACTTTGTAGTTTTTTCCTTTTCATATTTTTCATGGGAGTTGCGCGGCGAATCGGCCAACAGAAATCTGCCGGCATTGATTCTGACCACTTCCCATTGTATCGTCTTTCTATGTGCAATATGACTTGATGAAACCTTTCTCCGTGTTCCTCTGATGCTGCGCCAAGATTTCGGGAAAGAAATCCAAGCGAGAGTCCAAAAAATAAATTTTAAGTGACATTGCATTTTAGTGCTCTATATGAAGAAAGAAGTTCTCGGATGATCTCGTGGTAGTTGTAAGCTTTTCTATTGCCAACAAAATTGTAACACACTTCTACAAAAGCGGCCCATGCTCTTTTTTCTTCTTTATTTACGTCCTTCAGCAGTTCGTGTATTTGTGGGCCTGCTAAAATACCTTCTTTTAATTTTGCATCACTGATTCGGAGGAATTTTGTTTTAAGATACTGAAATAACCCTTGGCCTTCCTTATTCATTCCTTTTACAAAGTTGCAGTGGCGGTAAAAAATCACGTTGCACTAAAGGTTCTTGATTTACATTTTTGATTCTGGGGGTTTAACTCGCTCTTCGCGGCCAATTTTTTACTATTAGTGTTTATCTCTCGCGCGGCTGTCCCATTCGCATAAAAAACAACAAAATTTGGTAAATCATCCTTGCAGTGAGGTTAACATTGCTACAACTTTTAAATCGGCACAAATGTTCCACGAGTATTGCGAATATTTGATTATTTTCAGTAACAAGTTCATATTTCCATAGTTTTCTTTCATGTTTGTTGCATATGCTAGGGAAACTGAAGGATATTTATTCCCATTATGAAGTAAAACTGCTTTAAAAATTGGTTTTAGACGAATCAATAAATAGTTGCCATTGCTCCGATTTTCTAGGACTACCCAGTTCTTGTATAAGTTCTTCAGCATTATTATAAAACACCAAATCGCCCTCTTTACTGAAGCACCTCATAAAATCCTCTTGTCTGTTACGAAAATATGAGACTCTAGTATTTTTATATAAAAGGTTCCATTCTTTCAATCTTGACCCGAGAAGTTGAAAGTTCTAAATCTCGAACGAAATCATTCAAATCAAACTGAATAAGAAGATGAGGTTTTGTTAAGGGCGTTGAACATAAAGATGAAAAAGTGGAGTAGTTACTCGGTTGACTTTGTTGAGAAAGAGCATCTCTCTCAAATCATGGGAGTTGCAAATGACTTCGACTTATGACTTCCTTGGAGCCACCTCTTAAAGTTCTTGAGCAGCTATTACAACATATGACAAATTCAAAGCACTTACTAAGGAACACATAATAAAGAATAGATAATTTTTTCTCCTGTATATAATGTAATACTAATTAGTACCAAAATTTATTTTGTTACTCATTTCTTTTTTTTTATTTTTTTGAGACTGATGTAACCGTTGATCTCACTTCTTAGATGTAAACTATTTGCACTAGTTTTAGGATTTTTATTTTTTGAAAGTTTATTGTTAATTTATAGGCGCATATCTTGTTATTATTATTTTTCTTTTTTTATCTCCCAATTATTATATGTTTAGTTAAACTATTTTTAGGATGAAGCCTGATGTGGCCTTAATAGGCTTTTATGGCTGATGTTTATGGGAATGTAAAGAATGATTAAATAAAAAAAAATATTTTTGGGAGCCAATTTTTGTTTCTTTGATCAACAGGAAACCTAAAATAAAGTTGACAAGCACTTTTCACCACAGATGTAGCAAAAAAATCTGCAGAATTCTTGCGCGTCCTTAGTGGCATTTCTTACCAAAATTTGGAGGATGATATGGTATTATAATTTATAACTATTTTATTAATAGTTGACTCTTTTGCCCTGTAGTTAAAAAGATAAAAGTTATCCGTACATGCATGGATACCTATTACTGATTTTTTGACCTAATTAGCGCCTTGAAGTGAGCGATTACTCCGCACGCAAATGTATTTGTTTAAAAATGTATGTTGTAAAAGAAAGTTAATAAGTAATGTTAATAATGCAAAAACCGAAACATAACAAATACTTAATTTTGACATGAAAAATATAATAATAATAAAGGAGAATTTCATTGCAGACCGTTGAAATCGGTAATTCGCATCGGTAGGCAGCCGCTGAAATCTGTAGATATACAGAAAAATCGGTAGGGTTGGCAATGTTGGCAACCTTGCGACACGTTGGTAGTTCATACGCATCAATTACGTAATACACATAAACTACTTCCGCAAAATGTCAATATGTGTGCAAGTTTGTGCCCTTGTATCGTCGTTTTCTTAGTAGTGAATTGAATATTAATTTAATATTCATATTTTGCGTTTTTCTAGTAGTTTAGTATGACAAATCTATCTGCACACACTGACGAAATAGAGGCATTAGTTTCAATATACGGAAACGATTGGAAATGTGAAAATGACAGTGGAACTACTTGGAGCATTGAGGCAATACCAGCAGTCACTCTGTTTGTCACCTTCACTGCAGAATACCCATCAGATGGACCACCGAAATATGATCTTTTGGCCCCGTCATTGTCTGCTGATCAAAAGCTAAAAATCTCCAACGAATTCGAAGCAATTTACAAGTAAATAAGCGCAACTCTTCCGTTAATGGTTGTTAAAGGGTTCATGACTTCAGACAGAACTTTGGCAGCCCCGTGTTGTTTCAGTGGATCGAACGATTGAAAGAAATCGTTCCCGATGAGAAACCACGGAGTGAGAGTCATACAGAGCATTGCAAACCAGAAGAAAGCATAGATGAATCTCCCCTGATTGATATAGTACATGGACCATTGATTCAGGACCGCAAAAGTGTCTTTCAGGGTCACACCTGTAAAGTACACTCACAAGAAGATGTCAGGTTCGTTTAATTGCGTAATATGCACACTTGATTAACAATTTTTATAGTAATTTTATGAATACGTTGTTGAAGAATAGAAAAATTGCACAGGCAACACACAATATACTGGCGTATCGTGTAAAGCTTCAGAACGGTAATGTTTTGCAAGTAAGTGCAGAATGTGTATATACTGTAAGAAGTAATTTTCAATTATCAATTTTTAGGACTGTGATGATGATGGAGAAACACATGCTGGAGGAAGGCTATTACATTTGTTACAAATAGTGAATGCATTGGATATAGCTGTTGTAGTCTCTCGCTGGTTAGTATATGATTTATTATATGAACTGTTCCGTTTTCAGTGTAAAACATGATAGTTTTTAAAAATGCATGTCTATGCTGTGCTGTCTGCACCTCAACCAACTGCAGATAGATCTATTTCACTGTCATTACAGCTCATCAGTGCAGTTTAGGTCTAGTGCAGACAGCACGGCATGGAGCTGGTTTTGCCTATATACCAAAGCAATGGTATGATGTAAGTAAGAATTTAGGTGGCAATGCCATCTGTCAGCATTACACTGACAAAGCCACCTAGCTGCCTTAACGGGTACTACTTCCTAAAGGAAGTGACCTGTAGCCCGACAAATTGGCATGCAACTGCGTGCTTCAATTTGACAGCAGGCTCCCACGGCACTTTTTGCTAGCGGGCAAAAACCGACATACATTAAAATTGAAGTATGCAGTGGCATGCCAATTTGTCAGGCTACAGGTCACTTTCTTTAGGAAGTAGTACCCATTAAGGCAGCCAGGTGGCTTTGTCATCATGTCAGTGTAATGCTGACAGATGGCATTGCCATCTAAATTCTTACTTACATGATAGCTTTTTGTTACAATTATGAAAATTTTTGTCATATCCATTACATACAAGCTCAGGATAAAGCTTTTTTTGAAGTAATCTAACAGCAGAAAAAACTGTCCTCCATGAATGAATTGCAGAATTTTACGGACCTGACTAAATATAGTACTTCTAAAAGATTAGTCTGCACTAAGAATAACAACTCCACTAAAGGGTAAATTAAATAGTTTTTGAAAAGCATATGCAAATAAAAGACATTAATTTTACACTTTTATAACAGTGTTTTGTTTTTCAGGTACGGTGGCATACACTTAGGGCCTGACAGATTTCGCCACATTAACAATGCAGCCCGCCAGGCATTACAAGAAGGCGGCTTTATAAAATCTAGATGACATAACTATGTATTTGTACATAAGGAAATCTACAAATATATGACATTTACTGGTTTGCATGTCCCTGAGAGTTAACGGCCGAGTCAGAGCCGTGTTTCATTTGCCTGTACAGATTCAAGATCGTTTCCTCGTCCAAAGCTTCTTCGACGTGGGTCAACATGGCCTCCACCTCGTCATCCGGTGGGGGCGGCTCCATGACGACGGGCGGATGTGATGCGAACACGGCCTGCATCACGTCCGCCGTGATTTCATCTTTGTTCCAGTGGAGCAGCGGCTCCGTCCCGATTATGACCGGTACGCCCGGCATGTCGATGTTCGGGTAATTGTAGGGGCCGTGACGGGGCAGGGCGGCCTGCAGCGTGACCCACACCTCGTACGTCACCCGGCAGCAACCGCATTGCCAGAACTGGTTCGTGGGGACCATGTTCTTGGCGGTGTCAAGAACGCAGTAGTAATCGAAGCGACCTTTCAGCACGTCGACCACGCGTGCCACCCTGCATACGTCCGTACGAACGGTTTTCAGCTTTGGGAAGGGTTTTTGACTTCTGAAATTATGGGGAAGGGGGAAAATGACCATGGCTTCGATTTAAAAATGCAACTTTTATCAGTATAATATCACAAATTAGCATTTCTTTTAAAGAGCTTAGTACATCTTTTGTATGCTACAGTAATACCACTTCTGATAAAATTAAAATCATTATAGCTAAACCGGGGAGCACAACTATAGCCCCATCCTGAATTTTAAGTTTTTCTTAGTCAAATACAAATGTTATTTAATGTAACTCACAAGAGGGATAATAGAAACGAAAATAATAAGAAGTAAACTATTCAGCCATTTATTAACAGTTCGTGTATATTAATAAAATAATATTTTTAATTAGACTGGTTCACAGCTTCATCTAAATTTCATACAGAATTGAATAAATTTCAACACCACATTTGTTAATTAATAATGGGTTTGGCCTCCATTCTTTCTTATTAGCTCAAAAATTCCAGAATTCATGCCTCCAACTAAATTATTTAATATTATTCGGTCCAATTTAGCATAAATCTCTTCTAATGAATTTTTCAGTTCATTTGTGGTGGCATACTGTCGATTATCTGTATATACTCCCCAAACTAAGATACCCTAAAGGTTATCAATTGGGATCATATCAGGTGAACAAGAACTCTAACAATTTGACATTTTGGTTGGCAAACCAAGCCATCGACTCTACTGACATGAATCCTCGCATTATCTTGTTGGAAAATGAAATCGTGTTCGTAGTTGTTATTTATTTATTTTTTCAAGAACTTGAATGTACTCTCATGTTGATGGCTAAGCCAATGTTAAAACGCCTGCTTTTGTAAAGGCACCCCATACCATTAATGTACCTCTTCCAAAATTTCGCTTTGAAAAATACTCAAGTTCTCTCCTCAAATCTCGCCAATAACAATTGAAACCATCTTGACCATCAAGTTTAATTTTTTTTTCATCAGAAAGGATAATCTGATTTTTTTTTAAAATAACTTGGTTTAATTCAAGGTTTAATTGTAAAGTTTTCTTTCACATTTTCCCAATTTCAGTTCATATTCTCACGAGCAAATTCCAAACGAGCAATTTTATGGTGAGAAAGAAGTCTCGGACATTTCCTTAGTTTTCGGCATACAATGTATTCATTTTTCTTCAGAACCCTTCCTATAGTCCATTTTGAAACATCAAGCTTGCAATCTTGGGCAATTCTTTTTCGACTTTTTAACGTGTTACTCGCTATAGCGAATTTTTTTTCTCAGGGCCACCTTTCTTGTTTGTGCCATATTGTTCAGGGTTTCACAAATAATTAGCGACAACTTTATTTTTTTTGAGCAATTTTTCGGCAAAAAGCCAATATTTTACCTTTTTCCATGTCATTCAGATTTAACACAATTGTTACTCTTGTTAATACATAATAACAAAATATAAACATGTTTTTGACTTTCAATCACAACCACCGAAAAGTTTTTTAAGTGGTGCTATAGTAATGCACCACGCAAATTTTAGAAATGAATTGATTAAATTATGGAAATTATTAATAAATTACTTTAAATGGTGCAGTTCCTATTATTTTTATTTCTTATACTTATCCTTCTTGTAATTTACATTAAATTAAGTTTGCATTTGGCCAAGAAAAACTGATAATTTTAGGTGGGGCTATAGTTATGTATAAACTGCAACACAAATCAACCGATTTTAAGTTTTAGGCTATAACTGAAAACATTAAAAAAATAAAGATTTCGTTGTTTCTCCTGATTGTACCAAAAAAGTATCTCCTTTACACCCACTTAATCTTATCTACAAAACTAGTTTATTAAAACTAAATATATCTTCCGATACTTTTTTGCTATCCTGCATAACACAGAAAATTGTGTTACGTTGCTATGTTCTCAGAAAAATCCTGTAACACATTTCTAAGGGGACACATTGCGCTTGTAATAGTCACCTTTTCCTTGTCCTAGGTATTTCAATTCTCTATTCAACCGCATCAAAATGTTATTTGATATTGACAGTGCAAACTATTCACAGAAAATTGAAGACTAAATAATGTGTTATAAATAAAACCACTTAAAACAAATAGTAATAGGTAATTTAGATGTCGATTTTCTGTGAGAGAATTGAAAGACCTTTTCAATGAAAGTTCACTCGAACACCATTCCTATTTAATGTTTTTGATGTGCGATGTGATTAGGAGAGGGTAACTATTACCTTCGATATGTTTCCTCCTAGAAACAAAAATTGATGTGTTTCAGGATTTTACTGAAAATAACAATTACAGAATTGTATATGGGGTGGCTCATTTAAATTGGTATACGCTGTATAACAATATCCACTGTAAACCATGTGCCAGGGATGGTTATCTGAATGGCAAACTTACCTATACACTTCGGTCTTTGTCAGCACCACAATTAAACCTCCAAAAAGGATCTTGGATTTGTTAGTTATGCTACACAATACAGGTAAACTTTGCCCTGCAGCAATGCCACAAATTGGCAACCACAGACTAATTTTTACGTTTCCCAAGTACAACGCGGCAAAATGAAATGTACGTGACACTTCTTTACGTGCCTCGAACAGCAATTGTTCTTCCAACTTCAAGTCTTTGTATGGATGTATGATTATATCCTGGACATATACGAACGTGGTATTTTTTGGCATAATAACCACAACCTTCCCGGCATACCTAGATGAATAAAATCAAAAATAGATTGTGCTTTAACATGCTGCTCACGTGATGTTCCCGAATTCTCCTGACCAAGTGGATGGCATGTTAGGTGAAAAGCCGCAACGGAACGCATAGCGTTTCGATCCTTGGCAGACATTGGATTCTCCTACTTCGATCAGCTTGTGACGACTGATGTAAAATTTCTCCTTTCCTGAGAATATGGTTCCTTTCTTGTAGACAAAAGGAATTTTAACCAGGGGTTTTTCCAAGGTCCACTCACAGCTTGCCACTCCATACATCTATTACACTAAGATGATTGCTATGGAATTTAAGTTTAATGTTTGTTACCTCTATGAACATTTGTTCTATTAACACTTCTTTAGATGTTGTTATTTCTACAAAACCCGATATCGCCCGATCGGATATAATGTCGTTTTGATCGGTCAGTATAATTCTGCAGGTTATATTGTCCATACCTGACAAATAAATGTGTCTTGTTTGCCATTAGCAGTCATTAGTGACATATAAAACATTCTTATTAAATATAAAATAACATATGTGATTAAACTACTTCTTGTTGTAAGTAAAATGCTTCCCTTCAAACTGATTTTTAAAAACAGAACAGTAGGAATTTTCCAAATTCACATTGCTTGTATTTTTCATTTTATTGAAGTTGAATTTAACTCTGACGTATAATTAACAAATTATAAATATTTGCAGCTATGCAAATAAGACAGCTTTGTCTGCTTATATTCCAAGACTGAGTACCTATATTCTAAATTGTATTACATACAAAGGTTCAATTGATTTCATTGTCTCTGGAATAGACAGGTACCGAAAGTTTTATCATGTTATACAAGTTGTACCTATATAAAATAGAAAATTTACATAAAATATCAGAGAACAAAACTTCTTGTCCTTTTAATAGTTTATTTATTGAAAATTCAAATAAAATCATTTTTCCATATTACACAACTTTAAATAATAAAAAATAGTGTGCTTTTTGCTTTAATGGTAAAAGGTTATAATAGGTATAGGTACAGGGCCTTGGCGTTGAGTTCTGAATTCCTTGTGCTGCCTTTTTTCTAACTGCTGCCAAGCTACAATATGCATGGCAATAGTATTGAAGATCAATATCATACTATATCTCCGAAATGTGAGCTTTCTGCAACCTTAAAGTTAATTATCCCACAAAACACTACAGAATATTAAAATGCCTGTCTATGCTGTGCTGTCTGCAACCAACTGCAGATAGATCTATTTCGCTATCATTATAGCTCATCAGTGCAGTTTGGGTTTAGTGCAGACAGCACGGCATAGAAGTGGTTTTGCCTATATACCAAAGGCTTGCCGTGGGTGCCTGCTGTCAAATTGAAGTATGCATGCCAATTTAGGAAATAGATCCCATAATGGCAGCTAGGTGGCTCTGTCATCATGTCAGTGTAATGCTGACAGATAGCATTGCAATCTAAATTCTTACTACAGAGTACGTTGAAAATACACACTCCCAGGCTTTTTCTCATATTACAGTGTATATAATAATTCAAAAATCGACAGATTACAAGTGTACGTCACTTTTCTGAGAGGCGACGAATTGATTTCCATAAGCGTCCATTTATAGAAACCCTGTATAATAAAATGTGAAAGTAAAGAATTCAGAATTTTTGCTTGCTTATATTGCAGTGATGTCAGTTATTGAGTTATTGACAATTGTGAGAAAAACTAGACTCGTTGGAATTCCTTAATGAGTGAGAATTTACATCAATATATTCCTCGTATATGAAGATTCATAGACGAGGGTATTTCCTACCTATCATAAATTAAATTAATTGTGGTTTTATTTTAATTTTAATGGTTGTTTTAATTTATCATAGTCTTCCTTGCATCGTATAGTATATCTTCATATTATTATTGACAAATGCGCTTTATTGCCTGGCAACGTGACAACACCGGTTTGTGGCTTTCGTTTGGCGTTGTCGCCATGTCGTCAGCACAGTCAGTTGCATTGTATGCCCCTTGCTACGCAGTTGTGTCAGCTTAAAACGATTTCTACCATCTCGCCCGCAAAAAGTGCATCCTACTTCTAAATAGGTAAGAAAAACAAAAAGCAACAGACGTACTCACTATGTTGCATGTATGAATAGTTTCTTTTACAAAATTTAAGTGGACTGTGAGCATATACGTGCGTACAGAAAGAAGTAGATATTAATTTTCGATCTGATGTAAATGTATTATCTCTTTTTCTATTTAAATAGAAATTTAGAGCCCCTTCCGCCAAAAATAAAGCCTTTTTTAAATAGTAGGAACATTTTGTAAACGACAGCTGCAGTGTTTATGAAAAATAATGTCTCCAACTTCTATCTAAACATTGGCTTACTTCCTGTTTTAGTTTAGGAAATAAAATAGGTATATCCTGTGTACTGTAGTATCTTCACTGGTGTTGGTATTCCGTTTTACTAGGATAGGGACTCGATTAACAAAGGTATTATTAGTGTCGTGTGAAAGAAAATAAATATAATTATTCCGGTCATTAATTTAAAAAAAAATTGGACAGTGAACCAACTACCGCGTGTCCCGAATTTCTGAAACTTTGCCAAGTTAATCAGGTTCTTGCATACCTGAAGCCCCTAGGTCAAACCAACACAAATATAATACAAACAAGGACAGTATACAACAATTATTGCTAGATGTCCATGTATATGTGAAGAGAATTGCGCGACCTCAATGATGCCTTTAAGCGTTATGCGTATTGTGCGTTTGTTGGTTTCTATGCTACGCAACTACGCATTAGATACGCATTTTTAACATGCATAGGCGCCTGTGAGATTTGAAGCTTAATTAGGGTGGTGGGTGAAATAGCTTGACGCATAGAGGCTTCTGTTGTTGCCAGTTTATTCAACGGTACATAAATAATTCGTTCAGTTGTAACGAAACCTTAGGCATATTTTCAAATTGACAAAAAATTAGTAAGACTCTAGGTTTATTTTCGAACACCAATCGATAAAGTTACCCTTGGTTATGTTAGCATGTTCCTTCGCAACCGCGTACTAAATTTTCCAATATAACGGCAACATCGCATCACGCATATTCATCGTGCGTGTCTATTCAAAGGTTTTTTGGCTCCAAATAACGCGATATGGAGAACCACGCAGGATGAACATAAGAAAGATTCGTACATTTTTCTGTTGTTTACTAATTTAATTGGTTTTCAACAACACATAATACGAAGCCCATTCCGATGTGTTGGACATGGTGGCGAAGCCCAACAAATCTTTTTATTGACCACAAACTGATCCTTTTTTAATTAGGACATTGATCTTATACAATAGGATAAATAAGTGTTCCTTATCTATTAATGTGGTGTAACAGACAATGAAATCAATTTAAAACAACGGATTTGTGTCTGCTTTCAATCCGCGATACCTATACCATAATATGTTATACCGTTATAACCATTGCGGTATGTCTATTAGCAATGTAGGTATACGGCAGTATAGTGTTATTTGTAATAGACTGTAATAGTAACAAGCAAATTGTAACGCTGAATCAATGTGATGCGGGCATGTGTATATTTTCTTTAGTACCTACCTCTAACGTGTGTGGTTTGTATTCGATTAATTTTTTGGCACGTTATGTACGTTCTATAGTAGTTGCGCGAGCCATATAGCCCGAAACGGTTTCTAATAATGCGAATGACGCAAATGGCCATACCTAAACAGAAATATACACCCAGTTTTTAAAATAGAAGTTTAGTTTTGCTGACAGTTTGCTATAATCAGCGGGAAATAAATAAATTAAATGCAAATTTAAATGTCTGCTAAGGTATTTCGATGTAATAAGGCGCATTGCAACAAAAGGATACCAAAAACCAGTCGACAATCAATAAAGAGCCCGATTGACATTCAGTACGCATGCGTTTCCATGCTATAAAGTTGTTGTAGAACAGCTGACACTCGCCCCCCCCCCCCTACACCTGACCGTCAAATCAGCYGGCKACAGGACGCGGGCAACCAGTCAGCCAAGTTTTTCTTTTTTCCCGTCAGTTGTGCTCTGGACTCAAGTGGTTTGTGACGCATCGAAATAAAACGTAAGCCCTTTGTTTGTAATGTTGAGGGGTGAATTGACTGTGGAATGCTTTGGATGTGGTGTTTTCATTTTGTTGGGACACGAAAACCTTTGTTCTAACGTCGCGACGTAAACAAAGGTTTCCTAGACAAGCAGGCGCGCATAACTTATCTCTGTTGCTAATTACGACACTGCCATAAACTGGATGCGTGTTTCGTCCTACAATTATACCGATGTAAATTGTGAAATGACAAATTGCCAAGAAACGAATACGCGTGCATTTACGTGATAAATAACCATCTACCTGCGTCAAATGACCAATCCCTTTTTTATGCTAGGCCTCCGTTTAGGTATGCTGATGTAATCCTCAGACAAGTATTATCCTGCGCAATTTCCGTGATTTTTTTTTACMAAACAATCCTMCTTATTAATTATTCTTAACGATTCAAGTATTTAATTTACTGAATAAAACTTTTGTACTCGTAAACTATTCATAAAGACTCGCGTAAGATGTGTGAATAAACAGCAAATAACAAAAATGCAGTTGTGATCTCGTAATTTGGCCAAGTTTCATATTGGCATGAGCCAAAAAGTGTAGGAGAATTACTTTTTACATCATAAACAACTTGAAACTTGCGAAATTTTTATAACGTACAAAAAATTGTAAAAGTAACAACGGTAATTGACTTTCGTCCCTAAATTACTGCTTTTTCGAGCCTTTGCTCTAGCTAACAAACTATTTTTATACTAGGGAATATTGCATGCATCTTGCAACAGTGTCACCTACAGCGCCACAATGTGAAGGTTATACAAAGTTTGAGACGTTGCCACATGGGTATTTTTTAATTAAATCTTATTATTCCTAATTCAACATGCCAATCTGAAGCCAGTTAAATCCAACTTATATATATAGGTGTAGGATATTTCCTTTTTATTTGTGGAATTTTTTTCAACTCCGTTGCTTTTTTTAAGTGGGAAAGGGGGTCAAAAGGCACATCATTGAAAAGGATATTTTTTCCTGATTTCAAAAATGTATCACACTTGTACAATTTATTGCCCAGCACTGATCAGCCACATAATGCAGAAGATTTAAAAGGACGAATCAGAGTGAAAATTCAGAGCTAAAGATTTTGAGCATCTTGGTAATGTAAATCTGGAAAAAATACTGTTTTTTTTTCAAAGAATCATGTTTTCTTTTTAACTTTTTGGGTACCATATTCGCAATAAATTGATCAAACTAGACGAAAATTATCACCAATTAAGGAAAATGGTAATACCTGGCTTTTTTTTGTCCAGTTTAGCGATAAAGATAATTGTTTTCATTCTTCGTCAGGCTGAATTGGGTGTGTTCACTAGTTATAAAATATAAACTTTTATACATTAAAAAAGAGTACTTAATTAATTAAGCGTGTATCTGTATCCATAACATTGCAAAAAATTTTTTTTACCAAAATAAATTGTTTACATCTTCTCAATGCGCAACGTGGTAACAACGCAGTTTTAAGACACGCTCGGATTGACTAGGACTGGCTGTGACGTATCACCCAATGTAAACAAGATAGCGTCCGCTACTTTCCGTATTTCGTTTACATTATTGGTTATGTTTGAAAGTGTTCTCCTGTTCTCGTTCGTTTTTTTTTATAAATTCAACAATATGTCGTCGGAATGCTTTGTTAAAGCATCTTCGAACAATTTGTCGGCTGTAGATATGTTTATAGTCACCGAATTTATCAGGAACGACCCACGTTTTAATGCTGCCGAAATCAATGACGCTAAAGTAGCAGTATAAGTAATTAATAAAGCAGCTTAATCTGCAATTTAATACATTATGGATCATTGATATTTTGAACATATAGCATCTTTTTTCTAGTGCAAGTCGTGAGCAACACGGAGATGCAGCTATAGGTTATTTTCAGGTGAAGCGAGAGGGGCCCATATGTATACTGCAGTCCAAGATATGCCCAGAAAACAAAGTTCGTGCAAAAAATTATGCAGTTACTCTAAGTCTCACAACAGTAAAATGTAGATTTTGTTTTAGTCATACCCCTTCTGACTGCTTTAAACCATCTCCGTTTGCGTTCGTAGTCTCCGGGTACACTTACGAATATTTTGTTGAGACTATTGACGGATGCATTTGAAATTTGAACACTGGCACAAAGCACCATCTGCTGTTAGCTTCTGGTTTGTACATGCCTAACAAGGGTGCTCCAAATATGCACATGGCATGATTTCTTAAAAAATGTGAAAACACCCAATTATCGTATTTACACTTTTCTCAACTCAGAAGCGAAAAATTGTTCAAGTGTGATACATTTTTGAAATCAGGAAAAAATATACTTTTCAATGTTGTGCCTTTTGACCACCCTTCCTATTTACAAAAAATGCAACTTTAGCTCATATCTCGGAAACGAAAGCCGACACCGAGTTGAAAAAATTCTGGAAAATGCATTTCAGTTACCCATAGGCCCATGCACAATTTCAGAAAAATCGGTCGAACAGAACCCCAAATAGCCTACTGATGCCATACTTTGTAGCGACCCTGTATTTATTTATACAGGTTTTTTAAGATGTGAAAACCAGATATGTCAATGTGCTCACGATTATCGGTCATTATGTCATTATCTACTGCCTTTGGTATACAATTAGAATTAAAGCATATAGATATGATATGATGGATGGAGCCCTTATTTCTTGGAAGACTATCTTTGCAATCATAATCTTGTCATCTTTTGTGTGACTACATTAATGAGCCGGTTGATATTTCCAGGACAATGTTCAACAACCTCGCCAACTACTTCCTGGGCACCATCTACAGCCAGCAAGAAGACGAAACGGCGGGCGCAGTGGGAGAAACGGCTTTAAGACTGACATCTGAAGACGACTGGGTGCTGGTGGACCGCGACAGCGAGGGCAACTCTGAGCTGAGTTCGGACGAGGAGGATGACATCGAACCTGCCAGGCCGGTCACGAGGACGAGTTCGAGCTCGTCGTTGCCGTTCGCCACGATGGAGGAGTCTTGGTTCCTGACGCCGCCACCGTGCTTCACGTCGGCGGGCCCCATCCACATGGAGACATCGCCGCTGGAAAACCTGCTCATAGAGCACCCCAGCATGAGTGTGTACCATCAGCACACCAGGAGGCACAACAATCCTGTGCCCGTGGCCGTCGTGAACGAGGAAACGTTGGAGGAGGAAGACGAAGAAGACGCGGTGGATGAAGTGGCTGTGTTGGTACCCAGAAGGAACCGCATCGACAGTATACAGAGGCAAGAGAGGCAGTGCTTGAAAAACAAACAGGCGCAAAAGGTAGGGAAATTACAGAAGAATTGCTTCTTCGGGTTAACCCGAGCACTCAACTTGAGCATTTTAATTTATATACTTACGAGCAAAAGTATTGCATAAATTTTGACAAAGAATATTGCAGCATTCACTGGTCCGATTGAAATGGCTTTTTTTTAACTGAAACTTTTTAAAGGGGGGAAAATGATGTAGTGAGGAGATGCGAAGATAATAATATATTCATATTGCACAGGGCGAATAGTGTTATGTTTTCTTGATCAAAGTTTGATGTCTTCTGCGGGCAATACCAGTTGGCTGAGGTTCATACCAACTATTCAATGAAGTAGCCTGGTGTTTCCCGAGTATTTTGTTTTTTAAAAATCAATTTATCTTGAATTTCTCCTGAGATATTCAACTTTTTATTTTATTTTATCATTGACCATGAATATCTTCCCAACACTATAACTTAGAAACAAAGAATTATGACAATGACAATTACATTTGGCAGATTTGTTTGTATTATTTAGAATAATTAATTTTAACAATTACATTATATACGACAGTTACAAAAAAAATATACTGACATAAGTTTATTGAATACTGATTACTAAAATGCATCCTTACAATGTGTGGCCAAGCCATTGCTTTGACTGAAGTGGGTTTGACACAGATGGAAATTTCCGTACACTTGGATATACATCAATCCACTGTTTCCCGTGTTACAAAACGATACAGGGAAGTCCGAAAATTTAGCAGAGGACCCGTCGAGGTGCACAAGGGCTAGAGAAGACCCAATACTAAATTCATGTTTAGAGAAGTTTGTTGTTTCATTGAAGACTGCCAGTCAGTACAAAACCTTGCTGCCTTTGATAATTAAATTTATCTTTCCGTTTAAAAAATTTGTTTTTTTTTAATTACGATAACGCTATATGGAATCATTGTTTTACCTAAAATGAATATCTCTGCAAGTATCCAAGATAAATTGATTTAAAAAAAAAAAATTGCCGGGAAACACCAGACCACTTCATTGAGCCTGAGCCAACTGTATTGCCCACAGAAGACGTTAAACTTTGACGAAGAAAACATGAGACTATTTATTCGCCCTGTACAATATGAAAATTTTATTTTTTGGGTATCTCCTCACTACATCCATTCAATAAAAAAAAAGACATTCCAATCCGACCAGTGGTTGCTGGAATATTCATTGTCAAAATTTTACGAATTTTAAAAATATGCATTACTTTTGCTCACAAGTGTAGTTAAAACTGACAAAATTGTGTTTTTTTAACATTGAATATTTTGATTACAGGTGCAAATCCAAAAGGCCCGTCAGTACCTGAAAAGAGGCTACCTTGAGCGCAACAACAAGGCTCGTGAAGTAAATAATCGCAATCATCGCAAAAGGCGTGGGGAGCGTTCCCAGGGCGCCACCCGTTCCTATGCAAACAATAACCGCAAGTGCTGAGCACAACTCCGATCTCAGCCCAGCGTCACTCTTCAATAATTGAATCATTTGCCTTTCGTTTCCGAGGGGAACATTTATAAAAAATCCCTCGACGTAAAAATTTTAGTGTGCGATCAAATTTTTGCATAACAATAACTAACCAAAGCACCAAGTTGTGTTCATGCAGGATGGATATGAGTGAGCTGTGGCGTTTCATTTGTCATATATGTCAGTCTTTCATGGTTCAATAGTTGCCACGTTTTTCATTGTGGCGGGCATTAGTTCATTCTTTGTTTTTTTGTTGGATGAGGCGGCGGTTCGGTTGTATGTTCGCTGTGTGAACCGTGCCACTGCCTTTTCCTCGTCTAACCTTGTTTTTTGTACATAGATCATAAAAAGTCAAAGTGTAATATATTATATTTTAAAGGTACAAGATAAATTATTTTTGTTGATGACTTAATATGTGCGTTAGGAGGAGTTAGCTGAAGCGAATGGTATTTTTTAATGGTTGTAACCTACTTAAGTGTAACAGCACCGAGCGATTTTGTCCACTGTTGAGTTGCATCACAAGAGGTGAGAGCTTTCGAACTGTGCATATTTTTGTAAAGTGACATTGAATTTTCAAACATTTTTGAAACCTAGCAGTACAAAAATTGACTTTTTTTCGCTCTTAAAAGTTAAAAAATTCATCCGACAAAAAAAATGCACATTATTGTGGCACTACTAACAAAGTATTGTAATATGCTGTCAATTGATGGATGTGTGAATGTATTAATATCAGTAGGTATGTGTTTTCATTGATATTAATAGATGAAGTTCTAGTGTGTTAAAAAGCTTGATAAAAAAAAATTCTGAGCACGATAATTCGTAGGACGTTCATGACTTGTATGAATAGAGCGTTTATTTAGCAATGTAAGTGTAAATGATTGTGTATTATATGTTATAAAGAAGTCGACCTAAATGATTCAAAGGAAAACTTGCAATGTGGTGCAAAAGATAAAACAAAAAAAAAATATTCAAATGAGAAAGCATAAAAAAATATAAAACATGAAAAGTTGCTGACCACAATTTCTTGTGTTTTATTTACACCAAACAGATAACCTTTTAGTTTTTCATAATGCAATCTTTTTGTTTCTGGAGAAACACATTTCGATGATAACAATTACCCTTTCCCTAGTTCTCCCCCATCCCCACCACATTATAGGTCAAAAAACGTAACTGATCAGACATAAGTTTTGAAAAACATACAGACGGCAGTAGAAAATTATCCGTTACTATTTGTTTTGAGTGATTTTATTTATAACAGAAATTAATTAATTTTGATGTGAATAATTTACATGAATGTCAAATATTTAGATACTGTTGAATAGGTAATTTAAACACAAATTATATATCAGACATACAAACAATATACAGGGTTTCTATAAATAATTCGTGTAACTAGGGCGGTGTTGATTTCTTAATTTTTTGTGCCGCCTTTTTATAATTGCTGCCAAGCTACAATATGCACGGTGATCACTTATCATCAATGAGCACGATAGTACTGAAGGTTACAGATTAAATTACAGTCACGAAATTGATGGCTTTATAGATTGTCCAGCAATTTACGGTTCTTTCTTTTTTTGTGGTAACGGTCCACACCCTTGTACTGTGAAAGCTTTGTGTAGTGCACCTAATATTACAACCACTTAGTTTTTTTTAATTTTACCATTGCGGAAAGCTAAAAACATCTTTCAGTCCATCATAGTACAATTATTTAGGGCGTAACTGTAGCCACAACCTCACAAATACGAAACCGTGTCACCCCACAACTCCAAAATGTGAGCTTTCCGCAACTTTAAAGTTGGTTATTGCACAAAACATTACAGAATATGTTGAAAACACAAATTCCCACGCGTTTTCTCATATTAAAATATATCAAATAATTCAAGAATCGACAGATGATAAGTATACGTCAAAGCAATTGTTGTGTTCACCTTCCTGAGAGGCGGCAAATAGATTTAATCGATAATTTCCATAAGCGCCCTGGATGCATGAATCATTTATAGAAACCCTGTATTTATACACAATATTATGCAACTATAATAACAGAATACCGAAATAAATTAAACAACCCACTTTCAAACACCCGGTATTCATTTGCTATTTTCATGGCAAGCTTGTAGTTCAGATGTACTTGTAGTTCAAGTATCGCGTGAATTTTAGTTCCGAAATGACGCATGTTCAAATGAATTTTTCTTTTGAAATGTGCATGTGCTGTTTCGTTGTTTGGTGTTTGCCGTAAACCAAAACGTGTATGCGATGTCGCTCCTTGATTTATCCAGAGATTTACAATATCTTTTTTATATAATTATCAGGTATTTATAATTTCTGAAATGTAGAAACAGGTGATAATGGCGTAATTCATATTATTTTGTATTCCAGCTCTGTGGAGTTATACAAACTTTGTATTTGAATCTTTGATGCTGTAAATATCGAGAGCTGGTAACAATTTCTGAGCATTTAAACAGTCAGACATGCACTCTTCGTCTGACAACTTTTATAAACACAATTTCGATATATACTGGTCGAACCCAGAAGTACCGGTCAACGTGACAATTGTAGAATTGTTCCATGTGGCTATTGAACGTTTGAAGGTACTCAATGTGATTGAAATGAATCGCAAAATGGACTTATATGGCCTAGATTACACCAAAGAAGATGTTGACCTTGTGAGGCAAGATCTCGAGAAACAGGGATTAACCAACTACACCGTGTTCTTAGGTGGCAGTTCACCAGTTGATATCGAGCAGATCCGCAGGAGGGACCATATATCACTTGTGTTAATGATGTGTCTAGCAAAAAAGATCAAACACAGAACAGAGTGGATAATAAGAAACGAATTTGAGCTGTTTAAGCTACGTTACGCGAGCCTCGGTGAATTAGAATTGCTTGAGTTCTTAAAGCGACAGCCGCCACCTTCCGAACCAATTAACGATTCTGAAAAAAAAACGCTTATAAATGATCTAGTCATGATAGATGAAGATAAGTTTGAAGAAACAAAGATTTACAAAGTACCGTTCCTTAATTTGATCAGTTTAAGCCCTCATGAAGATTTCCTTAAAGGAGGCATGGTTTATTTGCCAGAGAGCATGTTGTTCAAGTATTATTCCAAAATGTATTTGTGTCATCTGAGGAATATGCCTCAGGTAATATAATAGTTTGAAAATTACTAATAGTTTAAGAATTCTGAGTTTTTTTGCACTTTTCTGTGGGTAGTTGAACTTTTGGACGATTCGTTGACGATTGTCTGTCTGCTTCATGTTATGTGGCATTGCGTGTGACAGGGGTCCCGAAATTTTCTTAGGGGTGGTAATACGGTTCCTTCTAAGATTTTTTTAGCGGGAAGGCTTTACTCATATAAAATATAATTCCGGGATCCCAGAAGGTTTCTTGATATTTAAATAACTCTTGACACAATATAAATAATAAAAGTTTTACATGTGACAACACAACTGCGAGTATTGCAAATTTTTGTTTAAATACTTACTCAATAGCTTAATTTTTCACTCTTGCAAAACTAAAAAACTAGTAACTGATTTTTTTGATTACTGAAAGTAGGGTAATCTCCCAAAATGCACTTTTGCCAAATTTCATAAGATTTGTTTCATGCATGTTATGTTGCAATATTTATTAATTTTCTATCTTACGTGGGCTGTTATCAAACTGACCATAGACAAGGGCAAGATAAATAGATGGGAAACTCTAATGGTGGGGGTAGGTTCATATAAAGCGCCTGCAGTGTCACTAGGCTAAACTACACGCGAATATGCCAAGTCGATAACATAGGAAACTGCTTTAAATGGTGCAGCAACAACATGCAAGTCAGATTTTTGATTTCCTTTTAATTTCTTTCTTTGCACCTAGTTTGTTCCATTACTACCTCTTCGCAGTTACTTGTCACATAACTTCAAACGGCGCGGGAATAAACTACTTGCAAATTAAATAAGAGATTGCTTAAGAATAATTTGCAATTAAATGAAGATAAACAAAACAAAAGTCGTTTGCTATTCACAAATAATTATAATGATCATAAATGTACAATTTATAAACATTTCAATAAAACAGAAGTATGGTAGACGTCTTCGTTTAAGTCTTTTCTCCAGAGAGTCGAAATAACTTACCGAAATGCTTGTGACAAACCAGATAGCGCAAATAAGCTATCTTTTTTAATGCGTTTCAGTCATATTTGGTACATCTGAAACAAGTATGCATTTTTTAAACAGACCTTCGTTGTAAATAAAAATATTTTCAAAGGGTCTTAATTATAATATTATATAAGAATATGTGATAACTAAGGGGTGGTATCAACGCAAGATTTCCCAAAGGGACCAGTTTGGTATGTACATACACCACGTTTCAAGAAACACCAAGAGCAAAATGTCTTAAGTTTAGTTATTAATAAAAATTGCTGGTATACTGTACGATGTATCATTCGATAAAAGTTAAAGTATCTTGAATTGTTGTCTAGTTAATGTTGAATTTGCTATGAGATATTTTTTTGAGATTGTATAAGTCCTCGTCCGCTATCTAGAAGTAAAACAACCCATTAAACATATTCACATCAGTGCTGCTGTATAATGAATGTCTATTAAAGGTATCACTTACTCAGATATAATAAATTACTTTACGGTCGCAGCAATATTTATCATCAGGACGCTACTATTTACTACAACTGTACTACCCTTACAAATATTTAAGTGAACCAATTTGCATTTGGATGGATAAAATTACATAGCTTAAAGCTGTAAATGACTGTGATAGCGGATTTGCAATGCCCAAGTAGACAAATATAATATAATAAAATTGCTTCTCATCCATATAAGTGCGAATCGACTCACTCATTTAACTTTTAACAATTTTTTTTAACTCTTGAGAAGAAGCAGAACATTTAAACATATTAAGAATTCATAATAAGCTTTTGTAGCACCAAGTGTACCTACATCATTTTAAGTGTGATCTACTTTATCAAAAAACAAGTCTATGTAGTAACTTCCATGCGGTTATTGAGATATATTTTTAGAAAAACTAGTACAACTCACTTCCTCGTCCGCAACTGTCAGAACTCGCCTCGTAGTATAAATGACTTGTAATTACTAACTGTCCGCACATTCAGCAGGTCAAGAATATTTTATGCAAGCTAAACATTATTGTTATTAACAAATTACAGTTTAAATTTGAATTATTTACATGCTGATATACGTTCTTGACAAACTGGTCACGATGCAACTGTCAAATAAATAACTAAACCGCCAACCTGCCGCCAACTGTAAGCACAATGACTTTCTGCAAGCAGATGCTAGCGCCAAAAATTTGCTGTGTTACTAGGCTAAACTAATCCGTGTGGTCACCCCCCACCACTGAGAGATTTCAATCTATTTGTCTTGTCTTTATCTAGGAAACTGACACTGTCGTATATCATGTTAAGTTTTGTAAGACCTACAATGTTTCTGACCTGTGCCAGTGGTACAATAAATTTGAAATTCTTGAAATCATCAACATTCACTTTCATCAGGTTTCCTAGGAAATTAAATTCTCTTGCTATTTTGTAAGAGAAAAGTGATTTCTCACAAAGCTGTTACTTTGGTTACTGTCAGTGTCATTATTGAACTCTTTATAATGTCAATAATTTTGCGATATTTTATACTGTGAAGGAAATAAGAGTAAACCACTGTAACTTGTATTTAACATAGAAGTGAGATAATCAAAATCCCTGAATATCATTAATTATGGTCCCTGACATGGAAAGACACAAAACAAGAAAATGATTATATGTTTATTCTTCGCCATAGTCTCCTTGAACTTCGATGCATTTGGTCCAACAATGTTCCAATGCTCTGATTCCTCTAGGAAGAATTCTTGTGGTTGGTCCTCTAACCAGTCGTTTACAGCTGTCATCATTTGATAATCATCGTCATATCTGGTCCCACATAGATATTCTTTCAATTTGGAAAATTAAAAGTAATCGCTGAGAGCCAGGTCTGGTGAATATACAGGGTGTCCGTGCAATTCAAATCCTGCATCGTAAATAGCATTCGTTGCAATATGGCTTTTGTGTACAGGAGCGTTGTCCTGATGGAATAAAATCCCTTTCCTCAATTTTCCCCGTCTTTTTTCTTTGATGTGTTTGTGCAATTTTGAAATTAAGTTGGCATAGTAAAAAGTGTTATGTGTCAACCACTTAAATTCAGTCCGSATCCCAAAAAACTGAGGCCATAATTTCACCAGCAGAGGGCACAACCATAATTTGCGTGGTGGAGGAAAACCTCTGTGATGCCATTCCATATTCTTCATCACCATCTGGGTCTGCTGAAAACTATGCCAGACTGGCTTCAGAATGCAGGACTCTCGAATGTTTCTGATCAAGCGTTAACATTCTAGGGACCCAGCGTGCAGATAAATTTTTAAGACCTAAAATATCTGTTAATTTTTTTATATTGTGCCATATGAAAAGTCTGTAATTTCAGCTATCCGACGAACGGTGATTTGCCTATCTGCCATTACCATGTCATGTAGAGAATTAACATTTTCCTGAATAGTGACAGTTACTGGTCGTCCGGCACCCTTTGCATGTTTACACGTTTATCTTCCCAATTTAAATTCTCGAGACAAATTTTTAACCGCTTGGTAAGAAGGAGCACTCTCACCTTTTGCAAATTTTTTGTAACTGCGAATATCTCACATTTTTCCATTGTTGAAAATTATTCAAACACCTTCGCATAAATTTAAATTATTTTAACAAACAACGAATGATAAGACTGGTATTGAACAAGTGTCACAACAAATAAATAAACTTTTAATATGGCAAAGAATTTCACTGTCAGTCAATGCCTTCTATATCAGGGACCGTAAATAATGATCTCCCCTCATATACTGCTGTATTTGAAATAATAAAATAAAAAACCTTGTGGGTGTACAAACATTAAGTGTGGATTATGAAAAATTAGCTACAAATATAATTAATGCTATTGAAAAGAACGAGATTGTGTTTCGATCTCAAAAGCATTAAAAAAAAGATGGCATATTAATTACTGCCTAAAGAGGATGAAATTCGTAGTTATAGGATCCGAATGAATTGAACAGAGCAGATTTTATGTTAAAATTTTCATGTTTTCCTTTTTAATAATCAATACAAATCTTTCAGATAATTACCGAGCTTGACTGTGAAGAGACAGAAAAGATCTTTGATTGCTTAAAAGACGCATCCAACATTGTTCCTGCTATTAGTAGTGGTTCCTGGGATGGCACCAGTGTTTCCAAACAGCAATTGGAAAAATACGCATCTAAACACTTCCCGCTGTGCATGAGATATATTCATGATTGCCTAAAGAAAGTACACCACTTAAAATACCGTGCCCGATGCCAATACTGGCCTTTCCTACGAGCCATTGGTAATAACCTAATATATTTTAGACGGTCAATTTGGGATTATTGGTTAAAATGCAGGGAGAATGTTTTTTAGAATCATATTGTCAAAATTATTTTCCCCTTTTCTTAACAAATCCGCAACCTGGAAGAAAAATTATTGAAATTTCTTTTGTGTTAAATATAACTATTGGCATTTTTAAATATTTATTCAGATATTTATAAATAAGTTTATTAGAAAAAAATTTACAAATGCTGTGTGTACAGCACGTTGTAAAAAAATATTTTATATTGGAATGTAATTTTTCACAAAAAAAAAACAACTGAAACCTGTTAGTTCACACTGCAATAGAATTGTACCACCAGTAGTTGAATTGAATAGAAATAAATTTGGAAGATATTCTCTGTTTGACAGTATTTTAATCCTTACATCCATGCAGGTCTGTCACTTGAGGACAATCTGGCTGTCATGAAAGAGGAATTCACAAAAATAATGACAGAGGACGAGTTTGCCAAAAAGCGATACGAATACTACATTAAATATGTTTATGGTCTGGTTGGCAGAAAACAACCAACGAAACCTATGAACTGTATGGAAATATGTGAACTGCAGTACAGTTCCAGGTTGCCACATGGTTGCCCTTATAAAAACTGGGATCCCGACCAGCTCAAGGAGCAGCTGAGCTATTATGGAAACTTTTCGTGTCAGGGTATAAACATAAAATAAACATTTTAATCTTATATCACTTAATAATTAAGTAAACAAAACATTTGTTTTATGTTCTAGACCGACAAATACTTTGGCGTTCTAGAACACAAAAGTATTTTGCAGCTAGGTGACAAAAAAAGTTCCCTTTGTCAACTGAAAATTTAACGAAATGTCAGCTATTGATGACAGTTTTCGAAAAAATAAGTGTTTAACATACACTTATTAGTTGTCACAATCACAACGAATATGATTTGAGTAATAAATTGCGCTTAAAGATTCAATCCGGAACATGTCTGTTACCTTTTTTCCTTTTTCTTTTGGTTACCTAGTTTTGCCAGAACACAGATGAAATTCTGGACACCCTGTACAGGGGCAAATAAGTTAATTGACTTAACCTATAGATTTAAATGATTTTTTAGTGATCTCAGTTAAAATCTACTAATAAGTTGATAATCGTGGTCACTGATTTATACTCTAACACAAATTTACTTACAGATATCGAAGATATCGTCAGGGAAAGTAAAGCAGGTAGATGTCAAACTGCCTGCGGCTTGTATTTTCGGGCAGTCCACAAGGTCGATGCTCCAAAAATCACCCATCCAAATGAGTACTTTTGTAAAAGCACCAGTTCAAACTCTTCAGACAATGAGTGGGACAGTTGTCCAGAAGATTCCGAATGAATGAATGGCACACTTGTTTTTTTTTTGGTGTTTTTATTTTTAAATAAATACAAAATTGTACATTTGTTACCATGTAAACGGAGCACGTTCTCTTAGTAACCTGACGCCGTACTTTTCCCATTCGTTGGCCAATATCCACAGCTCGTGGGCCGTTTCTAAGCAGGACATTATGGAAGCACCCTTCCACGCTACCATGGCAGGATCCATGTCTCGGGGATTCGTTATTATGTCAAGTTGTTCTAAAAAGTATTTATTCGACACTCTGTTTTAGAGATGAAAAGGGAAAAGCTCACCTGCTCTATACAAATACGGTATTTGTAATGATATCCTGTTCTGGAGCCAGGTGCCAATGCCGGTGAATTTCATGCCTCCTCCCACAACCAAAATGCACCCGTACATTTTTCTCTTGAGGTCTTCGTTGGCTGTAAAAGAACCAAGACAGGAAAATAGTTATTCTCTATTATTCAAATTAATTTGCCATTATTTAATTATGCTTTGTATTGCCGTTCTTGATTTACAATAATAACAAACGTCTTAGTGGTAATATTTTCCATGATCGAGTAAGAGAAAGAGTGGACTGACATAAAACGTAAATTTCAAATGTTTATCTACTTATTTTAGTGCTTAAGTTTTCAATATTCGCTTCTATCCTTTGAACTGAATTTATACAGAAAATATGTTCTTCTAGTATAATTCATAAATGAGTTAAGAAATATACAGGGTGAGTTGGAATATGTGGGAAATACAGTAACCATAAATAATAGACATAATATAAAGACGATTGTCTAAATAAACTTACATGCTAGCAGGCACAGGTAAAATGTTATGTCTTTAAAGTTGAACAAAAAAATCACATTTTTATTAACAACTTCTAAACTGCTCAAATGTAGTTGGCCATTTTCGGTAGTTGTTAAAACAAAAAACTGAAAATTTCATGAAATTCAATCAAGAAGAAGTTGCATATTTAGCGGTAAAACCTCTGGAACTTTTTATTCTTAAGTATTTTCTTTTATTTATAAATAGTGTCTGATAAGAAATTTAATTCGTAAATGTTTTTGGCCATTGTAAAGTTTTGTTTAAACACATCGTTTTGCTAAAAAAAATGAAAAGTTAAACTGCATTTTTTTACTAAACTCACTACATACTCATACTAGTAGGCTGTTTACAAAGTGTGACAAAGTTATGACATGACTATGTGATCTTAAGGTTACTTAACAAAATTTCCTATCAGACACTATTTTAAATAAAAGAAAATACATAAGAATAAAAAGTTCCAGAGGTTTTAACAGTTAAGGTACGCTAAAAATGCATCATGTATAAATTATAAAAATTGTATTAATAAGCTGTTTCGCTTTTTGATTGTATTTTATACTCTTATTAGACGAAAACAAATTGAATTACTTATGTCATTTTGAAGTTGAAGTCTCACATATTGTAAGTTGATTTTATAAAAAAAAAAACTATAAATTATATTGTACCATTTTGTAGCAACCCTGAAGGTGTGAAATAAATCTGCCGAAAGCTAAATAAATAAATATATATTTGGAAACTAACGGCACCGATCGATGCTCTGGAGCACGGCTTGGTCCAGTCCGAGTATCTGTCCGGGACTGAGAACGAATTCCCGATCTGTGGCCGAAGTCACTGTATCAATGGCGTCAACAACAATATCGTCTTCGTTAGCGTTGTTCTGATTGTTCGACTGCTCCAAATATCCCTCGGTAAGGAGATCTGAAGAAGTTGGTTCCATGTTCTCTTTCATGCCCTTTTTCTGCAGAAAATTTCAAACAATAAAATGTGTGTCTGTGCTATGCTGTTTGCATTCACATATGTTTCGCTGTTGTTACAGCTCGTCGGTGTATTTTAGCTCTAGTGCAGACAGCATGGCATAAAACTGGTTTTACCACGAAAGGCTTGGTATGTTATTAAAAGGAAATTAGATAGAAACGCCATCTGTCAGCAATGAACTGACATGCCATTATGGCAGCTAGGTGGCTTTGCCATTATGTCAATTTATAGCTCACAGATCCTACAAAAACGCAGTAATCCTTTTTAACCGCTTATTCATTACAAATATTTAAGTGTGAGTTAGAAAATACCTACCCTGATATCTCGGAGGTAATTCTCATCGTGGGGATCTTCGGGATCACCTGTTGATCTCTTCTGCGTGTGCACGGACTTGCTGCCCGTTATTCCAAACAGCTCCGGGCTGAACAGACTTAAGGGTGCAACTATACACTCGTCACCTACTTGTATAGTATACTGCAAGACTGGCTTTTCTGGCTGCTTGAGTATGAAAGTCTTTTCTTGAGATCCGCAGATATCCTGTGGGTCCGATAAATTTATTGTTAAATGAAAATGGTACAAAGTTTTCTAGCCAGTGCAGTTGAAAAATTATTAATGACTTCTCAGAAATTACAGCTGCACATTCAAGTACACTAAAAAAGTGCAAGATGACAACATATGAATATTTCATGTTTAGAATTTGCACATTTTCTTCTCAAAGAAAAATAAGGAGCACTTTTACGTTCTTGCCAAAGTAATCAAAAGTACGTATTTAAATTTGCTTCAGCAAAATAACCGTTAAGCTCAAGACTTTATAAAACGTTCCTATCATATAGGGCGTCTCAAAATTAAGGCATTCCGATTCGGTATGTTGTAGGGGACCTTTACCGGAGTAAATAAAAATAGTAAAAAATGTAGATGCTGCACAAGTACTTTTTCAGAATAATGTTATTAATGTTAGCATCTGTTTACGTTTATGTTAAGAATGTTTTTGTAAAGTTACGATAAAAAAATAAGTCATGAAAATGTTGTGCGAATTTTTTTTTTACTTATTTCACTTATTCCAGAGTATGTATCCAGTGCAAAACCCTGAATTTGGAATGCTATAATTTTGAGACACCCTTCATACTTTGATTTTACTTCTACATCCAACAGATGGGAAGTACTGTATCACGAAAAAGTTTTCAAAAATTTTTATTTGCTCAATCACTTTAAAATGGTCGAAAATGTAAAAAAAGTTTTCGGTGCAACAAACTGTTTAGAAATTAGCAAAAAAGTGCCACTAAAAAAACTGTTTTTCCTAAATATCTCCGGAAATACTTAATATATTCAAAAAATGAAAATACCATCAGATAGAAAATAAAATTTCTCACAAATAGTGTTTTTAAAAATTTTTACATTTTTGAAATATTTGCAAAAAAGGTATTTTGGACCCTGTTCATACGATTTTTTTTATTTTTTAGTATTATATAGAAAATCAAATTTCTTATCGGAAAGCACTCACAATTTTTTGTTAACTTAATAATTATGGGGTTTTTGGGAAAAAGCAAATTTTAAAAATTTATGTAGTTTTGCTAATTTAACAAGATCTGTTTGTCTTAGAAAGAAATGTGTAGAGAGAAAAAATGCTCAAAACTTGATTACAGATCGAATAGTATAAGAAATAAAAGTGTAAATGTCATTTTGACAATTTGATATGGAAGTATTGATTCAATTTGCAACGGATTTTTATTGTTATTTTCTATTTTAGCTTTTTTTTTATTCTTTTAAATTTTTTAAATGTTTTTCTATTTTTGTAACGATTTAAAACAAGTGTTAATTTGTGTTCTTTTCATGCTTATCTTTGTTATTGTTTAAAACTTTGTCACAAAATAAATAATGTTCCTTTGAATTTAAAAAAAAATTGTTACTTTGTATTTTCTTAAAGGGCATTCCTTTTTTAAGTTGCTTTACAAAAAGTTTCTGGGTCAAACCAAATCCTAAGGTGCTAACCTTAGATTCAAATGATTATTCAGTTTTGAACAGATTCAAAGAAAATATTGTACATAATAAACAAATCATTTGTAGATAACGCTTTTTTCCTTTAACTCAGTTTAGTTCCACGTAAAACATAATTGCTCCTTAACAGGTTGTGTCAAGACACATGTGCGCATGCAATTCTCAAAGCTCAAATAAACATTTGAGACTAACGTTTTATTTTAAAAATGAACCTGAAAACGGATTCATATTTTTGAATCCAGCAGTTGAGATAAGCTTTTATAACATTTTTACCTGTTAGCTTTCAGCAAAAAAATTTACAAAACGGCAACCGTCCTGCTTTGTTAACATACCAAATTAACATGGCAAAAGTCTTCTTTCAACTTTCTGAGCAGCATGGTGTCCAATTTGTTTTGGTCACTGCAGTTTTTGTAAGGAAACGCACATTTCTGTAACAGCCAGAAGAACGTCTGGGTTATGTCTCCTCCACCATAGTCCATGCGCACCTAAATTGAGAAAAGGGTAGTCTTGTGTGATGTTTAGTTATTTTACTTATGTTACAGTTTACCCTTGTATTCGAATGACATATTCCATCTTCCACACAAGACACTGATGTCTTTTGATCTCCGACATCAATGACACAAGCATAACTTAAACCAGATCCAAAAGTGGCTGCCACGTGATCCTGTTAAGATGCACAAAATAGAATCTACTAATAGTGAAACCAAATCACTGTGAATACTTTTATGTAAAATCTGCTGCCAGAACACAATTATGGAGTATTTGACCACATTTTTTTTATTGCATGTTCCGAAAGTCTGATATAAGTCCTGGTACTGGGACCATTGCTGTTGTGACGGATTCTACATTAGAAGGTGCCGACATACCTTGGTGACGCAAGCCATTTGTAGAGGGTTTCTATAAATGATTCATGCACTTATAGAAATTATCGATTAAATCAATTTGCCGCATCTCAGGAAAGTGACGTATACTTGTGATCTGTCAATTTTTGAATTATTTAATATATTTTAATAAGAAAAAATGCCTGGGCACGTGTATTTTCAACATATTCTGCAGTGTTTTGTGGGATAATTAACTTTAAGGTTGCAGAAAGCTCACATTTCGGAGCTGTGGTGTGACATTGATCTGCAACCTTCAGTACTATCGCCGTGCATATTGTTGGCAGCAGTTACAAAACGGCGGCACAAAGAATTCAGAAATCAACTCCACCCGTGTTGCATGAAACATTTATAGAAACCCTGTACATCAATTTTTAAATACATTGTACATACTTGCACAAGAAAACAACTACCAAAACCAATCTTTGCTAGCAACAGTGTAGTTAGTTCGCGTAGATAAGTTCTGTTGTAAACATCCGGTATCACAAGTACGGCTCTATAAAATTTTAGGTTCTTTCTTGATATGCCGAAATGCGTGTCCAGAACATGCGTCCATATTGTTTCTAGGTCGGCCATGATGGCCGTAATAGAACCACCAGGACCAGGATGTACATTCAAATCACCACGTCTGTATGGAAAATGTATGTTGAAATCTTCAGAGGGGTCGATTCGCAGTATCTGAAAGTATGCATTACATATACAGGGTGTCCGGAAAAGAATGGGACAGAACAGTTAGGGAACATAGATTTTTAATTTAGTTTTTTTTTTCAATAAGTCAAGTTATAATAATTATGTTTCAGCTGCCTATTGTGCACTTCAATACTTAGTAATAAGTGATTAGATTAGAAACTGTGTTGCTCATTTTGAACACTTAATGAAATGATACATTGTTTCCAATTAAGTTATTTATGCTGATTATTTTCAGCCATTAAAAGTCAAATTACAATTCACCCCAGTTTAGAGATGAAGTTACCCGATTAATCTGATGAATTCAGAATGTATGTCTAATTTGAAACAAAAAATAAGGGAACCAATAGTTTTATAAGAACTGAGGTAATTATTAGTTATTATCGAGTTGAAACACGAATCTGAATTCTGACTCCAAGTTTTTGAAAAATACACACTTCAATAAGCCTGTTTACGAAACTTTAATTTTGTGTTAGATGTAGGTACCGGCCCAAATGAAACAGAAACATTTTAAATTATTCTAATATAAAGTTTGCATGCCAAGTAGAGGCTAGAAAATTACCACGAGGTTAGGCCAACAGGATGTCAAATAATCAGTGCTAGAAACAAACTTTTGACAGTGGGTGTTAGATAAACATTTAACTGAGAAAGTGGAAATATGGGAGAGAAAAGTGCTGCACAGAATATTTGGTCGAGGACAAATGAAAAGTTGACGGAAGCTTTTCAAGACCCACCAAAAAAGAGTGCAGTGCTTCGTTAAAAGTGACAAGTGAATGTTCGAATAAAATGTCGTTTATCTCGAAAATCTTATCGACATACATGAAGAGCAACTTCTTTGTGCAAGAAGAATGATAGATTTCAAAAACTAGTTCAGACCTGTAAAACCATTAAGAGATGAAAAGTTATTGAGAAGAAAAGGGTAACTACCCTTAAGTTTTCTACCACTAAGTGAATGTAAGAAAATGAAAATGTGTCTGAAATCAGGCCCTTCTAACAGCTAAGATGATTTTTGGAATTTCAAATTTGAATATTTCTAGATTACTTAGATATTTCAGAAAAAGTGGTTGTTTAATTACTTCTAAGGGTTGTATCTCCGAAATGGAGCGCTTTAGGGTATAACTCGACATGAGTTTTTTTCATTCAGAATTGTGAATACTATCATTTCCCAATATATTGTCACTTCCTCCTGAATCACCCTGTATGTGTGATTGGAAGAGACTGGCAAAACACTGAATTTTGTGGAAAAAAGTTTGTTCAACCCATAGGTCTCTAGGCCTGCAGCGCTGTTTCATGCTCCTTAACATCAGGTTGTCCTACACGAAATTGTTTCGAAGCAGATTTTAGGCGTTTGTTTATTGCCGAACGATTTTTTATGATGCATTTAGATCACGTGTCGTAAAATAGTTTCTCAAAAAACAAGTTATCAGATTCGTGTTACTGCTTCGCTTGCATATTTTTGGACTTGCATCATTTCCGATGACGATATCATCTTCAGGTTTGAACCATTCCCCACCATTCTGGTTAAGAACTTCGGGTTGCGAACGTCTATTAAACGCGGCTATTTGTTGAGGTGGCGTTGCGTAACGTCTTCTACCGTCAGATTGCAAACACGATTGCAATGTGTGCGACACTGCCAAACGGGCATCTTCGATATCTTGCGTCTGGCACTGCTAATAAGAAAAAAAGATAAAATCATACAACATCGTGCATAATAATAACAGAAGACTAACCAGTTCAACTCGAGGTGGCAAGAACGAGTCCTTGTATCTCGCACCTGATGTCAAGGCCCTTCTTGCAATCGCATGCAGTATCGTTATGGGATTCAAATCTGAAGCCCGACCAATTCTTAGGTTTAACGATCCTGGGTGTATGACTATTATGGTTTTTGAATGAGCTTGCTGGAAGAGAAACAACTGTTACCCAAAAAGTACTCTGCCGGTTTAAGACGAACCTCGGGTGGAGTGTCTGGAAAGACGGGCATAGTTTTACCCAAATTCTGTTTCAAAACCTTTCTTACAATCAACGCTTTATTAAACACATTGTACAAAAAACTCTAAAACATATATTTGCCCTTAGCCCCACTGAGCCCGGAACCACTTAACCTAAAATTAAAATACAACCATAAAATACAACAAACGACATACGACAGCGCCAGTGGTGCCATTACCTAAAATTTACAAATTACAACTCGACGTAGATCAAATAATCACTAACAGATGTCAGGGCGTGTTTCTCCCGCAGGTTACTTTTTTATTTTAGATTCAGATTATTTTACAAAATTAAAAAGGGATGACAGCACAACATTGTTTCACCGATCGATAAAGGGATGCACTTTTAAATCTTCTTGGCACTGGTTCAATTCTTGACTAGGAAATATCATGGAATATCATTTATCTTTTCACTGAGGTTTTAAATTCACAATTTATTATTATTAAATGGAGTCCGTAAGAAACTTCAAATGCTCCATCATTTCTGCAGCAAATGCTGTAGTAATATCCTATACGATGGAAATGGTAGGTATGTACGCCACTGCAGACGCAGTAGTATTAATGTTCCCCCACTAAAGTTTAATAAAACGGGTAATTTCCGCAAAATTCAGTCCTTTTTTTCAATGAAATATAAATTATTTTGTTTTGCTTTTGGGAGAAACCTTACCTACCTACTTATTGCTGATTTCTAATTTTGAACTGAGGAATGTAACATTCCTTTATGACTTGTAAATGCGAAAAATACACTTACAATTACTTACAAATGAAACTATTTGAAGTATGTAATATTGACGTCGTTTCAAAGGAAATCGCTTCTGGAATTGATTAATTAGTTGGCTTAAAATTGATTTACAAATCCAAAATTTTTTGGAATAAAGCTATTGCTGACTTCCAGTTGTGAACTGATGTACGTATCATTCTTTTTGGACTTAAAAACGTTAAAAATACACTTACAATTACTTACAAACGAAGTTTTAATAATGGAGGATGGTTTGAACTCCTTTTGTATTTATATTGAGCTTTTGAGTGTAAAAAAAGATTATAAACATTTTTTGTATACGATCAAAGACACATTATTAAGCTGTCATGGTCACTATTTTAGATAATCTATAGTACACTGTCCTAAACCGAAATAGCTTTAGAGGATCGTAGTACGGTTAATTCCGAATGGTATACTACAGTTTGCTTGCCACAAGTATATCAGGTTATTAGAGAAAAGCTACCAAAAGGAAGAATCATCCTTCATTATAATAATTGTCGAGCTCATATAGCGGCTAGAACAAACGAATATTCAACTGTCCAATATATAGAATTTTTGGGCCATTCGCTGTATAGTCCTGATCTGGCACCTAATGATTCTTTTCTGTTCCTTAAGGTGAAGGATAAATTGCGTGGTTTCCGTTTTACGACTGCATAAGAAGCTGTCGACGAGTTGAAAACTTAGGTAAATAACCTAACTCCAGAAGACTGGAAAAAATGTTTTGATGAATGTTTTAAACGCATGCAGAAATGTATGACTTATATATTAGTGTTTTTATTAGAATTACCATTTTTACAAATTGTGTTTAACGAACAAAATACAATCTCAATTATCTCAATTAAAAATTATCTTAAATCCTGATTACACTATGAGAACAATAAATCTAAGCTTACAGCGCAGCGCCAATGCTTTTAAACATATCTCCGGATAACAGGCTGTCCAAAGCCTTTTGTACTGAGGGGTCGTTCAGTAACGGTGTAGGTGCAGCCTCATTTGTCGGGGGCGGAGGTGCCGACAGTTTCGGGGCTTCCTCGCTCGTCTTGTTCAGGATGTTCATGATTCTGTTCTGCAGTTCCGTCTGCTTGCTGGACGGCTCCTCCGTTAACGAGTCGCCGCCCTCGTTTACTTCGTGTTGACTCTGCAGGTCTCTCCGCTGGACCAGGTACTTGATCAGTCGGTCGTACTGGGCACAGGTTAACTGACGGTTTTCGGCCAACAGGTTGAAAAGCATCTGAAATCGTGATGTGCATTTACTGGTAAGACATGTTTCTGGACTTGCAGTAAAACCTAGAAATAATACTAATGTGTTGGGTGATCGCAATTAAGATGTACAAGTACTTGACAGGAAATTTGAGAGAGCTCGGATATCGAACTTTCTTGTGCTAAATGGCCAGAACAAAATTGTATACATTGTGAGCAAAAAACATAAAGATGAAAGTGATTTCTCAGAAATTCCAAGATATATTCTAAATCTTTGTGCTCTAAATATATAAATGCGTATTTATTCAAAAATTTACACAGTGGCGGAGTGGAAAGGGTGCTCAACATCTTTCTTAAACAGAACTTCTGCGCCATTGGCTATTTGTAAAAAAACTGTTATTTTCATTATCTACATACAATTTAACAGAAATAATGTCCCTTCTTCTGTTTCGAAAATCTTGTGTGTTTTTCAAATATTATTTTTTTTTTAAATATTTATCCGATAATTGATAATAAATAAATTACTCAATTTAGAACCACATCAAACACTAACACATAAGAATAACTTGTAAACGCACATGATTTTCGAAACAGATGAAGGGACATTATTTTTGTTAAACTGTATGTAATGAAAATAACCGTGCAAATTTCTGAACATTCTTATCGCTTGTTTTATGCCTCATAATTAATAAGTATTTTCAATACGGATGACAACTTGTTTCACCGATCGATAAAGGGATAGTTGCACTTTTAAATCTTCTTGGCACTGGTTCAGTTTTTGACTAGGAAATATCATGGAATACCATTTATCTTTTCACTGCGGTTTTATATTCAAAATTTATTATTATTAAATCAAGTCCGTAAAAAACTTCAAATGCTCCAACAAAAGCTATAGTAATATCCTATATGATGAAAATTGTCAACCGCTGGCAATGGTATGTCCGCCACTGCAGATCGCAGTATTAATGTTTCCCCACTAAAGTTTAATAAAACGGGTAATTTCCCCAAAATGCAGTCCTTTTTTCACAGAAATATAAATTATAATTTTTTTTTGGAGAAACCTTACCTGCCTTCTTATTGCTGATTTCTAATTTTGAACTGACGAATGTAACATTCCTTTATGACTTGCAAATGCGAAAATTACACTTACAATTACTTACAAATGGAACTATTTGAAGTATGTAATATCGACGTCGTTTCAAAGGAAATCGCTGCCGGAATTAATTAATTCGTTGGCTTAAAATTGATTTAAAAATCCTAAAAGTGCACTTACAAACGATTTCAAAGTATAAATTTTTTGGAATTATTTGGAATAAAACTTACTGCTGACTTCCAATTGTGAACTGATGTACATACTATTCCTTTTGGACTTACAAATGTTAAAAATACACTTACAATTACTTACAAACAAAGTTTTAATAATGGAGAATGGTTTGAACTCCTTTTAAACTGTATGTAATGGAAACAACAGTGCAAATTTCTGAACATTCTTATCGCTTATTTTATGCCTCATAATTAATAGGTGTTATTCCCCAAACATAAAAAAATCTTAGCGTTCGTTTATAAATTATAATGAAAATTCGAAAAAAGAAATTATATTCAACACCCTGTATCTCGGAAGTGAAGCCTTCTACGACATATGTTTACAGGAACTTTTCTTTTTAAAAACATGTGTTCTATCTTTTGTTAAAGTTTGGCTACAAAAAACTGACTCACCCTGTATAGCTCTTAATAGAAAATCCTCTTTATAATGGTCACAATTATTGTTAAAAGGAAAGGGTCAACTATTAAACATATCCCGTGGTTGTACTGCATCTCTGCAGCTTATGCCAATTACCAAAATATTCCAAATCTGGTTCGTTTTAGTTATGCTTTTGATAATGTGCAAATTAAGAAAAATGTAAGCTAAGAAAAAAAATCATTCGATGCTCAAAGACAAAATTGATATCAGGCCCAAAGATTGCTAATTAGTTAGGAACAGAAACATAACAATTTTTTATTCAAAATTTTTACCTGCATCGCTTCGGGATGTCGATCTGATAACGAACTCAGTCCAGTGGCGGAACCCACACCGCTCTGTTCGCCCCTCATGTAAGCGTCAAAATTCCTCGTTATCAAAACCAAGGCATCCTCGATTGGCATGTTTCTGTGTTCTGAACACATAAATGAATAAAAAACAGGAGCTACAATTTTAATTCAGCCGTACCTTGTGGAACACCATGCAGAATATCCAGCGTAAGGCTGCGGTGTTCCTCATTCTGTGGCATAATCAGTATCGCATACAGACAACCCCTGCTGGAAATATTGGCCAATACACGTCCAATTGGAACGTCTTCGTTAGGGAAGAGCAGGTCTACTATCAGCCCCAAGGCTTTAAGACGTTTCTCTATGTATTCCGCGTACTCACTGGAATACATTAGGTTACATAACAAAAATATCAGATGATTTATTGCTGCTTGAATTCTTCACTACACATGCAAGCTTTTAGCTTAATATAAAACTTAATTTTTTATGATTGTATAATACTCACGTCAAAGCCTTTGACACAACGATAATTTCGCAATCATTCCTTTCTGGAGGTCCATCAAGTGGAGGCGGCGGTACAAATCCAGGTGCGTATGGGTCATCTCTACCATAGTATGGTGGAGCATCTCTATGAAATGTACAAGGCATATCAGTAACCAATAACGCTAGAGGTTGGAGGTTTGTACATTACTACTTTTTGAATATGGATTTTGTCGTTCCTCTGAATATTATTCTAATATGTTGGAGTAATGCGTCTCAGTAATTATTCAGTCAAAATTCAGAAAGTACAAAATAAAACCATCAAATACTTATATCAACTGAGTTATTTAACTTCCACTAAATATGATTATGAATACAGTATATTTTTTAATGTACAGAAATTGAAAAAACTTGAACAGACCAAATTTATACACTTCAACTTGAAAAGCAACACACAATTGAAATATACGTTTGAACATCATTCTGTAAATTCAAGAGTTGCAGATGGTGTCAGAGATTACTTGCTTCAATCAACATCTTGCCAGGAATCACCTGTTTATAGTGCAATAAAAATATATAGTAAAATACCTTTAAATGTTAAAAATGCATGAACAAAACAACAGTTTGTGAAGATTAGTTATCAACTACTATATGTGATGTCTAGCCATTGCTTCTCCTAATACTAGTCTTATATATTTGTTTTGTATTTTTGTAACTGCTATTATACTGTTGTTGTTATGTTTGAATAATTTTTGTAATGTATCCCACTGGATCAGAGCGATAGTGTACTGCTTTATGAATCTGAACAAACAATAATGTACATGTGGACATTGGGACACAAACACCATACCTACCTATAATCATCAACTGGAGGAATGAATCTGTCCCCCATGCTAGGACGCGGCGGAGGCAGTCGACCCCCTGGGCCCCTTTTTCTCCCTTTACCCCCTCCTCCGCCCATTTTAAACTGCTCTGGAGGCGGTTGATTTTGCATCGGCGGCTCTTGCTGTGGTTTGGCTTGAATTGGTGGTGCAGGTGGTTCTGGTTCCTTCTCGGGCTCCTTTTGCGGAGGCTTCTCGTGATGTGGAGGTTTGTCATATTGCGGGGGTTTCTCATGCTGCATAGGTTTCTCATGATGCCCAGGTGGTTCGAAACGCATCTGCGGTTCCTGTTCCGCCTTCTGTTGCTGTTGGTGTTGCTGCTGTTGCGGAGGATGGGGCAGCAGACCTTGGCCCTGATTGCCCTGCTGGTTCTTCTTCCTGGGATCGAAAGCTTGCCTCACGTTGAGACGTTTGCCGTGGAAGTTAGATCCGTGCTCCATTTCGATGGCTTTCTGAGCTTGCTGTTCGGTTTCGAACTGCACAAAGCCGAATCCTCTTTGGAGGACGAGGCCGAGGATGCGCCCGTGTACGTTGAATTTCTGCTCCAAGTTGTCCGGCACAACTGATTCCGCCAGGTTTCCAACGTAAATCCGGGAAGAAGCAGTTGCCGGGTCCCGCATGAACGCTTTGTCCGTACGGTACATATTTTCGGTTTGGTGGAGAACTAAAATACTACAAACTCGATTAGACTCACTGCAGATCCCTTTTACTTGTACTTTATGTTATAAACCTAATTTTTGTATCAAAAATAATCAACTGCGTTAGTGTTCTGCGAGACGGTAATGACAGACCTACAAAATAGTAGATATTATGGCGCACCAGCCATTTTAGTTCAAATGTACTAGTGAGTTTTAACTACTGATTAGGGATGTAAATGAACTAGTACGGTATCGATTAACTTGGGTTTCGTATGGTTTAAATTTGGCGCTAAACAGTATTATACTCTATTGTGGTGTAAATATACCGTCAAATACCCAATTCTAAATTCACCAATAGTTGGTTTTGTTTTTATTGATAGTTTCTGCGATATAATCATGAAAGATAAAAATAAAATTGAGGTTATTTAAAACAAATAAATAAAATAATCAAGAATCGAATCAGAAATGTTTAAATTGGATTCCGCCTACTTTTTAACAGAAAGCATGTTGATGTATTTGGATGTTTTTTTTTTAGAGCCTTGATGGCAGGTGGTCGTAATTTTTGTGTAACCAGTCAGACAGCGACAAGATCATGAATTAAACAAATTGACCTATATCATAAAAATTTTATTCAACGTCCACTTTATAAAAACATTGAAATTACATCTACTTTTTAATACTTATGAAACATTAACTTCTTCCACAGTCAAGTGGGCAATAAACCTTAGCCTCAATTGCAGCTGCGGGCTAAGCTGCCTGAGCACAGCTTCCAGTTCATTTTTCAGGCAGTCTCCGACGAACATGTACTTGATATGATAAAGAAAATCGCAGATGGGTTCCATGTAGTTCAACTGCGGCTGCGCGTGATCCACCTGCGCGAGCAACTCATACAGCACGCTCGTCACTTCCAACACGGCTTTATTGAAGCGTTGCAGGAACGGCCCAACCAGATGACACACATACAGAAATTGCTCTTCGGTTCGGACGATTCCTGGCAGGCATTCCCGTGCCCATTTTGGAATGCTTGCAATCTGGCCGGGTCCCGCGTGATGCCAAACGGAATGTGCCAATGCGAGCATGTAACTGAAGCCATTATGTAACAGCCCCGCGTGCGTTTCTTTAAAGTCGAAGAGGCGGAACGGTGAACAGTCAAAATTCCATGTCGTCAGTTCGGATAGTGTGGATAATAAACGATCGTGTAAGACACTCCAGTAGCTGACAGGTAGTGCCGATAGTAAAAGTCCGATTGCATTTATCCATTTGTGCATGTCGGTGCTCGGAATGGCCATATACCCACGCGCCACGACGTCTAGGAGCCCCGAAGCCACGGCATTTGGGCCAGCAGACAAAGCCATCAATTCAACGCAAGTAGTGTACAAAATGTGCGCTCCCGCATTCGGAAACTCGTTGAATCTCCAGTCAATCATGGCATTTGGCGAGGCGCCCTCTAGAGTGTCGACTACGCGTTTGACCAATAGCAAGTAGTAGCCGAGCTCTGGAATCCAGACTTCTTCCGGAGAGCGATTCAAATAATTCTGATACGGTTCAGAAAGCGAATCTTTCAAACTTCCCAAAACCGCTGCCACAAGTCTTCTCTTCAGTGGCGGCCTATCTCGAAGTTTGATCTCGTAATAATGCAAAGTGTTGTAGAGGTATGTGACTGGGCGATCGTGGAACTTGTACAAGCAACCCAAATGCTCCAGCAACGTCTCTAAACTTTTAGTAACCTGAGGAATCTCCAAAAACCGATGCACGACTATGTCAAACACCGGCAAAAACCTCAAGCACACATTTCCGAAATACGGATGGTACCCACTGGCCTGTTCTTCAGGGGCGAACGTTTCAGGATACTTCTGATGGAATTCTAAATGCTTCTGGTGCCAGTTGGTTTGGTTCCAGTGATCGGGAGAGTTATCCTTCACAAAGTCCTGGACACGGCTGCGGAACTCTGTCGCTTTCAACAGCACCAACTGGATGATGAAAGAGCAAACTTGTGCTTCGCTGCCCTCTTGCGTTCGCAATGCCAAACACAAGACCAAGCGATCAAAAGTTATAATATTGTATTTCCAGATCATGTCGTTTATAGTATCGACACACTTGTTCACGTGGTGCCCACCTGGAGAATTGCTGAATTCATAGACGAGGCAGTCACAGAATTTGCGTAAATGAGCAGACAGAGCTCTCGCACCAATACGCTCCAGAATTCTGTGGGGAAAATAAACACCATGTATTTATAGCACTCAAATGATTTTCGCAAATTTATCGGCATCATCTCCATAGAGTTTATGCTCCAGGTGCTTTTTTTGATTCATACTTACTATTTATTGATTTGGCGGACCTGGAGAAAAAACTCTGTGAAGATGATGTCGCTTATGCACATTGCTTCTGCTTAAAATAACTAAATTACGGTTATTACAAAGACTTTTTTACGATTAAAATGAAATCTTCCTTGAGGAGTTTGTTCACCAGGATATCTTTCCATGATTTTTGAACTGTATCCTTTGAAAACTTCATGTATGGATTTTTTTTGTATTACTGACGTCATCTCTGGGGGATCATACTCCAGGTCAAGAGATTGGTTTGCTTTGGTCTACATGTATTAAGTTCATTATGAAGACAAGCTCTATGGAGATGATGTCAACTTTTTCTAAGAAGCTGAAATCATCTTCGATAGGTTGTGCACCAGGTTATCAAATCGCATATTGTATGGATTTATATGTTTGAATAACACCAAAATTCTCATCCTACACATCAAACTGTAAAAAATTTAAGTATTGAATTACAAATTGCACCGATATTTGCAATCTACCGACGTCATCTCCAAGGAGTTCATGCTCCAGGTATAGAAAAAAAGGCTTTCTCAGTATCACATCTCTTAAGATGATAATTCTGAGTTCAGTCATACCAGAATTATTATTTTGTTTTTAATAAGAAAAAGTTTTCAAGGTAACTAACATCTCCAAACGGATTTAAACATTTGAATTTCAAGGATATTTTTAAACATCTGTACTTACTTGTAAGCAATAGGACTGATCCGATCACGTGGTGGCTCAGTCTCCAAAAGCATCTTCCACAGCAAGCACAAGAACAGCGGTGGTGCCCCAGCAACACCGAAGTGAGCCATAATATCATTTTCGTTGTTCATAGATGCCCATTTTCGATACTCCTCCTCGATGGCTTTCTTCAGTTGCTGTTTGTTTTCCTTCGGCACGGCATGCTGAGTAAAGAAATCGGCCAGTGCCTGTGGGAAACATTCGAGGGTGTGTGGAGCCCACGCATGAGGTGTGCTTTGCACAATAGTCGTTAGAAGTTCTTTGCACCATGACCCATCAGTGCCGGTGATGTGGCTTGCTCTCGCCAGTGTTAGGACCAAAGCCCGATTTAGTTCTTCGGATTCTGTGGACACAAGGGTTTTTTGTTCGGCTAGGAAACGTGAGAGCTCTGGTTGGACTTCTCCACTTCCCAAACCTGCAGAACACAGTGAGGTTAATTCATAAATTCATTCAGATATATGGGCATATTTGCTTTGCTATGTCACAACTTTTCCTGAAATTAACAGTACATAATTTTTAAATGAGACTGCTTTGACAACATTAAAACAAATTAGATTTAGTTGATTATAATATGAAATTGCTACAAATTTTGAGAAAAATGCTTATAACTTCTAAACAGCTGTCAATAGGTATAGGAAAACTTAATCTAATGTTTGTAGAATTAAATTTTGTATCACCACAATGACAGATCTACATATGGTTACAATTGGAATAAGGAAGATATTTAAGTTACAGTTTACTAAATGTAATGAGCAATTATCACCCCCTACAGATATTTATTTATTTATTCTTATATCAACAGGGCAAGCCCCATACAAAATATATAATATACCATCAACATGTAGCGGTTATGCAAAACCAAACAAAAGTATTGATTGGTATGAATTATCAATTATGGAATCTCAATATACAAAATTCATTTATACTCCAGAACTATTTTGGACTTATTTTTTATGTAACCGTAAGATGTATTGTAAAAATCAAACCAATCTCCGCATGACTGTTTCTTTCTTCTACAAGCCAACATAGGAATTTCAAAATAATATTGCTTGGTAGGAAGAATTTGAGTTGGTATATGGAAGTTGAAACTATTGATAATACTAGAACAGTTAATAGAATTAATTATAATTTTATATGCAAAAAGAAGATCCATTCTATTTCTTGCCGATTGTAGATTTGAAATAGAAAAAGATTGATAAGTAGTAGCAAAATCTTGAATAGTATAATGTAATGAATTGCCAGTTTTATAAGCTGCAAATAAAAAAAATAAAAAAGTTTTAGACCTATAGGCTCTATTTAACTCTATACAACAAACTGCCACGCAATATGAGAAATAAGTCTCCAACCCAATTAAAACGCATACTAAAGAATCATCTTATTCATCATTCTTTCTACTCCCTGGAAGAATTTCTCAGAACTCCAATACATGAAGATGAAGACAACATATAATTTCTAAGATATAAGAAGAAAAGAACCTATGTATACATGTATATATTTTTTGCATTATGACGATAGCATTCAAATATTTTTGTTTTGTAAGGAAGCTGAAAATAAATATTATTATTATTATTTATCAAATTTCAAGCGCCATCTTAAATGCAGTTATTTAGAATACCCAACGATTGTTTTAAATTTGAAAATATGTTTTTTCGTTTTTGCGTCCTATTCCTCCAAAATTGGTGTTTGCGTTGTCACCAGAAAATGCTATTAATTTCAAGGAGAATCTATATATTAATGTAGTTTCTGACGTTTTGTTGCGAGTGTTTTTGAACCTCCTATCTTCGAATCGTGATACTGTATAACGAAAGAGAAGACTTTTATAGCTCCGTGGTTGCTACTGTCAGGGACAATTCCTAAAACGAAGTATGAACACATACTGAGGACGACCGATGACGATTTCTCAACGGGCTTATTATGGTATTTATGTGCTTTTACTTATTAATGTTACATATCATCAAAAATCCAGACATTTTACATATTGTTGCATTTCCGCCCGGACTCTGGATTTATTTACGAATTTCCAGACATGTCCGGAATTTTCCAAACGTCTGGTCATCCTATTCTTTTTTGGATTGAATAACTATTATATTAATATTACCTGTTATCAGTCTTAAAGCAGTCGATTCGACACACAAATGCAACTGTGTCTGATTGGCTTGTGGAACGGCAGCCAAAGAATGCAGATGGCTGAGCAGCTGCACCCTGTAGTGCGGACAGATGTGATGCATCCTGTAGCTGAACATCTCCAGCAAAGTGTACAGTATAGCCCAAGCATGCGACTTGTAAACAGTAGGCAACAGCTGGCTTATGAAGCCCTTGATGCCCAACGATTCGATCTCAGTATAGACCAACAGTCTGCTGTAAGTTTCGACCAGAGCGGGCGCCAGCGGCATTCCGGTCTTCGCCTGGGCCAGCTTGATCACGTGAGTGACTATGCTGTGAATGAGGCTCATCTTGGCGTGCACCGTGAGCGAATCCAACACTTCCATGCTCAGGGGGGCCGTGGGCGCAGCGGACGACTTGGAACTGCCCTGTATGGTTTCGACCAGAGCCGCCATGGGCTTGCTGAAGTAATCCTGATTCGTGGAGTAGGCGTTGCAGAGCAGGGCGATGCGGTAGTCGTTTCCCATGGCCAAGGTAGCGTTGTTCGGTGGAACCAGGTGCTGGAGGAACTCGTGGTGAAGCCTGAGCTTCGGAGGGACAGGCCAGGTTACGGCGGCCTGTTCCGCTTGCGCCTTCTTTGTTAAATGAATCCATATGCACATCATCGCCATTTGCCGCGTACATTGCGGCTGCGTGAAGTCGGGGACCGGTAATGGTGGATCTACCTCAGGGAACAAAAGTTCATAGAGCCGAAGAACTGGCAAGAAGTTGGAAAGCGGGTTGCGTTGAATCGAGCCGGAAATGAACTGCAACAGGACCCACATGAGTTGATCCCGGCCCCTCAACAAACCCCTTCCTTGTAATCGAGAATGCAAGGCGAGTACGATGTTTGGGAAACTGGCGAATTGAAAAAGGACGAAGTAGATGAGTTTCGACGACAGGTGGAGCCACAGACCCTGCATTGCACCTTCGTCTCCCTCTTCTTCGGTTCTCTCCAAAGCGAGTACGAGTAGTTCAACGAGTTGCTCTTCGAGGGCAGCACAGTGTTGCTTGTGCTTCTGTTGTTTTTGGAGCCCCAGCATGCCACAAACCATGTCGCGACTGTATGGTTGCTCTAATACGTATCTCAAAAGGCCTGTTTGTTTCTCCAGTAACTCCGGGGCATATGGTAAATTGCCTTTCAAAGAAAACCTTAACGTTACGGGGTCGAGTTTCCATGGATTGACCACATGCTCAGGGCATCCACTGTGTTCCACTACAGGTCTCATTTCTGCTTGTCCAATTATCGAAACCATCTGAGCACATGCTCTTAAACTATCAACATAATCAGAGAAAAGAGCTGCTAACCTCCAGTGTGGGCAGTTAGCATATGCCTTTTTCAATTCGTTTACCAGCAAGTAACAGGGCAATAAGCAAGCATTTCTATCCATAATCCGTTCTGCAAGATTTACCAGCACTTGCGCCTGTGGTTGAAGACCTGCATGAAGCCGAGACGGCAATGTTTTCGCCTTCTCGCAGCATCCTTTCATAATTTCCCTTACACCCTTGTATTCGACCATATCGATAATCCTATAAATCAGTTTAAAACATTCATTCCAAAAATACTGATTGCTGTGTTGCAGTTTATCGCAAGTGATTATCGTTTCACAAACTAAACGTGCTGGAAGTGTGCCGTTCCTCACAAGAGACTCCAGAATCTCTATGAGCAGCTGCAGGCGGCTGTAAGAGCAAATTGAAGTGATAGCCAAGTACTGTCGAACGGCCACCTCAACCTGTTCCTGGTTGATTCGTCGGATGGCTGCGGACAGCTCTTGTTGCCATGTCTGAACCTTCTCACGTTCTGCATTGGTCCTGTGCACGAGAAAACAACTGAAAGCTTCCCCGATATTCTCAATTTTTAGTATATCATTCAAAATGCTCATCACATTTTCGCACATCTTGATTAAATTACGCTATACGAGAGCGTAAACTACCACGGAATTGTTTTTATATTCACATTTCTTCCACAATTGGTATTTTCACAGTCCAAACAAACTCAAACTTTGAATACAGGTTAGGTTTATGGGTTTAAAGTTCAAGGTTAGATTGTCAAATGTCTGTTGTAACTGATGTCAGCTTGCGACTGTCATTTTTTTATTTCCCAGCAGTCTTGCCAAATATAAAAAAGAGGACTTTTCTTTTTAAATGCAGCATGATGGTTTCTATAAATGACAAAAGATGTCGCTGAAGCGAGTAGAATTAATTTTGAGGACCCCCAGGTTGGCCTAGCCATATTTACACATTATTCTCATTTTTACATGATTAAAACCATGATTGGTCATTCTTACGGCAATTTTGTAATTGCAACATAGGTAATGGGTTATAAGATGGTAATTTGGTAAATAATTGTTCACACGAATGTATTTATGACCTAGTTTATGTTATGTTCATTTAATATTTTAACATGTTTAAAATATGACAAGTTATAACTAAAGAAGCTTTTGTCAACAAAACTTTTACTACATTTTAGTGTCTAAACCGTTAATGTAATCCTACTTCAAATTYTKTATTTTTGCTGAAGCCAAATGGAAGCATTTCGACTGTTAMATTTTGCTACCTGAGCATAAAATTTAACGCTCCTAATTCTTTTCACAATTATCTGTTACCGGCTAACCCTTATTTACGCATGACCTTATCTAACTTGGATCACCTCTACTAGCATCCATATTTGATTAAAGGAGTCAAAATTATTATAGAAACCGACGGTTGGCCGAATCGGATGTGAAAGATTTTTTTGGGTGATATTCATCCTGATTTCTTTTGTTCTCGAAGATTTTGCTTTGGAGCCCAACACGAAACACTCTAAAGTATCTATTTGGAATTTAGAATCCAAACATGTTCTCAGAAATGAGTTAGGACCTTTAGGGAATTTTTTTACTTTTTTAACCATAAGGCACAACGGTTAGGGAAGATGCCTATATAACGACATAGCTTCTTAAAAATTAAACCTATGCTCAAGAGCTTTGGCCTTATTTGATGATTCCTATTTAGAGCTTAAAACTCGACACACCATTGTATGTCTATGATAAGATACTAGTATTATTTGATATACTGTTAGTGTACTGTTAGTGTAATGTAATATATTGTTCACCGTTTCTCCTATACTTATCAAGTGACAAATTATGCAGTGCTCCAGAAGAAGTTTCATTTGTGCTTATAACAGCTGTGTCGTCTACATAAGACACTATGTCACCTTTTTTTACAACAATCAACAAATCGTTTATATAGAGTATGAAAAGCAGAAAATCCAAATTCGTTCCTTGAGGAACTCCAATCGTTATCTTTCTCACTAGACCCTTCCGTCCAATACCATTTTTATACAATTTCTGATATAGTAGTATAGTAGCACCGGTATCAAAAGCTTTGACTGGGTCAAGAAAGGTTGCTTTTTATAATTGTAATTATCATTGTAATAACTTGTTTGTCCCGTGTTCTTTAAAGCTATACGTCATCATTAAATGTTAGAGGATCACAGCCAGTTACATGATTTTAGGCTGCTGTTGCTACACATTTATGGTGGGTCTTTGTGAAAAAAGAACTTATCGAATTCTAATTTTTAATAAATCTCTGTTATAAATCATGCCACTGTCTGTGGTTGGCTTCGGATAGCAATCAAGTTAATCTGGATAGCTATTCCAGGCCTGCACCACACTGATGAGCTGCAACACAGCGAAACAGGGGCAAGATATTGTGTTTGTACGATATCGAGGGATGTATGGTAAAGCTGAACTTAGGTGATTAGATGAATTTTCTAATGAACAGCTATAAAAGTTATGCTTCAGTCTGGTAAGTATTATACATGCATTACACCATCATTTTTTGTTCACAGGTTTCTCCAGTATGCAGGTCTTTTGGATCTCCTGAATTTCGGAATGGTCTCAGTTGGTCGCAGTTCAAAATACATCTGTATGTCGATTTTGAGCTAGATCTATTTTTTGTCGAAAATCACAAACCATCCAAGGCTAACCCCTTTGTTCTTTTTTGACCTTAAAATTTTTTCGTCTCCGATTCAGATGAATACAAGCATACTTACTGATTTGGACCTCCTGAATTTCGGAATGGTCTCAGTTGGTCGCTAGCTACAACGGTTCGCTCTGAAAGTGTCCTTATTTCGGCCGCCCTACGTCCTAGCGCATTTTCGAGCAAAGTTTTGAAATTTGCAGTTCAAAATACATCTGTATGACGATTTTGAGCTAAATCTATTTTTTGTCGAAAATCACAAACCATCCAAGGCTAACCCCTTTGCTCTTTTTTGACCTTAAAATTCTTTCGTCAACGATTCAGTTGAATACAAGTATACTTAATGATTTGGACCTCCCGAATTTCGGAATGGTCTCAGTTGGTCGCTAGCTACAACGGTTCGCTCTGAAAGTGTCCTTATTTCGGCCGCCCTACGTCCTAGCGCATTTTCGAGCAAATTTTTGAAATCTGCAGTTCAAAATACATCTGTATGACGATTTTGAGCTAAATCTATTTTTTGTCGAAAATCACAAATCATCCAAGGCTAACCCCTTTGCTCTTTTTTGACCTTAAAATTTTTTCGTCTCCGATTCAGTTGAATACAAGTATACTTACTGATTTGGACCTCCTGAATTTCGGAATGGTCTCAGTTGGTCGCTAACTACAACGGTTCGCTCTGAAAGTGTCCTTATTTCGGCCGCCCTCCGTCCTAGCCCATTTTCGAGCAAATTTTTGAAATCTGCAGTTCAAAATACATCTGTATGACGATTTTGAGCTAAATCTATTTTTTGTCGAAAATCACAAATCATCCAAGGCTAACCCCTTTGCTCTTTTTTGACCTTAAAATTTTTTCGTCTCCGATTCAGTTGAATACAAGTATACTTACTGATTTGGACCTCCTGAATTTCGGAATGGTCTCAGTTGGTCGCTAACTACAACGGTTCGCTCTGAAAGTGTCCTTATTTCGGCCGCCCTCCGTCCTAGCCCATTTTCGAGCAAATTTTTGAAATCTGCAGTTCAAAATACATCTGTATGACGATTTTGAGCTAAATCTATTTTTTGTCGAAAATCACAAATCATCCAAGGCTAACCCCTTTGCTCTTTTTTGACCTTAAAATTTTTTCGTCTCCGATTCAGTTGAATACAAGTATACTTACTGATTTGGACCTCCTGAATTTCGGAATGGTCTCAGTTGGTCGCTAACTACAACGGTTCGCTCTGAAAGTGTCCTTATTTCGGCCGCCCTCCGTCCTAGCCCATTTTCGAGCAAATTTTTGAAATCTGCAGTTCAAAATACATCTGTATGACGATTTTGAGCTAAATCTATTTTTTGTCGAAAATCACAAATCATCCAAGGCTAACCCCTTTGCTCTTTTTTGACCTTAAAATTCTTTCGTCTCCGATTCAGTTGAATACAAGTATACTTAATGATTTGGACCTCCCGAATTTCGGAATGGTCTCAGTTGGTCGCTAGCTACAACGGTTCGCTCTGAAAGTGTCCTTATTTCGGCCGCCCTACGTCCTAGCGCATTTTCGAGCAAATTTTTGAAATCTGCAGTTCAAAATACATCTGTATGACGATTTTGAGCTAAATCTATTTTTTGTCGAAAATCACAAATCATCCAAGGCTAACCCCTTTGCTCTTTTTTGACCTTAAAATTTTTTCGTCTCCGATTCAGTTGAATACAAGTATACTTACTGATTTGGACCTCCTGAATTTCGGAATGGTCTCAGTTGGTCGCTAGCTACAACGGTTCGCTCTGAAAGTGTCCTTATTTCAACCGCCCTACGTCCTAGCGCATTTTCGAGCAAATTTTTGAAATCTGCAGTTCAAAATACATCTGTATGACGATTTTGAGCTAAATCTATTTTTTGTCGAAAATCACAAACCATCCTAGGCTAACCCCTTTGCTCTTTTTTGACCTTAAAATTTTTTCGTCTCCGATTCAGTTCAATACAAGTATACTTAATGATGTGGACCTCCCGAATTTCGGAATGGTCTCAGTTGGTCGCTAGCTACAACGGTTCGCTCTGAAAGTGTCCTTATTTCGGCCGCCCTACGTCCTAGCGCATTTTCGAGCAAATTTTTGAAATCTGCAGTTCAAAATACATCTGTATGACGATTTTGAGCTAAATCTATTTTTTGTCGAAAATCACAAATCATCCAAGGTTAACAACCCCTTTGTTCTTTTTTGACCTTAAAATTTTTTCGTCTCTGATTCAGTTGAATACAAGTATACTTACTGATTTGGACCTCCTGAATTTCGGAATGGTCTCAGTTGGTCGCTAGCTACAACGGTTCGCTCTGAAAGTGTCCTTATTTCGGCCACCCTACGTCCTAGCGCATTTTCGAGCAAATTTTTGAAATCTGCAGTTCAAAATACATCTGTATGACGATTTTGAAGCCGAATCTATTTTTTGTCGAAAATCACAAATCATCCAAGGCTAACCCCTTTGTTCTTTTTTGACCTTAAAATTTTTTCGTCTCCGATTCAGTTGAATACAAGTATACTTACTGATTTGGACCTCCTGAATTTCGGAATGGTCTCAGTTGGTCGCTAGCTACAACGGTTCGCTCTGAAAGTGTCCTTATTTCGGCCGCCCTACGTCCTAGCGCATTTTAGAGCAAATTTTTGAAATCTTCAGTTCAAAATACATATGTATGACGATTTTGAGCTAAATCTATTTTTTGTCGAAAATCACAAACCATCCAAGGCTAACCCCTTTGCTCTTTTTTGACCTTAAAATTCTTTCGTCAACGATTCAGTTGAATACAAGTATACTTAATGATTTGGACCTCCCGAATTTCGGAATGGTCTCAGTTGGTCGCTAGCTACAACGGTTCGCTCTGAAAGTGTCCTTATTTCGGCCGCCCTACGTCCTAGCGCATTTTCGAGCAAATTTTTGAAATCTGCAGTTCAAAATACATCTGTATGACGATTTTGAGCTAAATCTATTTTTTGTCGAAAATCACAAATCATCCAAGGCTAACCCCTTTGCTCTTTTTTGACCTTAAAATTTTTTCGTCTCCGATTCAGTTGAATACAAGTATACTTACTGATTTGGACCTCCTGAATTTCGGAATGGTCTCAGTTGGTCGCTAACTACAACGGTTCGCTCTGAAAGTGTCCTTATTTCGGCCGCCCTCCGTCCTAGCCCATTTTCGAGCAAATTTTTGAAATCTGCAGTTCAAAATACATCTGTATGACGATTTTGAGCTAAATCTATTTTTTGTCGAAAATCACAAATCATCCAAGGCTAACCCCTTTGCTCTTTTTTGACCTTAAAATTTTTTCGTCTCCGATTCAGTTGAATACAAGTATACTTACTGATTTGGACCTCCTGAATTTCGGAATGGTCTCAGTTGGTCGCTAGCTACAACGGTTCGCTCTGAAAGTGTCCTTATTTCGGCCGCCCTACGTCCTAGCCCATTTTCGAGCAAATTTTTGAAATCTGCAGTTCAAAATACATCTGTATGACGATTTTGAGCTAAATCTATTTTTTGTCGAAAATCACAAATCATCCAAGGCTAACCCCTTTGCTCTTTTTTGACCTTAAAATTTTTTCGTCTCCGATTCAGTTGAATACAAGTATACTTACTGATTTGGACCTCCTGAATTTCGGAATGGTCTCAGTTGGTCGCTAGCTACAACGGTTCGCTCTGAAAGTGTCCTTATTTCGGCCGCCCTACGTCCTAGCGCATTTTCGAGCAAATTTTTGAAATCTGCAGTTCAAAATACATCTGTATGACGATTTTGAGCTAAATCTATTTTTTGTCGAAAATCACAAATCATCCAAGGCTAACCCCTTTGCTCTTTTTTGACCTTAAAATTTTTTCGTCTCCGATTCAGTTGAATACAAGTATACTTACTGATTTGGACCTCCTGAATTTCGGAATGGTCTCAGTTGGTCGCTAGCTACAACGGTTCGCTCTGAAAGTGTCCTTATTTCGGCCGCCCTACGTCCTAGCGCATTTTCGAGCAAATTTTTGAAATCTGCAGTTCAAAATACATCTGTATGACGATTTTGAGCTAAATCTATTTTTTGTCGAAAATCACAAATCATCCAAGGCTAACCCCTTTGCTCTTTTTTGACCTTAAAATTTTTTCGTCTCCGATTCAGTTGAATACAAGTATACTTACTGATTTGGACCTCCTGAATTTCGGAATGGTCTCAGTTGGTCGCTAGCTACAACGGTTCGCTCTGAAAGTGTCCTTATTTCGGCCGCCCTACGTCCTAGCGCATTTTCGAGCAAATTTTTGAAATCTGCAGTTCAAAATACATCTGTATGACGATTTTGAGCTAAATCTATTTTTTGTCGAAAATCACAAACCATCCAAGGCTAACCCCTTTGCTCTTTTTTGACCTTAAAATTTTTTCGTCTCCGATTCAGTTGAATACAAGTATACTTACTGATTTGGACCTCCTGAATTTCGGAATGGTCTCAGTTGGTCGCTAGCTACAACGGTTCGCTCTGAAAGTGTCCTTATTTCGGCCGCCCTACGTCCTAGCGCATTTTCGAGCAAATTTTTGAAATCTGCAGTTCAAAATACATCTGTATGACGATTTTGAGCTAAATCTATTTTTTGTCGAAAATCACAAATCATCCAAGGCTAACCCCTTTGTTCTTTTTTGACCTTAAAATTTTTTCGTCTCCGATTCAGTTGAATACAAGTATACTTACTGATTTGGACCTCCTGAATTTCGGAATGGTCTCAGTTGGTCGCTAGCTACAACGGTTCGCTCTGAAAGTGTCCTTATTTCGGCCGCCCTACGTCCTAGCGCATTTTCGAGCAAATTTTTGAAATCTGCAGTTCAAAATACATCTGTATGACGATTTTGAGCTAAATCTATTTTTTGTCGAAAATCACAAATCATCCAAGGCTAACCCCTTTGTTCTTTTTGACCTTAAAATTTTTTCGTCTCCGATTCAGTTGAATACAAGTATACTTACTGATTTGGACCTCCTGAATTTCGGAATGGTCTCAGTTGGTCGCTAGCTACAACGGTTCGCTCTGAAAGTGTCCTTATTTCGGCCGCCCTACGTCCTAGCGCATTTTCGAGCAAATTTTTGAAATCTGCAGTTCAAAATACATCTGTATGACGATTTTGAGCTAAATCTATTTTTTGTCGAAAATCACAAACATCCAAGGCTAACCCCTTTGTTCTTTTTGACCTTAAAATTTTTTCGTCTCCGATTCAGTTGAATACAAGTATACTTACTGATTTGGACCTCCTGAATTTCGGAATGGTCTCAGTTGGTCGCTAGCTACAACGGTTCGCTCTGAAAGTGTCCTTATTTCGGCCGCCCTACGTCCTAGCGCATTTTCGAGCAAATTTTTGAAATCTGCAGTTCAAAATACATCTGTATGACGATTTTGAGCTAAATCTATTTTTTGTCGAAAATCACAAATCATCCAAGGCTAACCCCTTTGTTCTTTTTTGACCTTAAAATTTTTTCGTCTCCGATTCAGTTGAATACAAGTATACTTACTGATTTGGACCTCCTGAATTTCGGAATGGTCTCAGTTGGTCGCTAGCTACAACGGTTCGCTCTGAAAGTGTCCTTATTTCGGCCGCCCTACGTCCTAGCGCATTTTCGAGCAAATTTTTGAAATCTGCAGTTCAAAATACATCTGTATGACGATTTTGAGCTAAATCTATTTTTTGTCGAAAATCACAAATCATCCAAGGCTAACCCCTTTGTTCTTTTTTGACCTTAAAATTTTTTCGTCTCCGATTCAGTTGAATACAAGTATACTTACTGATTTGGACCTCCTGAATTTCGGAATGGTCTCAGTTGGTCGCTAGCTACAACGGTTCGCTCTGAAAGTGTCCTTATTTCGGCCGCCCTACGTCCTAGCGCATTTTCGAGCAAATTTTTGAAATCTGCAGTTCAAAATACATCTGTATGACGATTTTGAGCTAAATCTATTTTTTGTCGAAAATCACAAACCATCCAAGGCTAACCCCTTTGTTCTTTTTTGACCTTAAAATTTTTTCGTCTCCGATTCAGTTGAATACAAGTATACTTACTGATTTGGACCTCCTGAATTTCGGAATGGTCTCAGTTGGTCGCTAGCTACAACGGTTCGCTCTGAAAGTGTCCTTATTTCGGCCGCCCTACGTCCTAGCGCATTTTCGAGCAAATTTTTGAAATCTGCAGTTCAAAATACATCTGTATGACGATTTTGAGCTAAATCTATTTTTTGTCGAAAATCACAAACCATCCAAGGCTAACCCCTTTGCTCTTTTTTGACCTTAAAATTTTTTCGTCTCCGATTCAGTTGAATACAAGTATACTTACTGATTTGGACCTCCTGAATTTCGGAATGGTCTCAGTTGGTCGCTAGCTACAACGGTTCGCTCTGAAAGTGTCCTTATTTCGGCCGCCCTACGTCCTAGCGCATTTTCGAGCAAATTTTTGAAATCTGCAGTTCAAAATACATCTGTATGACGATTTTGAGCTAAATCTATTTTTTGTCGAAAATCACAAACCATCCAAGGCTAACCCCTTGTTCTTTTTTGACCTTAAAATTTTTTCGTCTCCGATTCAGTCGAATACAAGTATACTTACTGATTTGGACCTCCTGAATTTCGGAATGGTCTCAGTTGGTCGCTAGCTACAACGGTTCGCTCTGAAAGTGTCCTTATTTCGGCCGCCCTACGTCCTAGCGCATTTTCGAGCAAATTTTTGAAATCTGCAGTTCAAAATACATCTGTATGACGATTTTGAGCTAAATCTATTTTTTGTCGAAAATCACAAACCATCCAAGGGCTAACCCCTTTGTTCTTTTTTGACCTTAAAATTTTTTCGTCTCCGATTCAGTTGAATACAAGTATACTTACTGATTTGGACCTCCTGAATTTCGGAATGGTCTCAGTTGGTCGCTAGCTACAACGGTTCGCTCTGAAAGTGTCCTTATTTCGGCCGCCCTACGTCCTAGCGCATTTTCGAGCAAATTTTGAAATCTGCAGTTCAAAATACATCTGTATGACGATTTTGAGCTAAATCTATTTTTTGTCGAAAATCACAAACCATCCAAGGCTAACCCCTTTGCTCTTTTTTGACCTTAAAATTTTTTTCGTCTCCGATTCAGTTGAATACAAGTATACTTACTGATTTGGACCTCCTGAATTTCGGAATGGTCTCAGTTGGTCGCTAGCTACAACGGTTCGCTCTGAAAGTGTCCTTATTTCGGCCGCCCTACGTCCTAGCGCATTTTCGAGCAAATTTTTGAAATCTGCAGTTCAAAATACATCTGTATGACGATTTTGAGCTAAATCTATTTTTTGTCGAAAATCACAAATCATCCAAGGCTAACCCCTTTGTTCTTTTTGACCTTAAAATTTTTTCGTCTCCGATTCAGTTGAATACAAGTATACTTACTGATTTGGACCTCCTGAATTTCGGAATGGTCTCAGTTGGTCGCTAGCTACAACGGTTCGCTCTGAAAGTGTCCTTATTTCGGCCGCCCTACGTCCTAGCGCATTTTCGAGCAAATTTTTGAAATCTGCAGTTCAAAATACATCTGTATGACGATTTTGAGCTAAATCTATTTTTTGTCGAAAATCACAAATCCATCCAAGGCTAACCCCTTTGCTCTTTTTTGACCTTAAAATTTTTTCGTCTCCGATTCAGTTGAATACAAGTATACTTACTGATTTGGACCTCCTGAATTTCGGAATGGTCTCAGTTGGTCGCTAGCTACAACGGTTCGCTCTGAAAGTGTCCTTATTTCGGCCGCCCTACGTCCTAGCGCATTTTCGAGCAAATTTTTGAAATCTGCAGTTCAAAATACATCTGTATGACGATTTTGAGCTAAATCTATTTTTTGTCGAAAATCACAAACCATCCAAGGCTAACCCCTTTACTCTTTTTGACCTTAAAATTTTTTCGTCTCCGATTCAGTTGAATACAAGTATACTTACTGATTTGGACCTCCTGAATTTCGGAATGGTCTCAGTTGGTCGCTAGCTACAACGGTTCGCTCTGAAAGTGTCCTTATTTCGGCCGCCCTACGTCCTAGCGCATTTTCGAGCAAATTTTTGAAATCTGCAGTTCAAAATACATCTGTATGACGATTTTGAGCTAAATCTATTTTTTGTCGAAAATCACAAATCATCCAAGGCTAACCCCTTTGTTCTCTTTTGACCTTAAATTTTTTCGTCTCCGATTCAGTTGAATACAAGTATACTTACTGATTTGGACCTCCTGAATTTCGGAATGGTCTCAGTTGGTCGCTAGCTACAACGGTTCGCTCTGAAAGTGTCCTTATTTCGGCCGCCCTACGTCCTAGCGCATTTTCGAGCAAATTTTTGAAATCTGCAGTTCAAAATACATCTGTATGACGATTTGGAGCTAATCTATTTTTTGTCGAAAATCACAAACCATCCAAGGCTAACCCCTTTGCTCTTTTTGACCTTAAAATTTTTTCGTCTCCGATTCAGTTGAATACAAGTATACTTACTGATTTGGACCTCCTGAATTTCGAATGGTCTCAGTTGGTCGCAGCTACAACGGTTCGCTCTGAAAGTGTCCTTATTTCGGCCGCCCTACGTCCTAGCGCATTTTCGAGCAAATTTTTGAAATCTGCAGTTCAAAATACATCTGTATGACGATTTTGAGCTAAATCTATTTTTGTCGAAAATCACAAACCATCAAGGCTAACCCCTTTGCTCTTTTTGACCTTAAAATTTTTTCGTCTCCGATTCAGTTGAATACAAGTATACTTACTGATTTGGACCTCCTGAATTTCGGAATGGTCTCAGTTGCGTCGCTAGCTACAACGGTTCGCTCTGAAGTGTCCTTATTTCGGCCGCCCTACGTCCTAGCGCATTTTCGAGCAAATTTTTGAAATCTGCAGTTCAAAATACATCTGTATGACGATTTTGAGCTAAATCTATTTTTTGTCGAAAATCACAAACCATCCAAGGCTAACCCCTTTGTTCTTTTTTGACCTTCAAAATTTTTCGTCTCCGATTCCAGTTCGAATACAAGTATACTTACTGATTTGGACCTCCTGAATTTCGGAATGGTCTCAGTTGCGTCGCTAGCTACAACGGTTCGCTCTGAAAGTTGTCCTTATTTCGGCCGCCCTACGTCCTAGCGCATTTTCGAGCAAATTTTTGAAATCTGCAGTTCAAAATACCATCTGGTATGACGATTTTGAGCTAAAATCTATTTTTTGTCGAAAATCACAAACCATCCAAGGCTAACCC